>OZ026618.1:65108686-65248686 GCA_964020975.1 Hermodice carunculata | reverse complement strand
CCAAAGATACAATTTCAGTTTGAAGTTTGTCCCTTTGGATGGTATATTTGCTGCACTGAAAAAAATAGTGGAAGTAATCCTCAACAGAATGACCACAGGAACAAAGTGGTGACACTATCAAGCCCATTTTGTACAAGTCAGAATTCAGCTGGCTACAACCCATTCTCATCCTGGCATGTATAATGGCAATTTTTCTTTCTCCAAAGTAAAATACTTCATTTCTTTTCGGTTTACTTTTGCTTAATTTCCGTTTGAAGTCGTCAACATTTTCCGATTTTTTTATTATCTATATGGAAAAGTTTATCTTTAAGTTAACAGTTTATCTTGCAGTGTAAAGACTTTAAAATGTATCCATGATCTGCAAAAAAAGTTTACTCAGGTTTCACGATCTCTGGAAACAAACACCGGATTCAAATGCCAGTGGATCAAAGGATATGGTCTGATTGACAATTGACAACAGTTGATATATGGCTAATGCTAGGGAACGAACTCGATTCAGGATGGAATACCCATTTGAATTTGGCTCTAGAATGTCAATTTTTTTGCCTGAAATGGATCTTGTGGGACATTTGCGACAATTATAGGTATGTTGCTATGGATGTATGTGGATTTCAGTGCGTAATTTGTGTGATATTCCTGTCAAAATAGTTTCGTCATATACTGGTGAGTTGCTGCTTGCTGGTATGTGAATACACGGAGAAATCATGTCAAAAGTGAAACAAGATGGTGGTGTAGATTTGCACTTTATTTCAAACTTTCTCTGTGGCAGCACTGCCTGACGACACAGTGGGTTAAAGACCACCCTGCCCCATCTTATTAGCATGGATGATTGACGGCACACATGAGTACACAATACTTTATTACAGATAAGGCCCTATGTGGGCCATTGCATGTATAGGGGTTCCAAGTTCATCATCTCTACCAACCCACCCATCAACCAACTCCACCACGCTTATAACAGCCACTCTGGTTGATGGAAAATGAATTATCTATTTTGCGTAATAATCATAGTGACTTCACTGCTTTTGGCATTTCATCAATTGATGCATCAAAAATTATTTTTTTGTGGGAGACCCTATGGGGGCTTGGCCATGCTGTGGCACAAAGACCTTAGAGCCAGTAAATCAATTAGGAACCTGCAGAACAAAGATTGATTGGCATAGCAATAAATTTTTTAAATGCTAAACTCCTGATAATCAATGTATATATGCCATATGAGTTTTCTGATAACTTAGAGTAATTTGCCTATTACCTGGGCAAAATAAATGCTGTGATAGAAGATGCTGATACTGCAAATGTTCTAGTCGTTGGTGCTTGGGATGCCAATCTTAATTCATGTGGTTTATTTGGATCAGGATTGAAAGCTTTTTGTCAGGAAACCAGTTCACTTTTTCTAATTGTGTCTTTCTAGCAAACAATGTTGATGTGTGTGCACATTTAAATCAAGCTCATCACACAACTTCTTGGCTTGACCGTTGTATGAGTACAAGCTCTGAGTGTTTTGGATGTTTAGTCATGATTATGTTACTTCTGAAGATTTTCCACTTAATGTTACTTTTGGTGCTAATCTTCTAGTGCAGGACACAGCTACCTTTGACAATACAGGTACTAGGTATAACTGGGCTGCCATGAATGCATCTGATGAGAGTAACTATAAACTAGCTACGTATGATTTTTAAGTAAGGTATCTATTCCTGCTGAAGCTATTTTGTGTGCTGATGTGAACTGTGTGTCTCAAGAACCTGAATCCGCCTTAACTCATTTGAATAATGGTATTGTCAAAGCGTTGCAGGATGCATCTGATCATACTGTTAAATCATATTCTAAAGAATACAAAATGTTACCATTGTGGAATGACACAGTTTGAGGAGCTCATTCTTTTGCCAGGAATGCATATACTATATGGCGAGGATATGGGAAACCCAGGTATGGTCTCTTGTTTGAACATATGGCTAAAACTAAGGCCCATTATGTCTTCTGCACTTGTAAGTACAGAGAGGAAACTGCTGGGGCTAACGCATTAATGTATGACTTGCCTCAGAATGATACTGTCATGTTTTGGAAGCAGGTAAAACCAACAATAAACAAAATAAAGCAATAAGAAATTACCCCGGCTGCAAAGGTAGATGGCATTACTGACCCTGAGAAGGTTACTAATATGTGGTGTGACTATTATAAAAGATGTTCGACTAATTTTTAAAAAAAAAGCTCTGCTTAGAAACTTACATTTCATGTTACATACTGTGAGAATATCACTGTGACTAAAAAGGAAATACAAGATGCTGTTGAAAGTTTGTTATGTAATAAGGCTGCTGGTAAAGATAATCTCTGCTGTAAGAATCTCAAATACTGTAGCAAGTGCCTCCTTGTGCTGCTATCCATGTTATTTACTGGCTTTCTTGTGCATTGTTATTTGCAAGATAAATTTATGTTGACAATCCTGATACTTGTGATTAAAAATAAAGTTGGCAATATCTCAAATAACAATACGTACTGTCATTCTTGTGTTATTTCTAAAGTGCTCGAGTGGTCTGGTTGTCTATCTCCCCTAACTTGCCTATGGCACTTAAAACTACTTTACAGCTCTTAAGCTCGTCACAAAACATCCGTATGTTTATCCTGTCAGTTGCTTTCACAGGACTTCGTTGTGTTATGCTCTGGACCCATGATTCAGAGATGGTAAAGTCATTGCAAAATCTCTCTTTAATACTTGTATTGCGCGCATGTATGCCTCAACTGAGTTCATAATTGCATAGCACTCAATTACTCATTTTGCATCACCGATGCAGTATAATAATAATCACGACAATTTGGCATTGTCATTAATTAGGTCTTGTTCTACACTGTTTTCAAAGGCTCGTATGAAAAGCCAATATTTCATAGGGCTACCATCGTAAGTTTATAACTCGACTTTTGGGAACTGCATTAAACTTATTAATTGCTGCTGTTGCTGTTGTCCCTCCTGCAGAGCTCGCATCAAAGGGTGTTGATTTCTTTCAGGTGGGCAAGGTAATAGAGGCTCTCATGTTGTTGTATCATGGGAATTAACAAGAGCATCCTGTTGATTATCACTTTCATGAGCAAAAGTGTCAGCGATGTTTTGCGTTGGCAAGGATGCTCTCTTCTTGTTATTAAAAGTTACTTCACCATCAAGTTCTAATTCGCGGTATTCATGTTCCTCCATATCAGCCTTTGCTATCCCTATTCTAATTTCAAATTCTTTCCTTTTGTGTTGTAAATTCAACTCTTCTATAGCAAGTTGCTGTCGTTCCTTCATAGCAGCTAATTCAGCTAATAAGGCAGCTTTACGAGCTGCTGCCTTTGCTCTTTGGGAGCTTTCAGAAGATGATTTAGACACCCTAGATGCCCTTGATGCCACATGGCCTGTTGTAACTCCAACCTGGCGTATAGAGTCCACAGGTCTTATTATTGGAATATCATCATTGATGTTCGCCCTGCGCAAGCAAGCTATTACACCCTGCTCAACTTCCTTGAAGTACTCTTCACTATCTTCACTAACATATGCTGCACAAGCTTTATTCGCAGTGTCAAATGCAGTGAATGCACCTCTAAACTTTTCTGCTTTAATGTTGTCTCATCAGCATCAGCCTTGTCAATTAATGCATGTAACTCATTATTTTTCCTTGTCACCATTCCTTTCGCCATTTTTCTATTTTGCTTCAATTTCACCGGATGGAAGTCATCCACACCAGTCATTATGACTGCTTCCTGGGTACTGGTCACAGAACTTCTTGTCTGGTGCCAAATACTCAACTTTATGTAACAGACAGGTTACATGGATCTATTTAGTGGATGATTTATTGGATGGAGGTTCAGTCTGACACACAGAAAGATAAAACACAATATACTATATGTTATCAAACATATCCTTCTGTAAACATATTATAAACCTTTGATCGTATTCATAGCATACAGTAAAATTAATCTATGCTTTATGATAAAACAAACTTTGACATTCACATAACATTCTTTAGGATTAATTAGATTAATTAAATGTATAATAGACTTAGTTATAACCATTTGTAAGGCTATTCAGAAAGGTTGTAGCTTTAACAGTGGGTACCATTACACAAAAATAATTCTTATATATTGTTAACTTCGAACATTCACCATAACTTTATATGTATTAAACCATTTATATCAGACACACAAACACCTACAACGTTATATAGTATTCTACAATTACCTCCAATATATGCAAAATAAATCTATTATTCTAAATATTACATTTGAGAAACACACAATATGTTAGAAGTCACAACTGTAGTTGTGGACTAGCCTGCACATTTCTGCAGTACAACTTTTACCAAATTTAGTTCCAAAATAGCCATCAGATGGAGCACAGGCCAAACATGGTGGTGTGATTCCAAATCCTTTGTGTAAACTGATACACCCTACTAATCAAATACCTCTTTTTACATTGCTACTTAGAGTGTGTATATTGGAAAAATAAGTATTCGTCGTGTTTGATGAATCTTTACTTGAGATACAGGTATTCTTTACGGTTTGCAAACTATCCATTGGCCTTACACCAGAATCTGAATGACTATCTGGCTCTTGTGCCAAACTGTCAATTAAAAGATGATTTACTAGATTTAAATTGGACAAAATTTTATCCAACTGTACAGCACTGCACATCACCTCCCCAGTCTTGAGAGTCGTGTATCGGTCACTGATGTTGACCAACGCGATAGGGCACTGGTCTTCGTCTTCAAACCAAGACTGATGTAGACATCAAGTCTGGCTTGACCAGAATTGAAGTGATGATATAATCTTCCTCTTCCATATTGTCTATGGAATCAATGCTATGCATCCGACTATTTGGTGGGACTACAAGTCAACGATCCAATACCACCTTGTGCACTGCATGTTGGGGCTCCCCATTACAGCAGAGTAATGATGGTATGATCTTGCCTTTTATCATAAAAAGTTTGTTTTTAAAATTTACAATAGAATCATGAGATATTAGGAAATCCAGTCCCAAAATGACTTCAACTGTGATAGGAACCACAAAGACTTTACGTAAACAGGTAATTTTTCCTAGTGTGACTCAATTTTTTGGCATGATATGCAGTCATTTTACTGTCTTTGCAGCACCTTTGAGAGGAACTAGCTGGGGGATTTTAATATCTAGATTGATTTTGCGTGCCAAGTCCCCACTTATCAGTTTCACATGAGCAGCGGTGTCCACTACTGCTTTGGTTTCATAAAAATTTACAGCAGCTTGTATTATGATGTTATAGCCCTGAGTTTTCCTAGAAAATTCTCTTAATAGAGAGGTATTCATGGGAGTATTTCCATCATCATGTACCCCTTGCTTCTGGCCTAGACTTTTAGGTGGGGTTGCTTGGTGGCCAGGACTGACCTACAACCTATTCTGGTTTAACTTCCCCGGAGACATTTTCTGGGGGGAAAGTCCTATGGGAGCCTGGTGATTTGTTGCAACATTGTTTTGGCAAAGTCTTAAGTGTCCACACTTAAAATATGCACCTATCTTTTCATGTGGCATTCTTGGGCCTTATACTGTGGGTGATCTCTATGGACTCCTTGGGTTAAAGGGGAACCTGATCTGAGGCATAGCACTAAAGAAGTTTTTCAGAAGCTCTGTCGTACTCTTTATCTCACCTTCAACACCAGGTTTAACTGCTGCTGAGATAGGCTTTTCTATCAGAGCAGCGATCCTCTCTTGAGAGGCTTCTTGGCCCTAACATTCCTAGAGGCATCCCTCACAGTGTATTCCTCCTCATCATCATCAGCAACAGAAACCGTCATGACAAAATTCTTGCCGAACATTGCTCATGCAAGTTCATTTGATGCAGAGCTGTCTCCAGGTCACCTTGCTCCTTATTCATGACCTGCAGTGCTGCACTCTGATGTGTGCACCCTTTCAAAAAAGCGCCCTTAGCCATGTTACTTAATATCGCGAGGGCAGGTCCATTGGCATCAGAATATCTATCCAACTTCTGTGCACTTTCAGCACACTCCTCCAACCATTCATTGGCTCTTTGTTTTTAAGTTGACAACTGCCGTCAAACACACATCTTGGCACATAACTCATGGAAGTTATCTCAAATAGTCTGGTCCAGACTGGGAAAAAAAGTCTAGAGGTTTTCCACATAGACTGTCAGTGAGCCAATCCTACTTATCATCATCATTCCACTGATACCTGTCTGCTCTCTTGTTGAATTGGAGTATTAATGACCTCAAATCCTGCTTGCCATCATAGGCGGCCATTTTGGGTGCAGGTGGGTCATGGTGGCATTATTCCTTCCTTGAGCCTGTTTAGGAAAGGGCCAAACTGGAAACTGATAATTCCCCACAGGCGGGCCTGCATTAAATTGTGCTTGTGGTAATACAGGTAAAGCCATATTATATAATGGTTGAACCATAGGTTGACCTTGAACTCTGAGTTGAACCTGCACTTGAAACTGATACTATACATTTGGTTGACCTTGAATATTAGGTGCAGGTGCATGTTGAATGATATACCCTACATTCTATTGCACCATAAGAGAAGGTAAATCCACCATAACACAGGCTGTTGGAGGTGCTGAATGTCCATTTTCAGCAATCCTACTTGAATGAATGCACCTGTGTAGGGCTGGTATGGTGTCACAACAGCTGATGGCACACTATAAAATGATGGCTGTGGGGGTCTACGACCAGTGTCGGCTCTTGTCAATCCCTGTGGACCTTGGCCTGGATCAACAACATTAGTTTGTGATGCACCATGCTGAAAACCTGGTGGGGGTGCATTGAATCCTCTTGGAGGTACCATGACACCAGGGGGTACTGGTGGCAAGGAAGAATACCACCCCTCTAACTGCATACACATGGATACTGGGGCTTGACCCTGTGAAGTGAAGACTGGCATCTGAGATGGGACTTGCACTTTTGGCTGTTACAAAACTTAACTGTGACCTTGATAAGGTACAAGACTTTGCGGTCGCAATAATGACTGAAATATACTTGGTGCTGGTCCAGTCATGGATGCTGGTTATACTGTATGGTTCTCCAGATCCTGAATGCTCTGATTCATCTGTTGTAAGTTCTGTTACATACCCTGCTGCATGCTTTGCTGCATCCCCTGAAACTGCAGGGACATCTGCTGTAGGAACTGCTGAAACCTATCCTGTGTCACCATGCACTGCATCGACCATCAGTATACTTGGCAGAATGTTTCACTGGTCTGTCAAAACAGATCTGGTTATTCTCCAAAATTTTATCACAGGCTTTTAGGTAGGAATGCCAAAGTCAAAATTTCCTTATTTTGATCAAAAAATCTTTCCAAAATTACAAAATAGAGTAACTTTGAGATCAAATGACTATGAAATCAAAATTCCATGCCCCAAATATCTAATAGAGGAAGCATACTCTTTGAAAACTAACAAAGCATGTCAGGAGAAAATGGCGGGAAAAATTGAAAGTGAGGAATGGATCACAGGGTCAATCAGTTCAGGTCACCCTGACCTTTGTAGATCCAAATTTTGAAAATGGCCCAAAGATGTGATAAATCCTTCAAAATCCCACTTATCAATGTAAGGTTGGAACAAATCCACCCAAACAAATTTGTACAATCAAGATTCAAACACAATTACTCCAGCATATATTCAATGCATAATCACAGTGGATACCAACTCGCCACTCTGATGCATACCAACAAAGAACTATCAATCATACAAATACAGCACAAATCACAAAATACAATGCAAATTCTTGCAATATCTATCAAAGCTAGATTCAAAATTCACAGAGACAGATTAAGACCAGATCTCAACAGTGTCCAATATGGCATTATATGCATGTATCAAACAAGTTTACAAACAATCAATTTAATTGTCAATCAAAAATCACAAGATTTTACTAGACCAAATTAGATATAAACTAGGGCAACTCAGATCAAATTTTTGTGGTACAAAACCGAAAATCGAAATCAGAAAATATTTATCAACTCGCCCTCAGTTAAAAAATGATCGATGACTTGGACCACATGTGACATGATCGTCTACCAAAATGGTGTCTTGGTAGCAAACTTCAAAAAAGAATCGGAACAATCTCCACTCAGGTGACCATTATACGGTACCAAATGAAGTGCTAGACGACGTACAGACTTCAGATAAATACATTGGGCATTCAAATACATTTCAACATATGACGTACCTTGAATCTCCAAGGCTCAAAATCTCTGAGAACATCAATACAACAAAAGAAGAAGATAAACTGTAGTCTACGACAGAAGGATCATGACAAGTGCAACATGCCCCGTGGTGACTGATGGTTTTGTGTTCAACCCAATGACGTCACAGCCAGGAGGGACCATCGATTATCTTGAACTGTACAACAGCAGGACAATGTTGACTAAGAATGCTTTGCCCCATATACACATGGGGAAACTTTACTGGGCTCATTTACTGCACATCAATTCAATGATCAATGCTCACTTCAGCGAATGCTAAATGAAATCAACAACTATTTTGATTTCCCATGCAAATAATCCGACAGGAGACAAGAAACTACAAATTAACCCCTGATTGGGTGTATACAGGTCTGTACCTTAAGATATTCAAGTCTGCTTCTGGAAGTCTGAGAGCTCTTTTTCTCGTGCAGCCAGTGGGCGATTCCATTGATTTCCAGCGGAAGGGAGGAAAGGAGATAGGGAAAGGGTATTACACGTGGTGCACTACTTATATTTTCAATGCAACTATAGTGCTGGGCAGTTTAAGTTCAACACATCTTCTGCAGGTTAAGTTCTTGCTAGCAGAGAGTGAAACGCCCCCCCCCCCCCGATCTGGTTCCCGATCCTTGCGTAAACGACGTTGGAAAGCATCTAACAATAAGAACTGATTAGAAAAGATATTCTTTAGCCATATTTCACATAATGTAATGAGACGAAATTATTTCATCTCAATGAGCAAACTTATTTCATCAGGTTTACTTTCAGATTTTTAAACTTCGAATGTTTGCAAGGGAGACAAAAGCTTGTTTAATGACATGATTACCACCACATGAGATGGATAGGCGGTGGATATATAAGTATAGTATATTGAGAATTAGAACAAATGTGTGAAATATATTCCTGAAACAATCGAGAAAAACAACAATCATGCATGTCGCACTATTTGCCAGGGAAAAGACGATGTGCTCATGACCCTTCAATTCAGTAGTGTGCACGTGTCAGGACAGGAAAGTTTTATGATTTTGGAAAAAAAAACCTACTACAGCTCTATGTTGTTCAACAGACATACCCATTAATTTGGATTCAAGTTCGATCTAGCGCCATTTGACCTATTTGCCATTCGTTGCCCACGAATCCATGGCTACACAGCAGGGATAATCATTTCTGATATGTACAGCTGGCTGCATGATACGCTCAGTCTAATTTAGAGAGTTTGGGGCCTATTTACTAACCAAGACTTTCGATGTACGTGGAAACACTTTGGAAACATGTGGGGGGGGGGTAGGGGGGGCATAAATATAGCTTCATCAGTCTAATCACATCAAAGGAAGTGCTGGAGAGACCAACCAGCAATATTACCGACTATAATCAGTGATTGGGTATTTTACAGGGCATCTCTATTGAATGAGACTTTTTGCAAACAAATATTACACAGAAGGAATTTATAGTATGGGAAGCACTTGAAAAAGAGGTAAGAATATTTTTTTTTACTCTAACTGTGGTGTCTTGGTCGGGTTCTTTTCAAAACAGTCAAAACGGTTAACGTCAGGGTCGGCCCTAGCACAGTCACACAATTTGAAGTGACTATTGAGTCCTGTTCTTAAATGAAAATTTTAAAATCCGTGGCCTAATTTGGATGAAATGTCGATAATGCCTATGGATTTAATATTAGCACTTTAGCTACGATAACAGTGTAGGCCTACTCATATTCTTTCCGCGCCTTGAATGAAACCTTAATGTAAAATTCCGCTTGTCTCTTTCGTTTCTGTTTCGAAGAACCAAGGTAAACCTGCAGTGCCTCTTGTTTGAAAGCAAATGAACCTAATGTTTAACAACAGTCCACGTCCACACTCCCACAGTGTTTTTGCCGGCAATGCCCCCCTGCAGCTGCAAAACAGCTGAATGTTGCCGCTCATAAACCACGTGACAGCCTTGACAGACACTCTCAGTGACGTGCAGCTAATGATGACGTGATGTACACTGAGCCAAACATAAGGGTCCAAATATATATTCTGATGAGATATCTGAAGTACTAGTATGAATAGATTAATTATCCTTATCTTAGATATACAATAAATCAATAGGTCTAATACTTCTCGTTGTGTTTCATATGACTATATCGGATAAAGGCGGCTCTTCAATTCAAATCAATCGGTAAGGTTCCTTGGCCAACGTGAACAGTAATAGGCGTCAATAAAAATTCGTTAATGGCGAGCGCAAGACAACTTTTGTAGTTATTGGCCTATATTAACTGTGTTCCTGGCATAGTGGAGAACAGATCACGGGCGACATCTTGCGCCCGATATTTTAGGTGTCAATAAAAATTCGTTAATAGCTAGCGCAAGAGAACTCTTGTGGTTACAAGCGTATATAAACTGTTTTCCTACCATGGTGGAGAGTGTAAAGTGTAATTTACAGATCATGGCAGACCTCTGGCGCCCGAGATTTTCGCCGTAGGGAGCGCCATTGTGTATAACAAAATGTTTCATGCATCCTGGGAAATCCCCAGTTTTATTTACAGCTAAGTCTCAAACTTACCGGGCATAATGGAAATTACGTCAATAATTCAAGTCTACTCAGAAATCGTTGCCGATAAAGTGTGATAAATGAAAACAATTATCAAAAACTCGCATTGTTGAAAATTCGCAAGAGCCTGGGCCTGGCAACAACGCTTCTGGGGCTGGAAATAGGTTTCCGCGGAATAGAAAAACTTGAAAGTGACAAAGGAATTTTTGGCAGCTGATAAGAAGTCTCTTTCAACGAAATTCCCAGATTTTATCCCTGCAAAATTCCAGAAGATCCTTGTGGAAGGATTCTGTTCAAGGCAAATATGAAGGCCTAGCCCAAGGCTATCATGTCGAAGTTTCTTTGTCATCCCGAACTTATATTTGCTGAATTTAGTTGTTCAAGAATAGTCTAACAAAAACAAAAACAAAACAAAAAAAAAACAAAAAAAAAAACAAAATGAAATCTCTCGTGGTCATTTGTGCGAGCTCGAATAAATAATCCATGGCCAACTCCGAAACCTGTTTATATTGAATGGATGAATTTGTAGGGCTATATACATATAAGCCAAGAACGTTTATTAACAAGAGGGCTGTATAATCATGTGCTCAGCCCATCTTGGATGCACAAAAGTGGTCTTGTGACCTTCGGAATATTATCAAGGTCACCCTTCTTTAAGGTCATCATCGCTGTTTCAAATCTCTGTTTTGTCTCTACTCACAGTTCTAAAGTTGTTTTAAAAAAGTGATCGGACCCAGCATTATCAGGATCAACGCAATATGTCACTTCGACCTTTCAAGTTGAGGTCAAAATTAACAACACTAAAATTACTTTATTTTGCTATTTAGTGTTTAATAGTAACCATGGGCCATGGATCCACCATTACCGACATGACATACTGATTTGCTGCTATCCCTAAGTCACAACTTTTGATTAACCTTTAAAGAACCAAGGATTGTCATCAGTAGCATGCAGTGAACATATTTAGTGGAGATCAAGTCCAGGCGCAAGTTTACAAAGTTTAAAGAGATTCCAACATGCAGTCTGGGAGAAGGTGATAGAGACAACACACAAAAAATAATGAAAAATGCGAAAGAACCAATGCCCCACCTGTTGAACAAATTACGGTTCAGCAGTCCCCAGAAATGTCCCAATTAAATTTCGAAGGAATTGACCAATCCGTTTTAGAGTAGAAAAGTTTTAATAATGTCGCCAAAATAAAATTTCACGCTTTTCACTGGTGTGTGTGAATGCGAAAGTAAATGCTCACGAAAATTTGAGTCACCCAATGATGTGATGAAATTGGGATCACCATTTGTGCATTTTATCTGAATAAAATGACAAACCCTTACATGGAGTTCTATATTATAGCTATTTGAATGAATGTTTGTAATAAACTTTTCTACTGATTAACTATTATTCACTTTTTCATTTATGCATTTAATTTTGTGCAGAGACCAAATTGCGGAAGTAAATGCTCGGGAAAACAGTAAAATGACCCTCCTGCGAAATTAAGTGCACGCGAAAAACATAGTATATATCTTTGAGGACAAATATGGAAATTTTGACTGCAATGAACATGTTTCTGCACTAAATTAATAACTAGTTTTGTTAATTAAACTGTCTCCTGGATATTCAGATTCGATGTCTGATCACGTCAATTATAAAAAATAGCTATCTCTTATGTCCCTATTCAAATAACGATGCATGCGGACTCCCAATTTTTTAATCTATTTTTCCCACAATGTTGTTATTCAACACATGCTCATTTTCTGCACATCTGCTTATTGTAAGAGGTATATACCTATTTTTCTTATATTTATGTTCGGTTTCATCTATATTACTTTGTTAATTACGACTTTTCTATCTTATCAATATCACTTTGCTAGTCAGAGGGAATGTAACAGATTGGGTGCACTGTGTGTGCTTTTGTAAGTTCATTGATGGTGTATAAACATCTGTTTGCTTATTTGTCGTCCGTCTTATTGAAAATAAAGTAAAATAAAGTGAGTTTTTCGTTTGCACTATTGGTGTTCAAGCACATATTTAAGGCCAAGTTTTCAGATATTCTTTTCAGAATAAACATCCCATTTTAGGAAATATATATTTCATATAAGCTGAAATAAGAACTTAATAAACACAATTTTATGTTAGGATTTGTTTTGATAACCGCTGCAAATATACCACTAGCTTCATTTCGGAAATATCAGTGCAAGCTGAGACTTGTTTCGTAATGGACTGTGACTGCTCATTAAATTTCAGTGGTCAGTGATTTCCAGTAATCATGTGGCATTGACATTCTATTGCCGGTTAAAACAACAGGGTGAAGTTATGGTAGATCAACTGTATATTGGCTGGAAATCTTCAAGCCTTTATGTTGTTTAAATGTGCTTTGGTGAGCTTTGGGGAATTGGTAAAGGGTAAGCGATAAGTTTTAAGGTTTTTTTTGAGGCCAAATCGAAGGGTAACGATAGTACAGCTGCTATAAAGGCCGTCTATTGTGGCGACCTGTTTTACATCCGATCAGTTTTCTACAGGATGCTGATATGTGGGCGGCGTCCATCAGGTTCTACATTCTACAGCTGGGCTGTCACCAGGGGTTCCCAGTCTTGATGGTAGCAGCTAGACAGCCATCCATAATAATTACGCTATGTTGATACAGCCGCCGAAGGAGGTTACATATATCACATGAAATTCAATGCAACTCCTGGTCTCAAAGCTCCCCCCCCCCCCCTTAATTTGAAAAGGAAAGAACTGCACAGCCACAGAGGCAAGCATTGATATCTACTGCCCAGTTGTAGAGGTCCGGGTTAGGTAAGCCATGGTTATACGTGTAGCTTGTCGTCAGGTAACTACGGTTTATGGATTCTATAACCAAGGGTCAAATGATAGTGGTTTCGTTTGCTGAGGTTGTGGTCCAGTTCTAGTTATGTGATTATGGCTTACCTGCCAGGCAGGACAATCAGGTGTTGTCATCTTGTTCTGAAAGCTTATTCTGTAACCCTGTTTCATGAGTAGGTGGCTGGTAACACACACTGGTATCACAGTTGAAACTTCAGTGCACACGTGAGCCTCCAATGTTCACCACCAGGCCATAGGAGGGCAGAAAAAGAAAAGATTAAAAGTTTTACGACCTGGAAAAGAGAATTCTCGTACATGTGGAGCTGATCAAAGAAGAGACTGACTTGATTGAATCGAAAGACAATGATGGCACTATGATAGAAAAAAAGAGGCAGCCTGGAAAAGAATCGTTACCAAATTTAATAGAAGACACGCTGTCAACCAACGAGATAACATGCAACTTAAAAACAGCTAGCAAAGTTAAAAAAAAAAAGAAAAGAAAAAAAAAAGAAAAAAAAAAGTTGAAGTGTCGAATCGGTCATGTGTACTACCCGGCCACCTGGCAACAATATTTCAAATTTTTAGGCTTGGATCTCCAATCGTCTGCACATTCATAGAATAGAACCCAATTCTATTCCTAAACAGCTCTGCCTGGTTTCCTCCTGTTGAGAGGATGGGGGTGTGAGTACACTCAATTGCCCCCACAATTCCAGGGATGGTACTTGTTTCATAGAACTTTTGCTAGATTGTAATACATTCCTCATCCTCAGGAAAAAATATATGATGGCAGCCTAAGCGGAGTTTTTTCCTGCAAAACTGAAACCTATCGATACTAGATACCGATACCACACCCATAGTGGCTATTTGTGCGGCAGCTATGCTTTTCCGCGGCCCAAGTTGACCGTCCAGACAAGTTGAAATAAAAAGCTGTGGTCGAGTTGACTTTACAGCAAAATAACGGCACACATTAGCCAGATTTTCTGTTAACTTTGTCTTACAACTTGGTTACTATCGATTTGAACGACCGTTTTTTTGTTTGTTTGTTTGTTTGTTTGTTTGTTTGTTTGTTGTTTTTTTTTACGGGTGATTGTTTGTGGGGGTGATTTTGCTGGTCACTCACGTGTTGCAGCTGGTCTAAGGTTGTCCAACTGGAGCATTGTAGCAAAATTTTGCATCACAGTTCTTGAAACATGCTACAGAATTTAGCCAAAATAAGTGTTTCTCATGTGAAGAAGTTTATTGAGAAAATGAACCATGGAATGTAAATTTGCTGCTGCAGTTAGACAGCACCGTAGTTTTACTTATTTTTACTAATAACTTCTTAGTCTAAAACGCAGTAAAGCAAAACTTTTTTTACTGTCTACTGTAAATTTGAAAATTTGAGACACCTCATCGTAACGTCGACGATTGCTTCATAAAAAGGTTGGGTTTTAGTTGCTATTGAAGACGAAAATATGCTTTTGGTCATTCACTATTCTTTAATTACAAGGTATTATATATTTATTTGTAGCGAGAGGAGATGAGCATATATTGTCAATCTTTAAACTAAAAAGTGAGCACGATACAGGGTTAATATGAATATGAGATACCTATGGAAAGAGATGTTACACAAACTTACCGAAACACAAAATATCTGCAAATATGATCTCTGCTTCAACCATTAACCTATGTCAATACATTTATATATTGTAAACAGACTTTGGTTTAGCTGTCTGCAGCATACAGAACATAATTATACTTGGCATCAAATTTATTTAAAGGATATTATCTTCAGCACATGAGAAATTCATATAAAGTTGCATGTGAATTGCCGGCCAAAGCTGAAATTTTTCCGCATCAGTGGGGTATGTGTAGCGTAAAGTAAGACAGTTTTTTTGTTTCACTATTCCCGTTAAATCTCTTTTCTAAATCATATATGCGATATTGAAACATCCAAGTTTTGAAAACAGACATTATCAATGCCATGCTGTTGATGGATTCAGTTTCAACAAATCATCTTTTCAGACTATCAGAGAAGTGATCGATAACATCGATCCCCCAATACAACGAGCTACGACAATATCGCACCGAAAGTCCATCAGCTGAGCTTTAAATAATTGCCAGCAAACAAGTCTCACAAATCAAGCAATCACTCAGTCCCATTTTTCTTCAGTTTGAAAAACAGCTTAAGTAAATCCATTTTCAGAAAACAATCAGTTTAAAAAGCATAATTATCAACCAGTCTGTATTCTGATCATTTTATCAAAGCTTTTCGATTCATCCTCATTAAATATTTTGTAACCTCCAAGTCTGAGATTATTAGAACGTCGAGCACGAATTTAGCACAGGCAATTTAAATAATCAAGCGTAAAGGAGCTGAGTTTCTTGAAGACAGGTGAGGTGAAGGTTTTGTAACATTTACAGACGTAAAAGACATGTAAGGAATAAAAAGTAGCTGCAGTTATTTTTGTAGAAAATGTGTTAGGCAGGAGGTTCCTCTGATACCCGAAACTAATCATTTGAAGAAAAATTACACCGTTGCGTTACCTCTTATAATAATAATAATAATAATAATAATAATAATAATAATAATGATGATGATGATGATGATGATGATGATAATAATAATAATAATAATTTTAAAAAAATGATAATAAAACGCCCTTAAACATTGACACGTTGACTCAGCTTAAGCATTCACTGCAAAGACTGGGATATTATAATTGTGAATATAATCACTCTAAATAAATCAGATGTTGAACGGTGTAAACCTTTTTGAGAAACAATTTGAATAAGTGAACCAGAGGGAAAATATTTTGTTCTGTGTGTGAGAAAGATCGGGATCTTCATATTTTAGAGTATTCTCATAAAACCTACAAACCGTAGGGATCTCTCTGATCATACGGTCCAAATATTCTGCATATGGCTTACAATTGCAAGATAATGTTTTGTTTTTTCTAGGTCAAGTCCACATGAACAAGTCGGCTGAATGGTTAAATTATGTTAAAAAAGTTAGTTATATACCAGGAACAATATATAAACTATATAAAATATAAGTAGCATACCTGTGAATGGCAAGTCATCTAATTGGAATGTAAAAATTATTTCTGTGTAACAGATGGTGTTCCAAAAAAAAATGTTGGAAAAATTAAGATTATATATATATATATATCACATGAAATGTATAGGAATGGAAAGAATTATGGCAGCGCGATATAAAAATGTTTTACAGAAGACCAAAGCATTTTGTTAATTTAAGGCACCTTTTACAATTCGTATTTACCACATTTTCCAGTGTCAAAACTAAACTGGTACATCGTGGTTGTTAGGTTATATGTTATGTTATGTTGATCTGAATTGGAACTTCACATGGGTATGTTGTAATTTATGACTCCGAAAGGGACGATATAGTCAATTTGAATAGTATTGAGCAAAGAGATGTGGAAAATGGAAAGAATAGTGAAGCATGTGACACCAAACCATCTCGTTTTGATTGTTGCTGCATCATAACTACCTTTGATGTAGCAGCTTCCATTATCATATGGAAATGATTAAGTGTTGTTCCTATTTGTCTCCTGTGTGAATGAAGCGTCTGATGGCAGCAAACGCCACCTATTAATGGCTTATTTTGAAAATATTAACCCGGAAAATATACACTGATACAGTTCTATGCCACAAATACCTCATCCCTACATGGACCTAACAACAAGGCGTGAAAGGCTCCAGGTGATATGCAACGCCTGAGCCTGTGAAAGCAAAAAAACATCCAGGGTTTCAAAACAATCCTCCACTGACCAATCAACAAATTAAGTTATCCGTAAACGAAGTCTTGCAAGTAATATTGTCAACACAGTGTCTTGAAAATGTACATCCTGCTCCCGAAAGTTATCCATAATTCAAACTTTCGACTCCAAAAAACACATGAAAGCCTCCACCATCTGCGTTTGAATGGTCATTCTTCAGCGAGTTTACATTCTTTAAAAGAACTTTTGTCAATTCGGGTACGTGTCATAAAAATGAATATATTTTAAAAACCTGAGGTCTCATGTTATAGCCATATGATATCGTCTAACATTTAGATAAATGTTTCCTTTCTTTGTCCTAATGCATCATTCTTGTTAGAAATCTAGGAAACTCATGATGATGCATTAAATTGATATCCCTTTCTGACTTTTTAATAAATGTTACCATTCCTCTCTCGTCAACTTCATTCTTGCTGGAAATCTAAAACACTCATAATGATAAAGTCATCTGATCTCTTTTTGTATTTTGTGTCTTTTTATATTTATATACTTTATATGAATTTCTCATGTGCTGAAGATAATATCCTTTAAATAAATTTGATGCCAAGTATAATTATGTTCTGTATGCTGCAGACAGCTAAACCAAAGTCTGTTTACAATATATAAATGTATTGACATAGGTTAATGGTTGAAGCAGAGATCATATTTGCAGATATTTTGTGTTTCGGTAAGTTTGTGTAACATCTCTTTCCATAGGTATCTCATATTCATATTAACCCTGTATCGTGCTCACTTTTTAGTTTAAAGATTGACAATATATGCTCATCTCCTCTCGCTACAAATAAATATATAATACCTTGTAATTAAAGAATAGTGAATGACCAAAAGCATATTTTCGTCTTCAATAGCAACTAAAACCCAACCTTTTTATGAAGCAATCGTCGACGTTACGATGAGGTGTCTCAAATTTTCAAATTTACAGTAGACAGTAAAAAAAGGTTTGCTTTTCTGCGTTTTAGACTAAGAAGTTATTAGTAAAAATAAGTAAAACTACGGTGCTGTCTAACTGCAGCAGCAAATTTACATTCCATGGTTCATTTTCTCAATAAACTTCTTCACATGAGAAACACTTATTTTGGCTAAATTCTGTAGCATGTTTCAAGAACTGTGATGCAAAATTTTGCTACAATGCTCCAGTTGGACAACCTTAGACCAGCTGCAACACGTGAGTGACCAGCAAAATCACCCCCACAAACAATCACCCGTAAAAAAAAACAACAAACAAACAAACAAAAAAACGGTCGTTCAAATCAACAGTAACCAAGTTGTAAGACAAAGTTAACAGAAAATCTGGCTAATGTGTGCCGTTATTTTGCTGTAAAGTCAACTCGAACACAGCTTTTTATTTCAACTTGTCTGGACGGTCAACTTGGGCCGCGGAAAAAGCATAGCTGCCGCACAAATAGCCACTATGGGTGTGGTATCGGTATCTAGTATCGATAGGTTTCAGTTTTGCAGGAAAAAACTCCGCTTAGGCTGCCATCATATATTTTTTCCTGAGGATGAGGAATGTATTACAATCTAGCAAAAGTTCTGTGAAAGAAGTACCATCCCTGGAATTGTGGGGGCAATTGAGTGTACTCACACACCCATCCTCTCAACAGGAGGAAACCAGGCAGAGCTGTTTAGGAATAGAATTGGGTTCTATTCTATGAATGTGCAGACGATTGGACATCCAAGCCTAAAAATTTGAAATATTGTTGCCAGGTGGCCGGGTAGTACACATGACAGCAGAATATTTCCAAACAGTGAAATTGCCTACCGATTCGACACTTCAACTTTTTTTTTCTTTTTTTTTTAACTTTGCTAGCTGTTTTTAAGTTGCATGTTATCTCGTTGGTTGACAGCGTGTCTTCTATTAAATTTGGTAACGATTCTTTTCCAGGCTGCTTCTTTTTTTCTATCATAGTGCCATCATTGTCTTTCGATTCAATCAAGTCAGTCTCTTCTTTGATCAGCTCCACATGTACGAGAATTCTCTTTTCCAGGTCGTAAAACTTTTAATCTTTTCTTTTTCTGCCCTCCTATGGCCTGGTGGTGAACATTGGAGGCTCACGTGTGCACTGAAGTTTCAACTGTGATACCAGTGTGTGTTACCAGCCACCTACTCATGAAACAGGGTTACAGAATAAGCTTTCAGAACAAGATGACAACACCTGATTGTCCTGCCTGGCAGGTAAGCCATAATCACATAACTAGAACTGGACCACAACCTCAGCAAACGAAACCACTATCATTTGACCCTTGGTTATAGAATCCATAAACCGTAGTTACCTGACGACAAGCTACACGTATAACTATGGCTTACCTAACCCGGACCTCTACAACTGGGCAGTAGATATCAATGCTTGCCTCTGTGGCTGTGCAGTTCTTTCCTTTTCAAATTAAGGGGGGGGGGGAGCTTTGAGACCAGGAGTTGCATTGAATTTCATGTGATATATGTAACCTCCTTCGGCGGCTGTATCAACATAGCGTAATTATTATGGATGGCTGTCTAGCTGCTACCATCAAGACTGGGAACCCCTGGTGACAGCCCAGCTGTAGAATGTAGAACCTGATGGACGCCGCCCACATATCAGCATCCTGTAGAAAACTGATCGGATGTAAAACTGGTCGCCACAATAGACGGCCTTTATAGCAGCTGTACTATCGTTACCCTTCGATTTGGGCTCAAAAAAAACCTTAAAACTTATCGCTTACCCTTTACCAATTCCCCAAAGCTCACCAAAGCACATTTAAACAACATAAAGGCTTGAAGATTTCCAGCCAATATACAGTTGATCTACCATAACTTCACCCTGTT
Organism: Hermodice carunculata; assembly: GCA_964020975.1. Classification (NCBI taxonomy): domain Eukaryota; kingdom Metazoa; phylum Annelida; class Polychaeta; order Eunicida; family Amphinomidae; genus Hermodice; species Hermodice carunculata. Next base: position 65,228,558 of record OZ026618.1, on the reverse strand, counting down.
GTTTTAACAGGCAATAGAATGTCAATGCCACATGATTACTGGAAATCACTGACCACTGAAATTTAATGAGCAGTCACAGTCCATTACGAAACAAGTCTCAGCTTGCACTGATATTTCCGAAATGAAGCTAGTGGTATATTTGCAGCGGTTATCAAAACAAATCCTAACATAAAATTGTGTTTATTAAGTTCTTATTTCAGCTTATATGAAATATATATTTCCTAAAATGGGATGTTTATTCTGAAAAGAATATCTGAAAACTTGGCCTTAAATATGTGCTTGAACACCAATAGTGCAAACGAAAAACTCACTTTATTTTACTTTATTTTCAATAAGACGGACGACAAATAAGCAAACAGATGTTTATACACCATCAATGAACTCACAAGAGCACACACAATGCACCCCAATCTGTAACATTCCCCCTGACTAGCAAAGTGATATTGATAAGATAGAAAAGTCGTAACTAACAAAGTAATATAGATGAGACCGAACATAAATCTAAGAAAAATAGGTATATACCTCTTACAATAAGCAGATGTGCAGAAAATGAGCCTGTGTTGAATTACAACATTGTGGGGAAAATAGATTAAAAAATTGGGAGTCCGCATGCATCGTTATTTGAATAGGGACATAAGAGATAGCTATTTTTTATAATTGACGTGATCAGACATCGAATCTGAATATCCAGGAGACAGTTTAATTAACAAAACTAGTTATTAATTTAGTGCAGAAACATGTTCATTGCAGTCAGAATTTCCATATTTGTGCTCAAAGATATATACTATGTTTTTCGCGTGCACTTAATTTCGCAGGAGGGTCATTTTACTGTTTTCCCGAGCATTTACTTCCGCAATTTGGTCTCTGCACAAAATTAAATGCATAAATGAAAAAGTGAATAATAGTTAATCAGTAGAAAAGTTTATTACAAACATTCATTCAAATAGCTATAATATAGAACTCCATGTAAGGGTTTGTCATTTTATTCAGATAAAATGCACAAATGGTGATCCCAATTTCATCACATCATTGGGTGACTCAAATTTTCGTGAGCATTTACTTTCGCATTCACACACACCAGTGAAAAGCGTGAAATTTTATTTTGGCGACATTATTAAAACTTTTCTACTCTAAAACGGATTGGTCAATTCCTTCGAAATCTAATTGGGACATTTCTGGGGACTGCTGAACCGTAATTTGTTCAACAGGTGGGGCATTGGTTCTTTCGCATTTTTCATTATTTTTTGTTTGTTTTCTCTATCACCTTCTCCCAAACTGCATGTTGGAATCTCTTTAAACTTTGTAAACTTGCGCCTGGACTTGATCTCCACTAAATATGTTCACTGCATGCTACTGATGACAATCCTTGGTTCTTTAAAGGTTAATCAAAAGTTGTGACTTAGGGATAGCAGCACATCTGTATGTCATGTCGGTAATGGTGGATCCATGGCCCATGGTTACTATTAAACACTAAATAGCAAAATAAAGTAATTTTAGTGTTGTTAATTTTGACCTCAACTTGAAAGGTCGAAGTGACATATTGCGTTGATCCTGATAATGGTGGGTCCGATCACTTTTTTTAAACAACTTTAGAACTGTGAGTAGAGACAAAACAGAGATTTGAAACAGCGATGATGACCTAAAAGAAGGGTGACCTTGATAATATTCCGAAGGTCACAAGACCACTTTTGTGCATCCAAGATGGGCTGAGCACATGATTATACAGCCCTCTTGTTAATAAACGTTCTTGGCTTATATGTATATAGCCCTACAAATTCATCTATTCAATATAAACAGGTTTCGGAGTTGGCCATGGATTATTTATTCGAGCTCGCACAAATGACCACAAGAGATTTCATTTTGTTTTTTTGTTTTTTTTTTTGTTTTTGTTAGACTGTTCTTGAACAACTAAATTCAGCAAATATAAGTTCGGGATGACAAAGAAACTTCGACATGATAGCCTAGGGCTAGGCCTTCTTATTTGCCTTGAACAGAATCCTTCCACAAGGATCTTCTGGAATTTTGCAGGGATAAAATCTGGGAATTTCGTTGAAAGAGACTTCTCATCAGTTGCCAAAAATTCCTTTGTCACCTAGTCTAATGTCTCAAACATTCTTTCCCTTTCACGGCATATCAAAGAGATTAGCGCGTCACACATAATAACGAAGCAAAGAAATTTAGGTTTAAGTGATGTCCGCCCTTTTTGTTAAAATTGTTACATTGAGGAATTTGTAATAGTATTTTGCAGGCAAATATAATAAATTATAAAATGTAACAAAAATATGATAATTGTACAGAATTACAACTCAGTGCAGTTTTATTTAAATCCGTTTTCGAGAATAAATTTACCTCGAAAATCGATCAAATATATTCGCTAAATAGCTTGACATACAAAACTTAATTTAACAAAAAAATTAAATTATTCAAAGGGCTCATATCGGGGCAAGGAATCAATTTTTTAATGCCAAGAAGAAAAATACTGTTTCAAGTCTGTCTTTTTTGCAATATTAAAATTTATGGCCTGCCTCATACATAATATTCAAATTTGATTTTATGTGAAGACACTGTTTGATCAATATCTTTTTGTCTCGCTTAAAGGAGTTAGCCTATGCCTATTTCTTTCCTTATTACATCCAATGAACTAAGAGCATATTTATTGACAGCCCAGATCATTGCTGATACGAAACGCATCAACAAAGAGATAGCATTAATTTCTGAAATTGCAATGCAGGAATCCAATTATTTCATTTTACTAAACACACTGCCCACCACCACCCCCCCCACCACCACCCCCCCCCCCCCCTCTGAGTTCAACTGTCGAATATTTCTCTTGATGGAAAATACTTGAATACTAGTCATGATAATTAGCGTGTAGATCCCTCTCCACAAATAGGCAGGGCCTCCCTACCATACAGGATATATCATCCTTAAAAAAGGATCAGGTTTACATGTAAGTCTCAAAAAATGTGATTATCTATACTCCACTGTCTTTACGTTGTAGATATGTGTGCAGATATAAAAAAAAAACTTTTCATCAAAACTAGCATATTACATTCAGACAACTTGCTGAACTTTATGATGAGAAGTGCAGCTCAGTTGAACTAGGCCCGGTATTTTAAAACATGCTCTGCATACATTTAGATCAAACCACTCCTATTAAGAAAATTAAAGGTTCAAATGAATTATTTTCCCATCAACGCAGCCTGGTGGAATTACAATTAATGATTGACAAGGGAACTGCATATAAAGACGTCCATGTTACAGCAATGACAACCAATGGGCTCTCTATGTTACAGCACTGACAAACAATAGGCCGTCCATGTCATAAAACACTGACAGACAATGGGCTAATATATCAGTTCTGTAACATTAAGTATAAGCTTTTGGGCCTGCAGATGGAGTCCCAAATCTACTGCGGACAGACATACGTTAATATGTGAATGATTTTTTCCCGAGCTGCACTCCCTTAGTCAACTATGACACGTATATACTACAAGTACTAGTGATGCCGAATGTCAAAACCAGTGGGATTTGAGATCAAACACAGATACCTCACCACAATGCCAGTCACAAAAGGATCTTTTAATTTTTTTTTTAAAATGTCATTGTTATACATATTTGGGCTTGCTTGCCGTGAGAAAGATGAAACTAGAACTGTCTTAGCTTATGCTGAACATATCACACCAATGCCGACATGTTTCAGCTGCTAGAACCGGTAATTGGCAGATAATATTCTTTGACTTGCTCATGTGGTAAAGACATCTTCCCCTAAATAAAATTTAAACCAAATATGATAATTTTCTGACTGTTACACAACAGATGAAAACAACAGTGGTTCAAAATATATATTAGTACTAACATAAGTTGTCAGTTGAAGTAGAAATCATATTTGTTGATACTTTCCTTTTTATCAACTCTTCCTCGTATTAAGTTTTGATCTCATTGCTTTTTTTTTTAAATGGTTTTCATGTTCCAGGATTGTCTTCTGGAGCTTGTGAAAATGGCCATGAGAGATTTTACTGCTTAAAGTTTTACTTTTGTCATAAAATCTAAGATTTGTTAATAGATCCCTCATCATCTATCACAGATTTGTCAATGAAGTAGTCGTTCGTCTCAAACATCGTATCCTGTTCACAGCAAACCATCCAGCTCCACCCATCATAACGGATGACGTTGCAAAGGACGTCAGATTTAACTAGTGCCATTTTTCTCTTTAACTGTTTGAACATTTTCTCTTTAACCGTTTGAACAAACAGTTTGACTTTCCATCTTTTGGTTATCAAACAGTCATTTTAAATATTCAAGGCAAAATTAGCAAAAAATTGTGACATTGAGTTTTTTTCTCGTTGTTTATCGCACTTCCGGATCTTCATTAACTGCCTCGTTGTGATTGGTGCTTGACACTAGGAAGGAGGCTCTGCGCCAAAACCCTTTGAATTGGGATATGTTACGCATGTTTAACAGTAGCATAGACATCAAATCGGCCGCAATATGCGCATTTGCTGTAGCCATGCAGGTTGGACAATTTCTTGTATAAAACATGGGAAACCCAGGCTCACTTGCTTCATAACGGGGAGCAGAGCCAGAAATGCTACTCATAGTTACAGAGACCTTAAACTGGTGTGTTGAAACAGGTAACTGAACTATTTTCTAAACAGTAGATTCCCCAAGAAATTTAGAAAATATATAGGATGCTGAATCCCATGCTCCACTGACTTCTGTGTCGAAGAGATCAGCAACAGTGCCGTCTTCACGAATTTGAGGGGTGGCGCGTCTGTGTGGGATGCATCATTTTCAAAAGTACACCAAAAGTATTCTTCAAGTAATAATTAATTCAAACCAGATAAGCACAAGGATACTTTCTTTCAAGGATCACAAGAAATTTTCGAGAGTTCCATCCTTTGTTGATCTAATATTCACTACAAAATATCAAAATGTACCGACCAAGCACACAGGGTACTTACACAATGAAAATGCAAAGTACACGGCCAGGATCTAGGGAGTACATGTAATACGCTTAACGTCGTTAAAAGCCAGGTCTAAGGAACAAGCAAGCAGAGGGAGGAGGAAAAAGAGGGCGACCCAAATATTAGATAAAGACACCAGACGACTTTATCATGATGATTATTTTAGATTTCCAATAAATATGACGTTAACCAGAAAGGAATGGTAACATTTATTAGAATGTTAGAAATTGACATCAGGTTAATAAATCTTCAGGAGCTTTTTAGATTTCCAACAAGAATGAAGCTAACGAAAAATAAAGGAAACATTTATCTAAATGTTAGAAGACATCATATGGTTACATCATGAGGCATCAGATGAATAAACCATCGTGATTTTTTAGATTTCCAACAACTATGAAGTTAACGAGAAAGGAAAAAAACAGTAATGCAAAAGTTAGAAGACATTTGATGGCTACATCACCAAGAGTTCTTTAAATTTCTAAGAATGGAATTAGGTAGAGAGGGGTATAAACCTTTTAAAACTTTGATACAGAGTCATGCATGCGGATAGGAATTTACTCCCAAAGACATCGGGTCTATGACATTTGATATGAGTAACCATAGACCACAAATATTTCTGAGCCTATCTATATGGGACAGACTGCTACTAAAAAAATTGTAGATTCATTCTTCCGCAGATATGTACCTAACTTCAACTGCAGAATCCTAGCGATGTTTATCTCAAGTGCAAATGTATATATTCGAATATTTTCTCTTACCCCAGCTCGTACTTGGGAAATCCTGGTTCCCTGTAATATCTTGGGAAAAGGAAGGATAGGGAATTTAAAATTCAATGCTGAGATGAGTGGTTGCAGTTGTGAAACAGATTTTTTCTGAACCTACGTCAGACAAGCATATACAATCATTAATCATACCCAAAACATATGCACATAATACGGAGTGACAGTGATAGAACCAGAAGCTAATCGCCAGACGTTTTAACTGAGAGCTCTTCCTGAAAAGTGCCACAATGATTTCCAGAGGACATCCCAGAATCCATGATCGATGGCTCTTTCAGTGGTTATAGAAAATAAGGTGCTCTTAAAGGGACACTGTACACAAGGACACTGTCCCTGTGTAAGCGAATAAAAATCTTTGAAGTTACGTGGAAATTAATGGCGCATGACAATTTGAAGAAACTTGGTAGCGATCCACCAAGGGTGCATCGCCACGACGTTTGATATGGATTTGGTCAAGGGTTTTGAGAAGTCGAAAATGTGAACTGTGACGGACAGACAAATGGACAGGTGGATGGACAGATGACAGACCATATTGTTTCAGTGCTCTCTTCTTCTTCCCCTTCTTCTTCATCTTCTTCTTTTTCTTCTTTTTCTTCTTCAACACTTTGTTTTCCGTGAGACAACTCTTGAGAGAGTTCATAAAGCTAAGGATTGTGTATCTAGGTAAGTGCTAGCATTAAACTGTATTTGGGTGACTTTCACTCAACTTTCAAGGTCACAGAGACATTGATGATAATTTGGTTTTTGTGCGAGAACTATTCATGGACTTGACACACTTAATGAAACTTGCTAGGATCATGAACCTTGGTAAGATATAGGTCGGGATTGTATTCGGGTGTCCTTGACGCAATAGCTGCTAATTGAGATGGTACTGAATTGGTACATCAGGTATCGCATAGTAGTTCTTTGTCTATGCGCATGTGTCAGTTGCCAAGCGATGAACTGCCTGGGGTCAAGCTAAATGCGGCTCAATATAGGTCATGGAAATCATTATCGTGACAGTGAACTCTGCACTGTCCTGCGACAGGAAACCCTGCAGTCAGAAGTCGATCAAGTGCGTTGAAGTAAACATGGATTCGGCGGCAGTGTTGCGAGAAAATTCAAAGGAAAGATTCGGCAAAATGGAAATTGCCGAGTTGAAACTTTCCTAATACAACGAGGATTGCAGGTACAACAAGAAAGATCTGGTAGATTTGGCTGTTCAAGCAGAAAATCATTTTGAACCATGTACGGTGTTTACTAGCCTCTTGCTTGGCGGACGGAAATTTATGAAAAGTTACACCCTCCATCCACGGGTATTTCTCACATTTCCCATGTTTTCTCGCATCTGAAGAACAACCAGGCACCTTACAGTTATATTGGCATATTGATATCAGTGGCCACGCATAACTCACAGAAATAAACAACTTCAAACTTCCACTGTAATTTCGCCGTGTTAACCCTATGAGGACAATATGGCGCTCTAGAAAAGTGACCCCACTAGACTGATATTTGTTGACCATTTTGCTCCGACAGTTGCTCTTGAAATGTCAAAAATGTCATCGATTTAACACTTTTCCTCTCAAACCAGTTTAACAAAACCGGCAATGTCAAACGTCGTGCTTCATCCATTATATCAAATTTTGTTCTTTCACAAAATATTATCAATGAAAATTTCAAGGAAGACTTACCAAATTGAGATGCCAAAAACCAAGCGCAAGCTGTTGGCTTGGTCCACTGATAAAGCATTTTAACGTGGCACACATAGCCGTTCCAGTTAGACTGAAATTCTCCAATATTCAACATTGTCAACACTTTTCTGCGTTCAGATAGGATTTGAATTCAAACAATGATAATGGTTCAAAAAACACTACCTACATTCATAAATTGCAATCCAACAATGACAGCAAAGATAAATACAGTAAAAGCGGAGAGCCAGCTTGCATCGATTGTTCCAATTGTTTGATTAGAACGGGAAACCGATTATGCATAATTCACCTGGTCTATGATCATGTTTCTCCTAAAAGGCAAAACCAATATTTCAGAACTGTACCATTCTTGTGGATATGTACTTGTTTAAACATACATTATCTAAATCCCTCTTGCTAGAAGGGACACATGAACTGAACAATACCAGACACACTATTGTGTTAAACCGTTTTGTCCTAGAAATATTTTTGCGCTGGTAAAAAATGTTGCTCAAGTGAAGTTGCATTAGAGCCATATAGTACTGTTTGTATGGTAAATGGTGCAAGAAGGGAAATCGGGTCATGTACAACTGATCGTGGGGCAGTACATGAGGACAGATAAAACATAAGGTATGTGAGCTACAAGAAAAATTAGGAGCATCCTTTACATCAATTTTAAATAAATGCAAATTTAATTGGCTTGCATTTAGAAGGAGACGTGTATGAACTGAAAGAAATCTATCGCCAATGTTATAAAATTCCTGGAATTTTATTGGGCGAGGGATTTTTTGGATTATTTTACATTTGAATATCTGTAATGAAAGAGAATTCCGAGTCTCGAGGGGAAGTTGGTTCCAGGGCCTGGCTGTGGAAGGAAAAAAAATGCGTCAAAAAGATCAGCTCGAGCACGAAGATGAGGAAGACCAAAACTCTGAGGGGTATCATGGGTTCGAGTACCTAGAGTACACGCACTGTAAATGATGGAGCATACTGAATCGGGAGTGAGGTTGTTTACAAGTTTTTACATCTAAGTCAATTTGGATATTTCCCTTAGGTTTAGCCATGGTTAACCATCCGGTTTCCTCGTATAACTCCACATTGTTGGTTCCATACATTACACCAGTAACAATACGAGCGGCATCTGCCTGAATACTGTCTAGTTTTACATTATCATATGCTGTACAACCACTCCAAACTGGAGTCCCATGTTTCAAGATTGGGCGTATAAACGAGATATAAATAATTTCCAAAGTTCTTCAATCCAGACCGAATTCCATACTCTTCATTACATCGATCAGTTTGCTTGATTTGTTACAAATGTGAGATATATGATCGGACCATGTTAAATCCGAACGGAATATAAGTCCAAGGTGCTTGTGACGGTTAATGTCTTGCAACACATGACCGTGGAAAACAATGTGGGGTTGATTAGTTGGATTGCGTTCCTAGAAATAGCAATGGATCTGTTTTCAAAGCATTAAATGTTACCAACCAGTCACTAGACCATTGATTAATATTAGAGAGATCCGAATTAATAACTGCAGCCACTGTAGCTGGATTATCAATATTAAAGTTGAAAGAAGTGTCATCAGCAGACAGTTTTATATTCGATCTGACGAGGCTAACTATATAATTTCTACACATATTAAAAACCGAAGAGGTCCAAGCAAAGAACCTTGCAGAACGCCATCATTTATTTTCGCCCAGCCAGATGCTTTACCTCGGACCACTAAACGTTGGTAGCAATCATTAGAGTTAATCAGAAAACCAGTCATGGAGATTTTCTACAATACCAGCCTTCCTTAGTTCAAGAAAAAATAATAAACATAGTGTCAAACTTTATCAAAGGCTTTGCTAATGTCAAGGGAAATAACACGAACCTGTTTTTGCTGATCGACAGCCAGACATAGTTCCTGGTAGAGAAGAAGTAATTGATTTATATTTGACTCGCCTGGTATAAAACCGGATTGTTGTTCAGAAATGACAATATCGGATATGTATTGATACAGATGGATACATTATTGAATATTCATTCCGATGTGTGAAACTATTTTCTGAATTGATTTTAACTGTTATCATTGGACATTAAGTTCCATTCTCTTTGCGTTTGTTTCAATATAACGAGAGAAAAATCATAGAATTTTAGTCTTAATGACTATTTTGAATCCCATGTATGTTTGCTGGAAAGTTTAAATTTACAGAAAAATATTGTGTTTATATATTTGTACTTTTTGATTCACTATCTATAAGTATAGGTAGTCCAGTGCTGGTATGTTTTATAAACGATGTAAGATTACTATGAAGAGATGGTCTCGGGGGAGCACGTTCACATTGTTACTTGGAACGTCATCATAGCTCTATTGAGACAACAATCCTCTCTACCTGATTTCCTGATTTCAAACACTTACATCTACTCACATTTCTTTTTATAAATTTTCTAATTCTTTTTCGGTTGTTTGAGACCAAACCGCATCAATATTCACAAATAAAATTGAATAATAACTAGCCTTACTTTTATTGTCAAGATATAAGTGCATGTTCTCATGCTTAGTGTAGATCCTCGTCTGGTCAAAGTCACAAGATATACGGGTATAGGCTCCGAAACATGTTCTGAGTAGTTCCCCGCTGAAGACCCTTTAATTTATTTGGGCTAATACAGCCTATTTCAAAATTCTACAAAAGAACGTGCGCAATATTGGCAATAGTACTTCTATACCTCTGTAGGTTAGAGAGTGACAGGTTAGCTTACGTGGAGTAATGAGTTCGGACTGCGGAATAGGGTAATGACTGCTAGGAAGTGGACAAACAGACGCAAATACAATACTTTGTCGTATGTTTTACCACGCGACAGACCGCTGGTAAAATGTCTGTGCCAATGCATTTACTTATTTCAATAGTAATGAAAGCAATTCAAATCACAATTGCAGATAAGATGTATCAAAATAGCATCCCCTGTGTCGACAACTTTCCTTGGCGTGGGTTAAGCGCCCAATCAACGTCTTGGGAAGTTATTGACTCGATCTTAATTCAACAGACGTAGAGTTAACGTTTTTCCTTAAGGTTTTTGTTATTTAAGTATTTTGAAATTTGAATGCGAACATTTAGGTAAGAGCAGTCAGGGCGGCACGTCGCAGCCTGAATGGCGCATGCGCATTCAGCTGAACTTACGCAGAGGAACGTATTGACCTCGTATCATTATAACGAGGCAAACGTTGATCTGAAAAACTGGTTCGCGACGTAGTCGGGTATATTTCCCATTTTTACTGTTTATGACACCTTTTAACTTCCGTACACGTTGCAATCTAAATGAGGCATTATAAACAAAGCGTTTCACCTGTGCAGCTAATTGTATAATTAAACATATTGCAAGATGCTGCACAAAGCAAGTCTGTCACATACCAAAACGAATGTAAACAGAAGTTTCTGTATCAGCGTTAGTCCATGGATGAGGAGACATCACACCAGTTTATGCACTTTTCCGAAAGCTAACTCTGACTAACCATGAACAATGTCTTAGTTGATTGCAAACAGCATGATGTGCCCAATTGGTTTCATTTGTAAGATGATGTTCAGAACATTCATTGAGCGACCTATTCTATGACAAAGTAAGAAAGCAAAACTCCAGATTATGCTCAGTGTAAACACTTGCTGTTTATGTATAATACCCATTACATCTCATATTCCCACAGGTAAGTGACCCTGCTCGCTTTAAGCCCTAAAGTCTTTCAATTTTTACAAAGGCTTAATTTAATAGTCACAAGATAGTCAACGTGCTGCCTTCCAGCCATGAGAGACTACAAAAGATGTTTGGCGCCTTTCACATCTGGCTCCTTGATACTTAAGGGGGTGGGGCATCCTGGTCGCAAACCTGGGAACCAATTTATCGTATCGATGAAAGAATATACTCGGTACTAAAGTCTGTACATTTCAAATAAATGTCCATGCAAATCCAGGTGTGGACCTTTTCGTTTAAAATGTAATAACAGACAAAGTTCCTTCTGTTTTGTCCGTATTCCTGTGTCAATTTTTGAAATAATTCCATCACACTGTTATGTTATTGCTTCTGAGTACACTAGCTGTCACTAATACACAATGACAAATTCAAAATATTTCATCAATCACCTTTGTCAAGCCCGCCGTTGTGAATATTGTTCCCGCTTATCCCAACGATCCAGAAAGCACACCGTCCCAGTTTGTGGATCTGTGCTGAACTCTGTGTGCAACTTTGAATCTGTAAACTTTGACCTGAACATATCTATACCCCATGTTGTTTCTTGTGGTAAAATATGGCGCTTTGAGGCTACCTGCAGTTCAATAGTGAGGTCTCCCAAAACTTTGTAAAATGTTCTTGTAAATTCTCTTCGAAATTGCATATATTTTGTCGTACGCCTTTATGAATAGAAGCTGACCACACAGAAGATATTATACTGTCAACAACATCATGGGAGATCGCAGAAGTAGCAGAAATGTACCAGGTCTGGACCCAGCTATATTAGAAGCCATTAACAACTGCGTGACGAAGGCTGTAGATGACGCCATGGAAAAGTGGACCGACAGAATGGATTCGCTGGAAGCAAAATACGATGTACTCGAAAATGATCAAAAAGATACCCGGACTGAATTAGAAAAGTGGAAACAAAGCATTAAGGATAAAAGTATCATCGAGGCTATCAAAGCAATCGACGGAGAATGCCATCAACGAAAGTATGGGTTGATTATACAAGGAATAGAAGGGCCGGCAGGTGAGAGTTCTATAGAAACCAGGCGAAAAGTGTTGGAGTTTGGAAAGAATGACTTGAAATTAGAAAATTTCGACAATTCAAGATTCGGTGCTTGTCACAGATTAAATCCTGCAAAAGACGCGGGAATTCTGGTAAAATTTCTAGATCTAGACGACAAAAATGTATGGTTGTCAAAGGCCAAAGTGCTGGGAAGGGGAAACACAGAGGTCAATAAGGGTATAACAATATCCCCAGATATCCCCCCCGTCCTACGCCGTTTGAAAAGTGAAATAATGGGATATAGAAAGAATTTGCCGAAAGAAACCAAAATGAAATCAAAAGTGAAGTACCATAAAACATGGCCATACATATCCCTCACTCTACCTGATGGATCAATGTACAAGCCCAAAATACAAATTGAAGACATTGTAAGAAGTTATTATTCTCCGGGTGTCATTGTACTAAAGGACAATCCACTCGGAATATAGGCTAACTTGCTATGCCTGAATAACTTTCGTGACCGACGTAACACACGTCAGCAACCAATTAAAAATAAACACTAAGTACAACTCTGGGCTAACTTCACTCGGACAGGTCACTCACTTCCAGCGACTCTGAACGTGATGTCAAATAGCCCACACCTGTAAGTATCTTTTATGTTTTCGCGCAACGAAGAAATATCAGTAAATGCACACGCACCAGCTTTAGCTCCAAAACACGGCAAACTAGCTGAAGATGTCTCCAAAAACTCACGCCCTGCTCATTGCAGACTCTAGAGCACATAATTTTGACAATTATCGGAGACCATGTGCACTACCATATGAATGTCATTATATAATCGAAAGGGGAGGCACCACAGAAAGCCTACATACGCTCGTTGTTGAATATCTACAATCTGGGAAAATACCAAATGATGCAAATCTAATTGTAAAAATTGCTGCAGGAATAAACAATACAACTAGTTGGGTGCCACATCTGAACACGTACGTTCTCGCCCATAAAAAGGATAATACTACCCTAAATGGTTTGATACGATTGAGGAAAACAATCCTTAATATGTTTCCAAATGCAGTCGTCAGCTTCATTACAATACCTCCCATCGACTTCAACAAATACCGTGAACACAGGGAGATAGACATCAACACAGAAGGATCAACAGAGCAAATTAGCCATCTTGATTTTATTCTGGAATTAAACAAATTGTTGATTCAGCTTAATCGCTCACAAACACAACTAAAGCAGCCTCCACATACTTCATACTGGCATTCCGACGTCATCAGGTGCGCTAAAAAGAAGAAAAGGGATTCCCGATATAGGAGAAAAATCAAAACAAGATCTGAGCGGCTCTACGATGGAGTGCATGCGGTGTCCCAAGTGAAAAAGGTTTGGTACTACAAATGGCACCTCAGTGTACTAAAAGACATGCAAAGCAGTGTGTAAAAGTCTGCACAATATTTTTGTAAAATGGATTTTTGTGAGCTGCCTTCCTCAAGATGAAGAGGGACGGGAAATTGGGGTTGCGGTTGCGGCTCTTCATTCCCCCCCCCCCCCCCCCCCATCTCTACTTCTCACTTGCTACTTACCTACCCGATGCGTGTGCGCAACAGTGTGAAATAGAAATTAATTTTTAAAGAGGGATGGGAGGATGGGGCTGCGGTTGCGGCTCTTCATTTTCCTTCCCCCGCCCTCTGTCACTTCTCTCGTCATCGTGATTAAATGTACACCACATCAGACACCTACCTGATACATATGTGTGACAGTTTAATAACAGAATGTATTTTGTACAGAGGGATGGGAAAATGGGGCTGCGGTTGCGGCTCTTCATTTTGTTCCATTCCCCTCTTCCCTCGTCTTCGTGATAGAACATCACAACAGACACCTATATGATACACGTGTGTGACAGCTTAAACATTATTTCTGTGCCTTTTGTTTGATTTGATGATGTATAACTTCACAAGCTGATATAGGTGGGACTGCCACTATTGAACTTGCAAATACGGAGTATTTTTGGTATTATTTCTTAAGTGGAACCATGACGATGATGGTGCTGTATTTGTCTACTTTTTTTCTGTTTTCTTCTATTTTGTTTTGCTTAAAAACTAAAAGGACAAATGAAGGCCACAGTCATAGAGTACAAATGCAACCTGAAAACTGTGTATCATCTACTCATATTATTATATATGTCATGTCTACAACTATAAAATGTTTAATTTGCATAGTATACCCTGTGAAATTATCTTCACAAAATTGATAAATGAACACAACTGAAGACATACTTTTTAACTCTGGTGGTGTACAAAATAATTCTTTAAAAAACTTGTTAGAGAAACATGATGATAATGATGATGATGAACAGATAGAAATAATTACTCACTCTCCTTATTATTTTGACGACCTTGAATCTATTTTGAACACTAATCGAAACAGCTTTACAATTTTAAGTACTAATATTAATTCAGCTCATGCTAAATTTGCAGAAATAGAATCATTTATTCATGAGTTGCGTCAAAAAAATTTCGAATTCAGTGCAATTTGTTTGCAAGAGTGCTATATAAAAAATGATACTGATCTCACTCTGTTGCAACTTGAAGGTTATACTTGTATTCCACAGGGTCAAACATGCTCAGCAAAAGGAGGTTTGATCATATACTTAAATGACAAATATAATTTTATACCATCAATCCTTGTAGAAACATCTGAAGTTTGGGAAGGTCAATTTATTGAGGTAACTGGTGGGGAACTAAGAAAACATATTGTTCTTGGTAATGTGTATAGACCACCGAGAGATATCCTGGATAATTACCGTACATTTAGTGATGAATTCTCACAGGTTTTATCACGATTGCAAGAAAAAAACTGTGAAGTCGCTATCTGTGGCGATTTTAATATTGATTTACTTAAGATACATGAACGAGACATATTTCAAGAAATTTTTGATACCATAATGTCACAAAGTTTTTTTCCCAAAATAACTTTTCCAACCAGACTTTCTAATACTAGAGGAACTTTAATAGACAACATATTTTGTAAAATTAGCGACGTTTCCCTTAAGTCAACATCAGGAATTATGGTAAAAAAATTCTCAGATCATCAACCATATTTTATCTGTTTAGATGTCCATGTCTCCAAAAATAAATCACCAAAACTAATTAAGATAAATAAACAATCATTGTCTCATATTACAAAATTCCATGAGGAGCTTAAAAATGCCAATATCGATAACACAATAAATAAAGACCCATATGCAAACCCCGATGAAACTTTTAACATTTTTCACAACATTATAAAAGAAGCAAAAGAAAAACACATTCCTTGTACATATGTAAAGTTCCGCAAACATAAACATAGGAAAGAAAAGTGGATAACAATGGGCATTCTACGGTCTATTAATTTCAGAGATAAACTGTATAAAAGATTGAAATGTACTCCTGATACTTCACCCTTACATCCTACCTTAAAGAGAAACTTATCGACTTACAATAACATTCTGAAAAAGACAATTACCAGGGCTAAAAAAGACTACTATGAATTATGTTTTAGACGATATGAAAATGATATTAAAAAGACATGGGCCACAATAAATGAAGTGCTTTCAAAAACAAAAACAAAAAAGAAATTTCCTGAGTATTTCTCCGATAATGGACAGCAAATCAAAGATAAGATAGTTATTGCCAATAAATTTAATAACTTTTTCACAAATATAGGCCCAAATTTAACAAATCAAATAAACTTACCACATGCAGATAGTTACAAAAATTATTTGAACAAAACTTACTCTCATAATTTCCATTTTAAAAATACTGATGCTGAAAGCATCAGCACTATCATTGATAATTTAAGGACAAAGTCAAGTCATGGCGTGGATGGTATTTCCACGAAACTACTGAAAATTATAAAAGACTCTGTAACAAAACCTCTTGCTATAATTATAAATCAAACTCTAAGAACGGGAATTTTTCCAACCAAATTGAAAATAGCAAAGGTTACTCCCATTTATAAAAAGGATGATGAAAATCTCTTTACTAACTATCGACCCATATCAATACTACCAGCTTTCTCTAAAGTCTTTGAAAAAGTTATTTTCAACCAATTGTATGACTACTTCGACACCTATAAATTATTCTATAATAGTCAGTATGGATTCCGTAAAAATCATTCAACCGAGCTTGCTACTATCGAACTTGTAGATAAGGTAATACAGGAAATGAACACAGGAAACCTCCCAATATGTATTTTTCTAGATCTGTCAAAGGCATTTGACACACTTAACTATACAATTTTACTACATAAATTAAAATATTATGGCCTAAGCGGCACATCACTCACCCTCCTTGAAAATTACCTAACAAATCGACAACAGTATGTTCAATATGATGAAGTTGACTCAGAATTATTACACATTAAAACTGGAGTACCGCAGGGCTCAATACTGGGTCCTCTGTTATTTCTCATATATATAAACGATATTGCTTATGCTAGCAAAATATTTGAACTGATTATGTATGCTGATGACTCTACGCTATCTGCAAGCCTAAATATTTTCAGTAATAATACTAGCAGTCTAGAAATTGACGATAACATTAATTTGGAACTCAACAAAATATCTACCTGGTTAGATGCAAACAAACTATCACTTAATGTTGGAAAGACTAAATTTATGGTTTTCCACCAACCTCAAAAGAAATTTCGAATTCCCAAGATAAAAATGAAAAACATTCAAATAGATCATGTAAATAGTTTTAATTTTCTAGGAATTGTAATAGATTCACATCTAAATTGGAACTCTCATATTGAAAAAATAAGCAGTAAGATATCAAGATCTTTAGGGATTCTGAACAAACTAAAAAGAATATTACCAATTGACCCTAAATTGAAAATATACAATTCCATTATACTTTCTCATATAAATTATGGAATTTTAACGTGGGGCTTTAAATGCTCTAAGTTGAAAACGATACAAAAAAAAGCTGTAAGAATTATAACTTGTAGTAAATATAATGCGCACACGGACCCATTATTTAAAAGTATGGGTCTACTGAAGGTTGAAGATATTTTTACGATTGCTAAAATCAAATTCTACTTCAAATATTTAAATAAAGTAATTCCTGCTAACTTACAAAATCTACCTCTGTTATTAAATACTGATATTCATCCCCACAATACCAGACAATCTGGAAATCTATTTATGCATCGCTATGTTCACAGCTTTGCAAAACAGTGTCTTAGGTTTGATTTACCGAAAACAATAAATGAACTGCCATCTAATATTCACGATAAATTTTACACTCACAGCCTCCAAGGATTAGTCAGATATACTAAAACTTTATATATTAATAATTACCAAGAATCTTGTGATATCCCAAACTGTTATATTTGTGCAAATTGAATATTTATGAACCAACTTTGTAAGCTGTACACATCAGATGTTTATACATTTATTTATGTACATTAAATTGTAATTATGACATGAAAAAGGAATTTATCTAATACCGATGTAAATGTACTTTGCCATTCATTCTATTATTATTATAGTTACATTATAGGGTGGCCCTCATGATAGCGACATGACATTGTCTTAATGAGGGTCTCCCTGACCATCATACATTTGTGTTACATATGTTTTGTTAAATGATTTGTATACTTGTTATTTGTATGAAGGTCAATAAAAGTATCCTGAGTCCTGAGTCCTGAGTCCTGTGGAAGGAGTGGATCTGGCGGAGTAACGGAGGACAGATATGTGAACTAAAAAAGAAGATTTGCTTCAAAGCAAATCTGTCGGTGTCCCTTCAAGAGTTGTAAATATTTAATGCTATAACTTTTGTCCCTTGGTACTCTGCATTCCATTAAGCTTATGGCTGGTTGAAAATTTCAGAGTCCAAGTGACCTTGACCTTTGACCATTAGAGGTCACATGTAAATTACAAAAACGTACAGTGTTGCAATACCTACAATTTAAACCCAACATGAATCAAATCAGATGAAAATTGACCAAGGAATGTCCATATGAATTTTTAAAGGGCCAAATGACCTTGACCATTCACCTTTAGGGGTTACATGTTACTTTAAAAAATGCGCAGTGTTGCAATACCTACACGTGAGTCCAACCGAATTTGATGAGAATTTGGATGGAAATTGGCTGAGTTATGACTGGATGAAAATTTCAAGGGTCCAAACGACCTTGATCTTTGACCTTCAGAGGTCACATGTAAATTACGAAAATGGGCAGTGCTGCAATATCTACAATTTGCGCCCATCATGATCAAAATTGGATAAAAATTGACGAAGCTATGGCTAGACGAAAATTTCAAATGGCACGATGACTTTGCCCTTTCACCTTAAGAGGTCACATGTAAATTACAACAATGTGCAGTGTTTCAATACCTTAATTCAGAGTCCAACATGATTAGGCTTGGATGGAAATTACCCAAGTGATAGCTAGATGAACCTTTCAAAGGTCCAAATGACCTTGATCTTTGAATTTTAGAGGTCGCATGTATTTTACAAAAATATGCAGTGTTACGATAGGAACAATTTGAGCCCAATATGATCGAACTTGGCAAAACATTGACCGAGTTAAGGCTGGATGAAAATTTCAAAGGTCAAAAAGACCTTGACCATTGACGTTTAGAGGTCATGTGTATTTACAAAAATGCGCAGTGTTACAATATCTACAATTTGTGCCCAACATGATCAAAATTGGATAAAAAATGTGCCAAAAAACAATTTCAAATGGCAAAATGACCTTGACCTTTGACCTTTAGAGGTCACATGTAATTACAAAAATGTGCAGTGTAACAAACATATGAATTGTTGTTGGATTGGTTGCCTGTACCGATAGTAACTTTAGAGATATTCAAGTTTTAAATTTTCAAATGACCCTAATTTGCGTAGTTTTCAAAACCGCTGAACCTCGTTGCAAAATAATCATGGCTTCATGTCTGGGTGTTTAATCATGCCAAGGTTGGAAAACCGCTCTGCAAGATTGGCTATCCAATGGAACGATGGATTTATGTTTAATTTCTGTGGCACCAAGCTTGACAATATGTGCAAAAGTGGCATCTAGCATTGAGATGACTTCTACCTGAAGTGAACTATGAGCTTTAAAATGATATTTTGACCAGAAATTGACTTTTGACCTTGGCATGTTCTTGCAGTTGAGATGAACTTTGCCTTCCTGTGATCAAGGCGGTATAGCCTTCTTGCTATGATCGACCTCCATCACACTCGGAACCACATCTACTATTGTATATAAGATACTGAAGATTCAAAACTTTAATTTGTCCTCATTTGCAGAATTTTCAAATTCATGACCTCTCATCATAAAAAAGTAAGACTTCATCTATAAAAGAATAATTGTGCCAAGTTTGGAGTTTTTATCCATAACAGTCTCCGAGAAAAAGGGCGGACAAATTTGCTGGTAAAGAATGGAAGAAAAAAGAAAGAAATACAAAAGAAGATTTGCTTCACAGCAAATCTGTCTGTGTGTCTTCAAAATGAGAACAGTTTGAAATGCTACACTTTGCCATTGTTCAACATAATCTAAATTTTGGGTATTATGCTTATTTGCATAAATTAGCATGCTACAACTTTGGTTCTTGGTTCATTGGATGTTGCCATGTCACAAACTTATAAAGTGAAGTTTGAATGATACTACTATCTGTAATAGTTTTGAAGCAATTCAAAGACTTCAATTTTGTGTATTTGCCTACTTTGCATATATTAAACACCTACAACTTTGGTTTATGGTTCACTGGACGGGATATGTCACATACCTACAAATTGACATTGGAATGGCACCTCTATGTATTATAATTTTGAAGTCATTCGATATATAATTTCTTGTATTAATCTTATTTGCATAAATTAAAATTGCACAATTTTGGATCATGGTTCCTTGGATGTAGCTATGTCACACACTCATAAATTGAAGTTTGAATGGCACCTCTATCTATAATAGCTTTGAGGAAGTCATTCAAGATTGAAATTTTGCATGTTCAACTAATTTGCATAAATTAAAATCCTATAACTTTTGTTCATGGTTCATTTGATGTGGCTTTGCCACAGACCTATAAATTGAAGTTGGAATGGCATTTCTATCTATAGTACTTTTGGAAATATTTCAAATTTTTCAATGCCCCTTATAAGCATAAGTTGAAATTCTACAACTTTCAGTTACTATCCATTATATTGGCAGGTGTCACAAACATTTATGTGCCCATTAAAATTTTGTGTCTATCTGCAATAGATTGGAAGATATGGAGCTTGTAAAATTCAGAAACGCCCTAATTTGCATAATTTTAAACATGTTGGTCAATCCAAATCAGAGGGTCAACTTTCCCCCTACCTCCGTTACCATGCCAAGTTTAAACATTATAGCTTGCAGGGTGTTTGAGAAGGCTCCTAACAAATTATGTGAGGTAAAGAAAAAGAAAGAAAGAATTTTGAGAAAACAGTATGTCTGGGTCGGCATCCAGACATAATGACTAAACAGACCTCGTATTTTTTCAATGTATTTTGAGTTATTTGCACTGGTACATAGTGAACAATATATTCCAATCCAGCCTGCCACAATAATTGTCAGTATCTTACCATTGTGATGCTAGAAAATATATAGCCTGATACAACAACTCTCAGTATCCTGCAACAATAGTGCTCTATATATGTGGTGCCACAATATATAGCCTAATACAGCAGTGCTCAATAAGTACAGCCCGATACAATGGTTGTTAGTGTTTCACAACAACTCTGAATAGTGGTCAGCAGTTTTCAACACAACTCGGTTTATAAGTTCTCAGTAGCTCTCAACAGGTTTCCAATGTACTCAATTGTAATGAACAAATCTCATTTTTGCTCTCTGAGTATCAAACGTTTTACACCAGACGAGTATGTAAAACAGAAAAGTCAGTATCCCTTTGTCAGTTTTCTCGCACAGCCAGTCAGTTAGTGAAGCCCCTGGGATCAACTGACCTTCATGAATAATAAATGAGGTGATCTGTATCCAACCAAAGAGCACTCAGCCATTACATAATGCAGCAATGTGTGAACTTTTCCACTGTGAACTGGTTTTACAACACGGGCCAAGTGCAATCAGTGGTCTGGCTTTCGAAATAAGTTGTCACTGGCAGTGAATGCTTTAGTAGAGCACTGTTTGTGGTTATTGTGTGGTGTTGCATAAAACTTTCAGCAAAGGCTCACCTTTTACACAATATTTAAACCACTAAAAGACAAGTTTGAGCACCTGCGCGAACTGGTATCAGAAAGGTACACAAAGCAGGATGGGGTAATATATGTGCAAGGAGCTGTCCAAAAAGGCCCCATTTATCCTCGAAAAATGAAACCACTTGTTCTTTTGCCAAGCTTAAGAAATGCCCCTAACTAGCATAATTTTAAATTCTACAACTTTAATTTTCTGTCCATTATATTGGCAGGTGTCACAAACCTATACATGCACATTGGAATTTGTGTTGATCTCGATGTTTAGCACAAGGCGCTGTCCAAGAAGGCCCCATATATCCTTTAAAATGACACCACTTGACCTGACCAAGCTGAAAATGCCCCTAATTACCATAATTTGAAATTCCACAACTTTTATTTATTGTCCATTGTATTGGCATGTGTCACAAACCTACACATGAACATTGAAATTTTATGTCTATCTGCAACAGTTTGGAAGATATGGAGCTTTTAGAATTTTAATTGCCCCTCATTTGCATAATATTAAACATCATGACCAAATGGTCTAAATTTCATTAGTAGATCAGTCACCATGGCAAGTTGGCGGTTTTGGCAGTAATAGTGCCTGGGGAAAACTCTAAACAAATTTGGGTGCCAAAGAAAGCCGGGAAAAACAATATGTCTGTGTTGCCACACCGACATTACTATACTGTTAACAATTTTGTTGAAAGGGATCACACTTTGGTGCATCCTTCTCTTTTCGAGGGTCTGCCAATTTTGCTCAGTTAGTATTGAAGTTACACAAGATGCACGGTTGTAAAGGCGTGTATGAGAGTGACTTTGTGGAAATTCCGATCTGTGAGGGAGGAAACGACCGTTCCAAGAGTCAAAGTGCATGAGTGCCACGATTCTCCAGGGACTACTGCCACAAAAACATTGTTTGGCAGTTAGGTACTGGATTTTTTCAGTTTTGCAGAACAATTAAGATGTCAAGGAGTAGATCTGTATAGATTAAGTTGTCGGACATGACCTCGAAATGATACATAACACAAAACAAAATCATCTTCTGTGTGAAGAACAGTCGATTGTGCAATGGGAGCTATATTTCAAATCAGATTTGCTGATGTGAAACAGTGTCATTTAGCGTATGTTTTCATCACAAATTATCCGCATACCTACATAAAACAATTTCCAGTTGTAAAATTGTCCAACAGACTCTTTATGTTGAGTAAAAAAAAACTACTTTTTGAGGTCACATGACCTCTCATTTGGATTTGGAGAGGGCACTGCCTTTCATAGAGCTGGAGCATGGCAATTCACTGAGCGTCATGAGGCAAGGCCAGGTCGTTTTGGGAGGATTGTTGCTGGTTTTGTCTAGACTTCAATAGAAAGAGGAGAATTTTGACATTAGTAGATAAACCAAGACAAGCCTTATGCCGTTTTGGCTTGTCACACAGAATAATGTATTACACCACTGAAAGTCGTTATCTATGTTATGATTGTGCACAAAAGCAGTTTTTAATTTCTGCGGAACCTCCTTGCCGAAAATGGATTCTTGGTTATAGGCCGTATCGTGAAAATGTTTTGTATGATCATAATATACATCACCTGCGTACGTGTTGCCCTCGCCCCACCCCCACCCCCATTGATGAATACTTGGGGATTGGCATTTATTAACAAGTTTGTGCAGTATCATTTCAGATATATTATTGATGGTAATAGCCTTTGGTGCCAATGTTATTATGAACAAATTGATGAATAAGCTGATTTTTACATTGTAAACTTCAAAGTTTTGTCTCTGTATCATGAAATTAGAAAATGTATTAGTACTTATATTCATAAAATTATGTTGTTTCAGTTGTCAATGTACCAATAAACATCAGAGATGCCACTTTGTCAGGATTTACCTGAATTCCGGTATTTTGCCTTTACTTTGACCACAACAAAAAGAAACTTCTCAATTTGGTAAAAGCAGCTTAAACCTAATGAGAAAAAGATATATAAATATATATATATATATATATATATATATATATATATATATATATATATATATATATATATATATATATATTTCACACACAGACACACCCGTGTCTGTGTGCATAATATGTTATTGGATTCTTCCTTGAAAGTTATGGTGTAGGAAAGTATGAGTCATACTGAATTTGGGGAAGAAAAATGTATGCATACATGTAAGATATAATTATACAACATGATAAATACTGGAACTGTAGCAAAAATATGGCTGAGTTATATTTGACCTACACTGTTCTGATGTTGACATGGCTTGTTCAAGTTTTTTAAATTAACTTGACATAGCTACTTGTCACATTTCATTTCCTGTCCGTCTGCAATACTAAGTGTATATACATGAGGAATTCAGTCTCGACTATATTACATTTATTACCATTTATAAAAACCTGCCGGTACTTTCGGACCTGTATCCACTAAGCTTTGTGTTTGACTCAGCGGGCGGTCTCGTGTGTTCTGTACTGCCACTGATATGATGTATACTGTGACCGCGGTTCACTTTGATATCCAAATGAAATGTATTTTTGTGCGACTGTCCCACAGTCATTGCATGGATTGTGCAATGTTCAAAATGGCGCTAACCATGTGGCGGCTCAAGCCATGGTGTCGCATTTGGATCTCTAACTAACCATGATAACTGCGTTAGACACAACAGAGTGGGCAGATTAAAGTTATGATAGTAAGTCATTTCTCTTAACGACCGTTTGCCCTGGTAACTCAGAGAACGGAAAGCTGTAACCTTGCGAACAATTACGATAACGATCACCGAACAACCGGGACTATGCTGTTTCACCAAAACAAGTGTGGCTATGCAGCAATGCTGTTTCCCCGGCCCAAAAGTTAACCCTCCAGACAAGCTGAAATAAAGTGCTGTGTTTCAGATGACATTACTGCCAAATTACGGCACACGATGGCCACTTTCTCGATATAAGCTTTCAACTTAGGGGTTTTTTGTTTTTTTTTTTTTTGTTTTTTTTTTTTTGTTTTTTTTTTTTTTTTTTTTTTGTTTGTTTTTGTTTTTGGTTTTTTTTTGGGGGGGTTTTGGTTTTTTTTTTTTGTTTTTTATTAGGGAAGGGTTGCTTGAAAGTACTTTTCTCTCTTTTCCTTTGCTGTTTTAATGCTAGGGTTAGATCTTTTTAGTAGGGTCTGTCAGGCTACCGAAACCACGCGTATAATTTTGCTAGGCCTTAGGTAACTTGGACATTTGTTGAAACACATTTAAAATGAATGTTCTTTCCCCTTTTACCCATTGTCTCCTTTGACGTCACTTTAATTGGTTACCTGGGCACAGCCGGAGGCACTTGTAATGACTTAGATACTCGTATTATAAGGAAAGTATCCAGTTACTGATATGTCCTGTTACTGACACACACAGGAGGAAGAATGTACATCTTGATATGAGATATTTTACATGAATGAAGCAATCACTAATTGCACTAGTGCCCATGATTCAAACATTGCAAACATTGTCCCTATTTAATATTTTTCATATCTTCTGCTTCCCTTCATGCTACTGACATGTCCCGTTACTAACACACACAGGAAGAAAAAGGTACATCTTAATAATATAAGCTATTTACATGATGAAACAATCACTTTATCAAGACTATTGAAGTAATTTGGGTGCACGGTTGGCGCAGCTGCAACACGCTCGCCCTTCACCTCTGCGGCCCGGGTTTCTACCAGTCTGACTGTGCACGGTGGTTTTCTCCGAGTCCTTCGGTTTCCTCCACCAAACATGTAGGTAGGAAAGTATACGCCACCATGGAGACTGATTAATATAGGCTTGGCCTGCTTCGCAATCCATGTAAAAGATATGGGTCTATACTTTTTATGAAGTAATATAAACAAGACAAACAGATACAGCTGCAGCAGTGTTCATGAATTAAACATGGCACTCATTGCATATGTTGATAGCTGGTCACAGCACAGAGCAAGCTCACATGTCTACTCCATTTTAAATTTAACATGGATAACACTATTCAATATTTTTGGGGTTTCCTGTATGTTTCTTATTATATGTTACACCAGTTTCATGATAAGTTGAATATTTAAGAAAGGCTATCAACATGTTAAAAGAAAACAATACAATACAATGGCCAATTAATTTTATCACCAATGCAATGTATCTTTTATCAACACAGACACTGTCATGACAGATGTATGTGTAAATAAATATAGAATCTTACATGGCAGTGAGTGAGTTACGATTTTTCTCTCACGAGGGATCGTTGTTGGTGGGGAAAATCACGAGTGACCGCAGGTCACGAGTGTTTTTCCCCACCAACAGCGATCCCGAGTGAGAGAAAAATCGTCACTCACTCACTGCCATGTAAGATTTTATTTATTCTATGTTTAATCGAGTATTTACCGCAAAAATTGTCGCTCTTGTTGCTTAGGTGTCGCCATTTTGAAGCGGAGACTTTTCACTTGGAAATGTCAAATCTGGTGTGCCGTGTTTGTTGACGTTCATCGCAGTTATTCAACGTCACCCATGACGTATAATTAAGCATAGCTCGCGGACGTTTGATTTTGTCTAAATGTCAATGCATTACGTCACTGACGCAGGCGCGTCACGATTCACTTGTAACAATGTTTAGGTCATGTGACCTACCGTGAGTTACTATTTCTGGATTTCAGTCCAGAAAATGATAACTCACTGCCAAACATAGAATAAAAATGCAAATGATCACCATTTCTAGAATTTCATGTTGCTGAATAAAGACTGTAGTAATCACATTTTAAAATACCCGTTTCTCCACCATAACTATCTGGTTCCAGCTTGGAGTAGCTCGTGGTGTGTTGAGTCAGAATTTGCCTCAACCAGTGTATATCTATCACACAGAAATGCCCCGTAACTGATAAGTCTGCATAAGTCACATAAAGTATCCAACAAATCCATTTAACAGTGTGGTGACTGGGGATGAATATGAATGACAAGGAAAAAGCTAACTCCAAGACGTGTAGTTGGTAAAACTTTGTTTTCATCCCTGTGAAGATCTTGTCTAACTGGTAACACACCCCTTGCTGGTGCACTCGGATGTGACGCATCATTAGGTTTCCTTGTTTTTAGCCGTCTTTTGGCGGAATGATTAAAAAAAGTGATCCTGCAAATGAAAAAGGGGGAGACTTATTCATTGCAAAGTAACAAGAGAAATGATTTCCTTCAAGATAAAAACATCTGGATCTGACCACTTAGCATCCAAATTTAAAACCCAGTTCACTTCTGTTTCTACATGTCATTATTTCCACACAGGAACAGTGTTTCCAGCCCTTGAAATCTACGCTATGTTACAAACAGTGAATACTTTTACTGACATAATTACTATACTAAATATAAAGTTGCTGTTAAAACAATATATGTTTACTTGTGATTGACACTGTCAAATGTGACCTTTGTTGCCAAACATGTGTTCTCCTTTGAATGTCAGGGCAATAAAAGCGCCCCCTGGAAGTTCCCCATTATATGTCTTTATTGTCGGGGACAAAGAAACGTTGATAACTACCATCGCAATACAGTAGCAATAATAAACCTTGACCAGCCAGTTATTTCATGTGATCATACTCTTTGAAACGCCTTATTAACTCACAATATGTACGTGTTCCGTTTATGAGTTACTCAGTGATGTGGCGTATTCCTCGTAAGAAAATTTAAGGAGGTCACATGATCCATAAAACATCGTTTTAAAGTACCTGTAAAGGCTTCTATAACTTAAATTCCTCAGTGTAATAAAACTACCATATGTGCTTACAAATATTAACACATAACCAACTGCTCAGAACACGATAAAAGGCTTAAATTGTCAGTTCTGCTTGCCGTCAGAAGTTCAGCGAGATTCACTTGCCCATTTTGTTCGTTCGTAAAATGGGTTTAAATCTAGACATGTTATCTTTAAATTTCTGCAGATCATTCCTTAGTTTCGTTAGTGTTCCGTGCAAATAAGAATTTGGTCACTCACCTGCTTAACAGTGAACTATTTGTGGTGGTACCAGGTACATCTGCCGTTCAGTTTGGTCTGCGCCCGATTTTGACTCCTGGTGCGAACGTTTTCTCCTTCTCTGACCGGAGATTTCGACAAAGTCATTCTCATATGCGCCGTTGCGATCATCTACCGTGATATGTGTGTCGGTTGTCGCCAATCACGAAGCATGCCGCA
The DNA here is from genome assembly GCA_964020975.1 of Hermodice carunculata. Lineage (NCBI taxonomy): Eukaryota > Metazoa > Annelida > Polychaeta > Eunicida > Amphinomidae > Hermodice > Hermodice carunculata. The sequence continues at coordinate 65,201,060 of OZ026618.1, read as the reverse complement.
GCTCTTTGTACTTTTTTAATCTTCCTGTACGCGCATGTCACTTCGTGTTAAAACTCTGAAGGGGCAAATTTATGAGATCAGATACAATGTAGCTGAATAAAAGGTCAGGCAAATCAGCTCTTTGGGACAAAACGCTGAATGGCCGCTTGGCAGCCAAAGTTACAAAATAAATGCGAACAGACACAACTAACAATATGTGAACCTAACAACTTACAAACATTACACTCGCATCGCAGTTGCATAAAATGCATTGATTGCTTCATCCCTGCCTCCCCATCACTCAATGGAGCTGAGACTTGGTGACATTTGTCTCATTTGCCAAAATGACCACTAAAATATCACATTTGGTTAACCTGATTAAGGTTCCTGCTCTTACTTAGGGTGCACATAACATAGTTGTACAAAAACTGCCATTGTGTCTCTGTTTTTATATGCAAGCCCATTCATGTGTACTTTTTTAGTTTTGTCAAAATGTAAAGTTGCTTTGCATGTGACAACAAATATTCTAAGATTAATTTGTAAAATGTGACGGGCATTTTATTCAAGGGCTCTGATTTCCACCTTGAGAAAGGATCACAACACTTTTGGCATAAAAACTGAAATCAACGGTCATGTGAAAACAATAGTATAACCAAGGAGGGTAGTACTCTCTCTACCCTCTTTGGTATAACTCAGGTAACTTTTTTTTGTTCTCCGTGAAAAGGAATGGTTTCATGTTATTGATTTTTTAAGCGTCTACAATTTCCATTGATACCTTTTCCCATTGTGGAGCTCAAAAAATAGCATGTATAATTAGAATATTACCAAACAGAAAATAGTTACATAAGTTATACTCTTGTTCTCATATAGCTGTTAATTTCACAAAGATTCATCCATCCAGTTTTTCAGAGGGGCTTTCGCAAAATTACCAAGTCTTGTAAAATTTGTTTCTGAGATATTATATAGAACCTACCAGACTGACTGAATACACAAACACATTACTGGATCTAATTGTTACTGATTCACCTGGTTAAGTGCTGTACAACTGGGTGCTGACTCTCTCTCAAATTCAGATCACTCGGTCATTCACTGCAAGATAGTTCTATCATTCCCCCCTGAGAAGAATTTTAAATGTAGAGTCTGTGATTATAAGAATGTTAACTATGATGACTTAGATGCTCGTTGGTCAGCTGCACCTGCTACTGGACTGGATACTTTCAATGACATTGATGACCAAACTTCATGTTGGTTTGATTTGTACCGATCCACCCTAAAGCAATTTATTATATGTAGAGACGTTAATGTGCGCCAAACCATGGAGGAATTCTAAAATTAAAAAATCCCCAGCGAAAAAGAGTCCGAGCATGGAAACGTTTCAAAAGGACGGGGAGAGAAAGTAATTTCCAAATTGACAAGAAATTTCGCAACCTGGGAGTTGCTGTCAATAAACAGGATATAAGAAACTATTTTCGGAATCTGCGAGATCATCTTGATCAACAAGACAAAATGGTGGTCTTTCACAAAAGCTATCCTTGGTTGTAAAGTACACCAGTCTATACCTCCATTAACTAAAAATGGCAAAATAGTTTATAATGTATACGAGAAAGCTGAAATATTTTGTAAGTACTTTGCTGTCCAAAACAGATTACCAGAGGAGGACTCACCCCTGCCACAACCAAATTTTCAATATGTTACAACAGCTCGACTTGATCTGTTCCCTAATCATAGAAGATGAGGTCCAAAAATATTATCAAGGTCAAAAGTATCCAGTGCCACAAGAACCGACGGATCAGAAAACTTTATATTGAAAAAAGACTGCTAATAGTATAGCACCTTCCCTTTGTAAACAGTTTAATACATCTCTTTCCAGTGGCAAATTCCTAAGTGACTGGAAAAAAAGTCAAATATGTGCCCAGTTCCCAAAAAGGGCGACCGCTAAACCAAATCGAACTTTTGACCTATCTCCTTGTTGTGTAATGTCTCAAAAGTTATGGCACGATTGGTGTCCAACAGATTTTATGAATACCTGATTGTAAATGGCATATTAACTAAGAACTCGGGGTTTAAAGAAAATGATTCTACAGTGAACCAACTAGTCAGTATCCTGCATAAAATTCACAATGGTCTAGAATGCAACAATGAGGTCAGGATGGTGTTCTTAGACGTCCCCCAAGCGTTTGATAAGGTGTGGCACCAGGGATTAAATTTTAAACTACGCCAGCTTGGTTTCTGTGACAAACTCATTGAATGGGTGATAAGTTATTTAAGCAATAGGTATATCAGAGTCACTATACAAGGACAGTCCTCCACATGATTATTTAAGCAAGAGGTACATCAGAGTCACTATACAAGGAGAGTCCTCTACATGGTTATTTAAGCAAGAGGTATACCAGAGTCACTATACAAGGGCAGTCCTCTACATGGTTATTTAAGCAAGAGGTATATCAGAGTCACAAAACAAGGGCAGTCCTCCACATGGTTATTTAAGCAATAGGTATATCAGAGTCACAAAACGATGGCAGTCCTCCACATGGTTATTTAAGCAGCTAGTATATCAGAGTCACTATACAAGGACAGTCCTCCACATGGCTATTTAAGCAATAGGTATATCAGAGTCACTATACAAGGACAGTCCTCCATATGGTTATTTAAGCAAGAGGTATATCAGAGTCACTATACAAGGGCAGTGCCACTATACAAGGGCAGTCCTCTACATGGTTATTTAAGCAAGAGGTATATCAGAGTCACAAAACAAGGGCAGTCCTCCACATGGTTATTTAAGCAATAGGTATATCAGAGTCACAAAACGATGGCAGTCCTCCACATGGTTATTTAAGCAGCTAGTATATCAGAGTCACTATACAAGGACAGTCCTCCACATGGCTATTTAAGCAATAGGTATATCAGAGTCACTATACAAGGACAGTCCTCCATATGGTTATTTAAGCAAGAGGTATATCAGAGTCACTATACAAGGGCAGTGCCACTATACAAGGGCAGTCCTCTACATGCTTATTTAAGCAATAGGTATATCAGAGTGACTATACAACGGCAGTCCTCCACATGGTTATTTAAGCAAGAGGTATATCAGAGTCACTACACAAGGGCAGTCCTCCACATGGTTATTTAAGCAATAGGTATATCAGAGTCACTATGCAAGGGCAGTCCTCCACATGGTTATTTAAGCAAGAGGTATATCAGTCACTTTACAAGGGCAGTCCTCCACATGGTTATTTAAGCAAGAGGTATATCAGAGTCACTATACAAGGGCAGTCCTCCACATGGTTACAGATTGAGGCCGCCGTGCCTCAAGGGTCAATCCTGGGCCCTCTTTTCTTCTTGGTATATGTTGATGACATGGTATATGATTTTAGCTCTGATATACGATTATATGGGGACGATACAAGTATCTTAGAAATCATAATTAATCCAACTGAGTCTAACAGATTGGTTAAATACAAATCTCATAATGCTTGGTAACTTGGGGGCGCACATGGAGAGTACCTTTTAATGGCTTAAATTCGCTGTCAGTCATATTTTCCTCTGAGCGTAAAAAACTAAAACACGATCCTTTACTCCTAGAGGATGTTGAAATACCAGAAGGGAATAGCCACACCCGTCATGGCATCACCCTTAACTCAAACCTGTCGTGGACAGAACACATAACAGGTATTCTTAACAAAGCTGGCAGAAGAATTGCCTTACTACGAAGATTCAAATTCAAGTTCTCTGGAAAAACCTTGTCTAAATTGTACTTCTCAATGATCAGGCCAATACTGGAATGCAGGTGTGTCCTGTTTGATAATTGTGGGCAAAACTTGTCTGACTTATTAGAAAACATCCAGTACCAGGCAGCAATAATTTGTACTGGGGCCAAACGCCACACAAATCGATAGCGGTTATTCCCAGGACTAGGTTGGGAAACGTTGGCTACTAGGCGAAAGTAATTTAAGCTCATCCTGTTTTACAAGATGGTAAATAATCAAGTCCCTGCATACCTTGCTCAGTTAGTCCCAGCGTCAGTTGCGATATCTACCAGATGGTCTCTAGAAAATTATTTAAATGTGCGACCGCTCAATTTCCGAACCAAAGGGATGCAACAGTCTTTCGTCCCCTCCGCAATCACACTTTGGAACGATTTACCCATTGATACTAGGGGAAACCACCACTTTAATGTCGTTCAAAAGTAAGCTACAAAAGTTGATGTTCACCGAAAAGCCCCCTTCCTACTTTGCCCATGATCAACGCTCCCCTAGTATATGTCCGACTCAGCTGCGCTTAGGCCATTCCTGTTTACGTCACGACCTGTTTTGTGTCATTAGAGAGATAAAGACATTCTCCGACCGTGACCTATCTCACTTCTCAGGAGTTACCCTCGTGCTTTCCCGGGACTTTGTACCGCAAGCTGTTCAGAGGTGTACCCTGAAGCAAGAGCGCCACGTGATTATCCCGCCTTTATTTTAAACGGGGAAAAAGGGGGTGCAAGAAGTTGCTGTTCAACTCTCAGTGAAGAACTGTTAATTTTATGCAAAGAAATACTATATGAGTAAATATGTTGCTGCCTGTTCTATTCCTAACTGTTATATCTGTAATGCTCCCAATTTGTAAGGCCTTTAACAATCTTTCATTTCCTAATATAATCAACATTCATGCAATAATCATGGTCTCAAATTACAATAAATGTATTTGTTTTTACTACTCACAGAGTAACACAAACTTTCTTTTCATCTCAATAAAAATTGTACTGTAAATCAATTTGGTTACTAAAGTGGCTCCCATGAGAGCGGTTGTTTCATGGCCTCAATGTTGCAAATGTGTATTCTGTACAGAACAACGGTCAAATAAAGGTTCTCTGAGTCTGAGTCTCAGTCTGAGTCCGAGTCTGTTCATACTTCAAAAATATGTTTGAATGTGTTCATCGGAAGGAAAATCATACATGCACTATGTAACTCAAGCAGAAAGTAAAAGTGAAGTATACGTCTCGTGAATATGCTTTGCACTGGTCACTATCAGTGAAGCTCTGAAGGAGCTACAACTCAACAGTCGTGGGTTCTTGTATTCGATTCCGAATAAACCACGAGCGCACGACGTGCGCGGGTGATTTATTCATGAATCGGATACATTGTGGCCAGTCGTGACACGTATCGTAATTCCCTTATAGGAAGGAAACCATACCGGCTTTAGGTCCGATATGTCTCGTAGTAAACATGAAGTAAACTGTTACTTGAACAGTCTGGAGGCGAAAGTTAAAAGTACTAGTTTTTGTGTAAGATTGAATTATATATATTTTGAGGATCAACAGAACATCATTCATGCTTACCGTTATTGTAAGCGTTGCCTTTGTGAAGGGCGATGGGTAGATTTATTTATTTATTTATTTATTTATTTATTTATTTATTTATTTATTTATTTATTTATTTATTTATCTCTCTTTCTTTCTATCTGGTTCCCCTTTCTTTCTCTCTTTCTTCCTTTTTTCTTTCCTTTTTCACATGCTTTTTTCATGTTATTATATTTTATGTTCTCTTCCATTTACGCTAGGTTTTATACACAGACGCTTGAAGCAGACCGCGGGCAACTTCCATGCGCGCACTATAGCGTAAACCCCCTGTATTATAGTAAACACCAAGATATGAAACTCAACTCCGAACCGGTTGACATCGTTCTCGCAAATATCTCCATAATTTTCATTACGACAACTTTCAAGAAAAACGATTTCAAAGTTTCTCCTTGTGTAATGTGAACGTCACGCCATAAAATCCTGTTTGTCAGCGCAAAATGAGATTAAATAGCGTTTTCAATGCACATACCACGCGCATCCTTTCAGGGACATTTGGTCGTGCTCTTCTGTCGGTCTTCTCCTTGACCAAACGATCTGATTGGTCGCTGGACCGTATGTCAAAGTTTAAGCTCCATGTGTCGCATGGGTGCCATGCATTACACTGTATACATGTCATTGCACTGTAGATTCGAAGCATGAATATATATATATGCGTATTGGTGAGTACATGTAAATTCTATCATGATCGCCAATATTCTCATGATCGTCATAAAAGCACAACAATACATAATCAAAAGACCGACAGAAATGCACGACCAAAATTAATGGGCTTCTTGTTAACCATTGATTGACTTGTAGCATTGTTTTCTTTTTTTATCAATCGAATGTACTACGAGTATGCTTATATATATATATATATATATATATATATATATATATATATATATATATATATATATTATGGCACACCACAAGCCCAAAGAACCTTCTGCTTTGTTTGGATTCAGGGATTGTCTAGGGATTGTTCTTTACAAGCAGCTGAGCCTCTCACATCACTCTTGTATCGGATGGTTGAATTTACTTATGCGGTACGTTGATACAGCGTAAAAGATCACTATCTTAGACTATGAATGTGACTTATGAATATTTAATGGTAAATAATTTCTTGACCAGGCGCACTTCCGGCTTCGTCTCTAAAGATTCCACAATTAACCAACTAATCAGCATCCTGCATGAAATATATAATGGGTTGGAACTTAACAAAGAGGCCAGGATGGTTTTCCTGGACATTGTAAAGCCTTTGACTGCGTATGTCATGAAGGTCTCATCTTTAAAAGGCGTCAACTTGGCATCACAACACCCATCATCAAATGGTTTGAAAGTTATCTGTGCAATCGCCAACAAAAGGTGGTCATACACGGTCAAAGCTCTTCATGGCTTCCTATTGAAGCTGGGGTGCCCCAGGGATCTATCCTTGGTCCGCTCCTATTCTTGATCTACATAAATGCTATCGTTGACAACATTTCTAGTGACATCAGACTCTTTGCTGATTACACCAGTGTCTTAGAAATGATCTATGATTGTGAAGTTTCAGCAAATAGCATGAATACCGATCTCGGGCGCCTATCCCTTTGGGGTCGGTTGTGGCGTATAACATTTAGTGCTATTAAATCCCTCTCTGTTTTGTTCTCCTGCAAAAGAGAAATAAAACCATCCCACCCTGTACCTAGGTGACTCTGCAGTACCTGAAGCCACACGCCACACCCACTAGGCATTACTCTTTCCCATAACCTAACGTGGCATCTTCACATAAATTTTATTGTTACGAAAGCAAGTTAACACTTGGATCTCTTGAAAAGACTCAAATTTAAACTCTCCAGGAAAACCCTTGAAAAATTATATCTATCCATGGCCCACCCAGTATTAGAATATGGGTGTGTTTTATTTTACAGTTGCAGCCGAGAGTTGTTTGGAGGGATTGCAGTATGAAGTAGCCGGAATTTGTACTGTTGCAATGAAATTTACATCTAACAATAAGCTACTCGCTGAGATAGGTTGGGAGCCGCTTCACACTCGCAGGAAATTTAATAAACTAGTTCTTTTATATAAGATCCTAAATAACTCACACCTCCCTACCTTTATGACCTTATTCCGAATTATGTTCTAACTCAAGTAAACCGACCGCTTTGGAATCCGCATCAACTCAGATTAAGTGCAAGACTGAACGTTACTCTAAATCATTTCTGCCTTCTTCTATTTGTCTGTGGGGTGACTTGCCTGACGAAGTCAAATTGTCTCCCTCACTTTCGATATTCAAATTTAAGCTAAGCAAACTCATGTTGTTCCGCCATGAGATTCCTAAATATTTTGCATTCGGAGATCGCTTTGCTAACATTATTCACACGGAACTCCGTCTTGGGCATTCTTGGCTAAATTCTCACTTGTTTGACATGAATATTTTGCCTACTGCTGCCTGCTCGTGCAAAAGTCTCAAACAGGATACAAGTCACTTTTTTCTATTCTGCCCCCTTTATGTTTTACCCAGGTTACATCTGCTGAGGTCTGTTACAAACGTGCTAGCTCCAAGTGCTCATCCAAATTTATTACCTCATCTAAACAGTGATAGATTCATCGAAATCATGTTATGTAAAGTCGACCTTTCAGACGAATCATATAATGACATTTTTGCTGCAGTTCAATTGTATATCACTCAGACCAGAGGCTTTGTTTACTGATATTTATTGTTGTATTTATTAATCTATTGTTGTCATGTGATCTTAGCTTGGAAGCAGATTTTCATGTATCGTCCTGTGTGTTCTATACATAGCTCTTGTATGTCTGTGTGTCTGGAGAACCCCTCGATTCGTCACTCAGTGGCTACTGGGCAATCCAGTTTGGGAAATAAATATGTATATAATAATAAAATATGGATTCTTTCATTATCCTCAACGCAGCTTTGTTCAATTTATTTGTTTTCTGCAATTACGGGGGGGGGGGTAGACCACTTCTCAAAAACCACTGGCTCGCGTCTTGTCAAAACTGTGGAAATAGGCCAATGCTTTGTGCCTTATTTTTTTACTAAATTTGTTCAGCACCTAGTGCTGTGTTTATTGAAAACAACTTGCTTAAAGGCGGGATGTTGTGTTAGTGTTTTCAAACGTCACGCACCCTTTGATGATGGTAATATATAGTCCTGGTGGAAAAGGTGACACTCATTTTGGTTTAACATAGGCTGCTTGAAATATGAATTTGTGCAGAAAAAAAGGTGTCACATGCAATGTTATGTAACATGGAAAGGATAGCCAAGAGTATGTCTGAGTTGTCACACAAAAAGACAATATCCTGGAAACGAGATGACGGCCAAAAAGGTGGGAAAAGTGTGCCTGGTATCGGGGTGCATATAGGCGTTATGAAGGGTCATTAGTTACACAGGGATCAAAGTAAATCCTCCATGCCATGGTATCCAGCTCTGTGAATTCGGCAGGGACAGAATCATCAGCTTTTAGGAAACTGGTCTTTCACAGCAGGGACAGATCCAGAATTCTAGGAAGGGGTGGGCTAATGGCAGGCGGCCTCAGGGCCGCCCTGGCCCCCAGCAAGGTCAAGGGACAACGTGCCTTGAAAGCCGGGGGGGGGGGGGGGCAGAGCCCCTATGAGCTCCTAGTTTTCAAAAATAGCATGGTCAAAACTGCTTTTCCTGGCAGTAGACTTATACGTTTAGTGTTATATGCTAAGTTTATTCTTACCTTTCACATACTATAATTTCTAGTTTTGTTTTAGGCGGCCGGGGGGGTGGCCCCCTCCCCCCAGTAAATCCGCCCCTGCACAGAATGAGGTTGCCTGAAGACTGGGGTGTTCCAGGCCAGCGGTAAAGAGGTGCTGGGTCCGTTTTTAAGAAACAAGAGGATGCAAGATAAAAGATGAATCCGAAAGACCAAGACTGTTGGATGGTAGGTATGGTTTGGGGGTATCACGACAACAGGCAGAACAGCTCTCAGTAATAAGGATAAACGGGATGCTAACAGGCCAGTGCTATCTGGATGAGATCCTGCCATCAGTCGCCGAATGGTTCCAGCAACATCCAGGGCTGTTATTCCAACAGGATAATGTACGGTTACACACTGCCTGAGTCAGCATGCAGTAGGCCTATATCAAGCAGAACATCTTAGTGTTGCCATGGCCAACACGTTCTCTTGACTTGTAGTCCATGAGCATTTGTGCGATGTGCATGGGCGTCGAATCCAATACGAGTACACATAAACCACGCTCACCCTGGACCAAACACAGGCGCTCGTAACGTTCAGTCAGTCAAGCTTTCGTGCTAATATACGCGGGGCGGGGGTGGAGACGGTGGACCTGGAACAACTATACGTTCAACCTTTTATTGCAGGTAAGGCCCTATGTGGGGCATTGAACGCATAGATATGTTCCAGGTCCACTCTCTCTCTCTCTCTCTCTCTCTCTCTCTCTCTCTCTCTCTCTCTCTCTCTCTCTCTCTCTCTCTCTCTCTCTCTCTCTCTCTCTCTCTCTCTCTCTCTCTCTCTCTCTCTCTCTCTCTCTCTCTCTCTCTCTCTCTCTGCACACACACACACACACACACACACACACCTCAGCCCCGCGTATATTAGCATGAAAGCTTGACTGACTGAACGTCACGAGCGCCTGTGGAACCAACGGACACAGCGACACATGAACCAGTTCCAAGCTCCCCAGGATGAGATCACCAAGATCACCAGCAGCATGCTAAAGAGGGTCTAGGCTTGCTTGTCAAAGCGTGACAGTCACACCCGCTACTGATGCGTACAGCCTCCAGACAACAACAGAAACGTCCTTTCAAGAACCAAAATATTCGCCAGGTGATAGAGCCACTTCTTTGATGAAATAAAAGAACTCCACAGATACGTCTTTACACACCTAGGCTACCCAATGTTGAACGAGGGGGGGGGGGCATCTTTTCTTTCCCAGCAGTATATGAATAACCATATATAATGGAATATACACTACCCAAACCCAAATGAAAAACATCCTTTCCTATCAAAGTCAAACTCGTTTTCAAAATAGCTGGTGGTTTTTCACAATGCGAATTCTCCCTTCCAGTAAGATTTTCGATCCTATTGGGGCAAGGGAGATAGGTATACATCATTATCATTTCATTCTGTGTGACTTGATTGTGAGGCCATGTATTATGTTTAGTACATTTGTCGTGTTCATGAACTTAAAGTAGCTTCGACATGAACCGAAAGCCGTTCTCCATTGGCCAACATGGGGATCCACTTTAGTCTTTAAAAGTTAGGTCATCATCGTAAGACCCCAGCCCGATATATATATATATATATATATATATATATATATATATATATATATATATATATATATATATATATATACATATATATATATATGTGTGTGTGTGTGTGTGTGTGTGTGTGTGTGTGTGTGTGTGATCACATGGAAACCATTCTGTCCACCCACCACTACAAACACCGTTAATGGGGCTCAAGCCACGTGCAAAAACATAGGTAACCAACATCGGGCCTCATATATTATGTAACATGATTGTTCCAAACGCGAGATATGGAATGTCAAAGCACAAATCGTTGTACGTTGATGGCCACATTTACTCTGATTGCAAAATCGTAAAGTGGTGAGGCTTGACTGCAGCTCATTTGACTGGCATTATAACCGTCTTGCATGACTGCTAAAATGAGCCAAGTCCATGGGACGACCATTATCGTAGCTTAGCCAAGCAGTAATAAATAGCGTTACCGCGGAATGTGCGTATCTTTGGCATTCTGGAACTTGAAGGAGTCCCTTGCTTCAAATTTATGCAAGTGAGTTGTGAATTGCTGTATATCATGTTTTTTTCCGAACATAATGTGTTGTGAGGGTGATGGTTAGTTGTTTTTTCTTTGAGGGGGTGTTTTGGTGTTGGTTTTCTTATTTTTCATTTATTTTTTTTTGTCTTGTTTTTTTTTCTTGTTTTTTTTTTTTTTTTTTTTTGTTTTTTTTTTTTTTTTTTTGTTTTTTTTTTTGTTTTTTTGTTTTTTGTTTTTTTTTGTTTTTGTTTTGGGGTCTGGTTTCTATTTCATGATGGTGGAGTTCCAGGAAGATGGCAAACGTCATGATTCAATGGACACTGACATGTATTTTGAGGACTCTGAGGCAATGAAGTTGACTGATTGATTCAAGTTTTAAGTTTTATAATTCTTGGTTTGCTCTATAGTACAAACTTTTCTTAGTCGTGCTCTTGTGCAGCTTTGTCATTATAATGTGCATGTATCAGTATATAATTTACAGTCTGTATTATCCACGTATCGTGGTAGAGTAGTCTGTGACTGAACTGGTCAGCGTGTTTAAATTATTTGTCAATTCGTTAACTTTTGCAGTGTTATTTGAGGCAATGAAGTTGATCATGCAATTGAATCTCTGTAATGGTCTTTTTTAAGTTTTACAATTGTTGGCTTGTTCTATACTACTGTTAACTTTTCTTAATCGTACTTCTATGTACCATTCGTCAATTCGTTAAATTTTGCTGCGGTTCCTATTTTTGCGTATTTTGCCGATGGTTCAAAACCAAGAAAGCAAGTACACGATAAAAACAGTTTCAACATAGCATTGACTGGAAAAATAATGTGATAAACTTAAGGTCTGAGTGTAAAGTAAAGGAAAGTATTATTTAATATCGTTGAAAATAATAAATACCGAGAGGTGAAAAATATGTTAAAGTCATGATCTTTATAACTCATTGTAGTAGCACTGCTAATTTACATGAAATGAGCTCTAGGTCAAGGGTCTAAGTTTGTTGAACTGTGAATGAACTTTATTATAATTATGGTCAATGCACATTGTCTTGCTTAAGACCCTTCCTTAGTTAATTCGTCATAAAACAATGTAGCTGATGAATATTTTAAGATAATTGATGGGACGGTCAAAAACCATCAGACAGTTTAACTTGAAACTCGGTGGGATATATCTTGGGTGGGTCTCTATTAAGGTTTTCAAATGGGCACCCTTCAGCGAGTTTTTTTTATCATTATTTGTATGATTTTTTATTCTTTTGGGGGTTTTTTTGGCAAAATCTTTACAAAAATTATTTCTCTCAGACTGCTTGGCCAATTACTTCGAACTTGCATAGAGACACGTCCAGCGACTCCTACACCTTAATTTTTTTTCAACATGTGACGCTGCATTTTTTTTCGTTTAAAACAAAAACAAATTGTATATTTCACTATCTTTTACGTCTACTTCTACTTCTTCTCCACAACCATTAGGCAAATTGTGCTGAAACTTGGTGCAAATGTATCCTGTAGATGGGTCAAACAAATTACTTTCACTAAATAATGTGGCGTTGGATCACTGATTTTATCGAATTTTTTAATTCTGGTACATGTCGGTTAATTTATTTATGCCTCTTGAATTCAAGTAAATCAATGAAGATTGAAATGGTATTTCACATTTTCGGTTTTTCCTCGAAAATGGTCTGCCAGATTCACTTAACAGTTGATGGGGGTGTACTTTGGGTGGATCTCTACTAAGTGTCTTCAAACAGTCATGTAACAGTGATTTCTTCCTTTCTCTCTTTCTCTCTGTCTTTATTTTTTCAAAATATTTTCTTAACGCGCTAGCAAAGACCTGTCGTTACGCACATAGAACTTTGACAGCAAGTTTATGCCACCGACTAAATAAAGCTGCTATATAACACATATTCTAGACGCCTAAGAATGTAAACGCTTTTGACTTGTTGAGTACACTTAGAATTCAATTTACAATGTTCAACATTGTTACGAATATCCTGTTTTGTCACAAATCTACTACTTCGTCTTACACATCTACTGATCCGTCTCACGAAGGTGCCGTAACTTTGAACTTCATTTCAAACGGTACTTTTTTGGTGACCAGAAATACTGGACTTTCAATTTTTCGGTGTTCCTTACACTTTACCAAAAACGTTTTCTAGTAGTAGACCCCCCTGCCCCCCCCCCCCCTCACATGTAGGCAATTATATATACGGGCAGGAGTGTCAAAAAAGGATTTGATATTAAAACATGACATGTTTCTGGGGACTATTAATACTGAAACGTGTTGGGGCAGGTAGGGTTAAAATCAGACCCAGTTCAAAGTCTGTAACACAAGTCAGGACATGCACTCTCTGGACTAAAGAAGGAGTAGCCACTCAAGTTATTCTGAGTGACCATCGGTACCCCTCGGAGTATTTCCCTCGGGCAGTTTGAATGCCAAGTTATATAAACTGATTTCTCCCCCATGTTTTCTTCCATTTGTTTCAGCGAAGACTGTTGCTACTCAATGTTCAAAGTCTGTTACAATCGGTAAATTCAAAACAGAAGTACAGCCTCGTCAAATCTTTGTTTACCAATGAGTTGGCGATAATGGACAGCATCCAGGTATTAATGCAGGGGCCGTCTCAAAATCTCAATAATCATAGCACGCAAGTGGGGGCATTTCAGAAAACAGAAACATGCTGGTAAAATAATCATAGTGAATTTATTATTCACATTATAGATACAAGAGTAATATTCTTATCAATTAATTGCTTAATTTTAGAAATCTCTGTTACGAAATATATACAGTGTTATACACTTTTAAGGATTATATCTTCATATTGTATTTAGATATTTTCTTACAAAACAAAATAAATAAATTAGATTAAATTAAACAAACCCGACTGAAACCACACTGAAAAACACATGTCATCGATGGGTGGTACACTCAACAAAGTATCCTAAAATCTGGTCCTTCCACCTTGTATTTGCTTTGACAATAGCCACCACTGCTTCCAGAAGCCTGGGTATAAAAAAGTATAAAGATGATAGAAACTACCAGCATTCTATGTTGGAATTGGAATTACTGTGTTAAACTCCATGTACGCAAATTGAATGACCTATAATGCAGTGTCTTACTACTGACAACACTACTACAGGTCATCATTAATTTAATGTCAGAGTGTAACAATGGATTATTGAAAACATGGAAATTAAAATTAAATACGTTTGTATCTGTGTGTGTGTGTGTGTGTGTGTGTGTGTGAAACAGAGATAGAGTGAGAGAGAGAATATGACCTTATATTAAAAAACAACTAAGATCATATATTTTGTTGACACATCATACAATGCATCATTTATTTCACTTTTTTGTTACACATAACATTCATTGGTAGACAATTATCCTTTAGAGAAAAGTTTGTCTCTCCATTTACAGTTTAATTTCCAATATTGAGCACCTGGGATCCCATAGCGTTCTTTCTTTTTGGTCTTGCTCAGTCTTTTTACCAGCCTTGTATTCTTACTCTTTCTGTTTGTTGACCTAGTGGCTTTTGCACCTATCTGTTCATATATTTCTTCCTTCAGTGTGGTTTTGGCTCGTTCTAACGTCTGAGCCACTGGTGTCACAAGTTTGATCACTGGTTTGACTGCTTCTTGTTGTGTATGCCTAGGCTCTGGATTAGGTGGCAAGATGTAGTATTTACCGGAGGTATAAGGAACTTTTCCTTTGGCCATGTTGTCGAAAAAGGTCCTCATTGTCACTGGGTTCGTTGTTTCCATGAACTTCTGCACACCAGTTGGCCAAGTGACATTGCAATTAGTGCACATTGACAAACATAATACCACAATAATTGCAGGATGCCATATCTTGTGTGATTAGGGATGTATCATCTTCTACTGGATGTATTCCAGGTAGACCAAATCTTTCAATGGTGCCTGTTTCAATTGGTTGGTGACCTCGTATGTTGGGCTCCCACTTATAAGTTTCAGTCTGTGGTCTGACCTGCTTAACCATCCTTTCTTGGTCTGCTGTTTCACTGTTAACAGGCAAGATGTCTGACTTTAATCGGTGGTGTTCTAGAGTTTTTGGTTTAAGGACAACCAATAAATACCCACATGGCTTGGCTGTGGTTTTCTTGTACTCATCCATCATGTAATCGGGTCTGTGGGGAAACATGCGCTGACTCATGGTGTTCACTTGTTGTTGGCCAGCTGGCATATTGAACAAGATGAGATAATGGGCATTTCTCCGTTTAGTCACAGTGCAAGGCTCGTAGAAATTTTGCATGAGAACGATCACGCTCAAATTGCGATGGTGGATTCCTTTGGTGAATAAATCTGTGATTCTTGCATCTTTACCCACGTCACTCATCAGTCCATCAAACACAATGACATGTCTCATTCTTGTATCGATAAAACCGTCATCTTCCAAATTTGGTGGTATACCTTTGATAAATTCAATTGCAGGTACGTTTCTCTGGATTTCCTCCTACAATGGTTGCCACTGTCCATAACACCTGATGATTCTGTGTGGTAATGGTTCAATGAGGCTTTCTTCCAAAGCTCTTTTCGCAAAAACTGATTTACCAAAGCCTGTGGGTGCAGTAATGACCATGGTGAAAGGATGTTCAAGTTTGAAGGGTGTGTTTGTACATCCCTCCTGTTCTGCCATAGTGCCCGATACCCCTCTATCAGAAGCCCTATGGTCCCCCAATGAGTGGCCCTTGGCTCCCTAAGAGGGGACCCACTGACACGTCAGATTTTTGATGTATATATTTCAGATGTCTGGTGAGATTATCAGACCTTGTGAAACTTAAATTACAAAGTTGGCCCTGGTATGACATTCTTGTTGTCATACAAGTTCAGTGAAAATGATCAGGAATGGCTGTACTTATAAACTTTTCAAGGAGAAAGACCAATGGTTGTACTTACAAACTTCTCAAGAAGAAGGAGGAGGAAAAGGAAAAGAAGGGGGAGGGAGAAGGAAGAGGGAGAGAAGGAAGAGGAGGAGGATGACGAGGAAGAGAAAAAGGAGGAGGAGGAGGAGGAGGAGGAGGAGGAGGAGGAAGAGGAGGAGGAGGAGGAGGAGGAGGAGGAGGAGGAGGAGGAGGAGGAGGAGGAGGAGGAGGAGGAGGAGGAGGAGGAGGAGGAGGAGGAGGAGGAGGAGGAGATTAAGATGTTGGTATTACTGTGAATGCACTTATTTTCAAGTGGTTTAATTTTCACGGTTTTGGGGATTCAGGCATTATACTGAAATTTTAATTTCACTATTTTGAACAAAGTTCCTATTAAACCTATGTTAAAATAATATTTCGCCTTGCTTTTATTTTCACGGTTTTGTGCCATTAGCGAAATAAGCGAAAATAAAAACACAGCAAAATAAAGTGAACTCACAGTACATCTATATGTCCACATGAAATTCCAAACGTTATTTTAATTACTTTCCATTGATAACATTTGTTTGTCAGCTTGTTTGTCTGTTTGGTTGGTTGGTCGGTTGGATGTTTAGTTATCCAAAGAAACATTATGATTTACTACTTTTGAAATGGTCCATTATGGGTGTGTGATTTTGAGAAGACCCCCACACATTTGAAGCGGATGTGAGTGGGATGTATGGAAGACATGCCAGAAAACCCTAAGTAATTTTATTTATTCTATGTTTGGCAGTGAGTTATCATTTTCTGGAGTGAAATCCAGAAATAGTAACTCACGGTAGGTCACATGACCTAAACATTATTACAAGTAAATCCTGACGCGCCTGCGTCAGTGACGTAATGCATTGACATTTAGACAAAATCAAACGTCCGCGAGCTATGCTTAATTATACGTCATGGGTGACGTTGAATAACTGCGATGAACGTCAACAAACACGGCACACCAGATTTGACATTTCCAAGTGAAAAGTCTCCGCTTCAAAATGGCGACACCTAAGCAACAAGAGCGACAATTTTTGCGGTAAATACTCGATTAAACATAGAATAAATAAAATCTTACATGGCAGTGAGTGAGTGACGATTTTTCTCTCACTCGGGATCGTTGTTGGTGGGGAAAAACACTTGTGACCCACCAACAACGATCCCTCGTGAGAGAAAAATCGTAACTCACTCACTGCCATGTAAGATTCTATATGTTTTACATTTAACGGATTCTATTTGTTTGTTAGCGTCATTTGAACTTGCTTCTTGCATTACAGGAGCAGATATATTTTTTCCGTGAATGATTTTAGTTCAACGATGTATGGCATAATAGAGGCAATCAGGTCCACACATAAGACTATTTGTCTCTTCCAGTATCTAATTGTCAGACTTGACTCCCTTCTCCATCCGTCTCATAAAAGCTACAAAGATTTTTCCGCTTTGTTGCATTTTTATTTTTTATTTTAGTTTTGAACTTGTTTTTTATTATCATTATTATTTGAAATGATGTTTGAGTATTTTATTTTAGTTAGGTTTGCTTAATTTATTTATCTGTTTTGTTTTTATTTCAGTTGGGTTTCTTTGAATTAATCTTATAGGAGACAGGAATTATAACCATGATGATAGTGAATCTTGTTTTTCTTTCAGATTGAAAAAGGAAGACTAACCTAAAACAAATTTTAAATAGCGTAAAATTTTAAAAAATGTAAAAACTTTGTACTGGTCTGATGTAATAGTTGTGGTGATGGGATGTTGATTACAAATTGGAGTCAATGTAAGCTGAGGTAATGCATGGAGAAAATAGATTTTTTTTGTTTCCAAAGTGACTGCTTTAAAGGTTGACTGCAATTCAATTTTATGAATGGTGAAAGAAGATGTTCCTTGTTGACCATAATACGATTATGGTCTATGCAGGCTTGTAGATGACATTACTTGACAATGTATCTGAGATCATTAAATAAAAGCTGTTAGGTAACCTTACCTTGCGTTAAGACTTGATGCGTTGATCTGGTGTAAAACGCAGAAGCTTTGTGTAGCCTAGCTTGTCAGCAGAGAAGCATTTATGAAGATACATGGCAATTTATGCCTACTTATAATCTCGTTCGCGCCTCTATGATTTTTTAAGCGTTTGGGCATGTATAGTGACGTCACATGTGAGAGATCACTTTCTTTTGTGTATACGGATTATCATGTCAACATTTGTGGTTTTGTTGAGACATGTCATTCATCTATGTTCATTCATAAAAAAAAAATATGTAAGACTCATATACATGCAAAGACTAGTTTTGATGACAAAAGGAATGTCCATTCTATTGTATCAGACATGTATGGACATGGTCACCTTAAAACAATGATCAGCATGTTAGCCCTCGAATATTTATACATAATGTTTCGTGTTTGAAATGGTCTAGATATTTTTATATGGAAGAAAGCATGAATTGGGTTGGGGTGAAATCAGTTTATATAACTTGGCATTCAAACAGGCCGAGGGAAATACCCCGAGGGGCACCGATGGTCACTCAGAATAGCATGAGTGGCTAGTCTTTCTATTGTCCAGAGAAAGTGCATGTCCTGACTTGTGTTGTAGACGTTTTTTTAAAACATATTTTATTCATCATAAACAATGAATGGGACAGGAAAACTAGCCGAAGCTTATGGGAATTCCGCTCCCTTACATAGATTTACAGTCGATGATCACAGTTATGCTTGTCAACACAGAAAGAAACACACACACACATCTTGAGAATACTACAATACCATGACTATGTGACTACGACTACTTAGATGACAAGCTGTCGGGAGACCAACTGCATTAAACAGCACTTGCGTTCATACAATCGACAAAATAACAAAATCTGTTGCATAAGAAAAGTATACAGTACACAAAAGTTAAAGTAAAATAAGTTGTGAAGGAAACACAATGCCAAAAAGTTTTTTTTGTGAATCAAAATATTTAAAAACATTTGAAACTCAGTATAAATCGTTCGACATTAGTGAACAAGCATTTGTTCCAGTGGAAATTTTGACTGTTATCTCAGTACAAAAAAAGTGGTTCCGTTACTACTCTGTTTATAAATGTACTTAATGACCCAAACAACTCTGCCCTCTGTGTGGGATACAATTTACAATGCATGAAATAATGAGACACGGTTTCTGGAGATTCTCCGCAAGAACACAGATCACTTGCAACTAAATTACATTTGTACCTGTCACAGTTTAATAAACTGCATTTCATTCTTAGTCTGGCATGATGAATTTGGGACTTTCTGGTTCCGGCACAGTAGTAAGCTGGGGCAAATGAATCATCTTTCTGTAGTTTTTTTTTTTTTTTTTTTTTTTTTTTTTTTTTGAAAGAGGACACTGACTGGGAATTTTGCACTACGGGATCTAGGCTTTTCCAAATACTGATAACACTCGGAAAAAATGAAAGTCGGCGTAATTCAGACAAAGCGAATATTTGCGGGATGCCATTGGAATGTCTTGTAGCATACGTATGTTCCTGAACTAAGGGGACTCTCTGTAACAAATAATTTGGCGCAAGGCCATTGAGAATTTTGTACTTATGAATGAGTTTATAGCGCTCACGTCTAATGCGTAAGGGTTACCATTTTATTTCGTTGTAAAGTGACTGGATACTAACATTTTGGGGCGCACCAATTAGGGATTTGTGTTAGGTGCAGCTAGCTGGTTGGACAAAGCTGCCAAATCCTCCAGACGATGTACTTGTTTTACGGTGTCAGCGCCAGCACGAACAAAGATGTTTCCATCAATAGTCCACGTATCGTTAATTTCCGTAGCTTTCTTCATGGTTGCAATTTTGTGGCAATATTTGCTCAGGCCCTCGTTTGTAAAAACTTTACGGCCTTTCTGACCAGCATCCTTCAGCATCATTCTGGATTTGTAGATCGTTTTGCGCGCTCTTTAGTTCGTGAATTTAACTATTATTGCTCTTGGCTCTCGTTGCGGACGGCCGACGCGATGGGTCCTGTCAATGTCGTTGATGTTGACATCCGTGCGCATAACGTCTTTAAACAAGCTTAGACGTTGAACTGGGTCTGACTTCAAGCCTACCTGCCCCAACACGTTTCAGTATTAATAGTTCCCCGAAACATGTCATGTTTTAATACCAAATTTTTTTTAGACACTCCTGTCCGTATACATCATTGCCTGCCTGTGACCGAGGCGGGTCTACTACTTTTTCTGAACGCCAAAAAGGGGATTCGCACCAGATCGGACTTGTTTCCTTGCCTTTCGTAGCCATCTCTTATGACTACTGCATGCTATATTCAGTGCTTGACGATTAGTGTAGGCAAATTTGTTTGATTTGATTTAGTTATTCGTGCGTACAAGTCGGAAACTATTAAGCATTCGTGATTCGGCAGTCCGAAATAGTTCCGCGTGGCATCTTCGCTACTTACCATCAATATTGTTACATAAAAGATACAAGTGTATGTTAATGCATCTGATTTTAAAGACTATGTCAGTCGATTCTTCTTAAAGAATCTAATGTGAGATTTTTGTTAATGTAGAAAGTTGTGATTGCCTTCGCAGTGCAATTGCCGGTGAAAAATAATAACCTAACTGTAGCACCTAATATGTTCAATTAAATTCTATTTCATTGATACGTCCTCTCAGCAGTGGCGATTAAATACAATGTTTTTCTTGGTTTAAAAGGTTTAACTGAAATGTAATTCAATTAAATTCGGTAATAGGCCTATTCTTCAAATTTTTAAATGGCCCCTTATGCTTAAATAAACGTCTTAATTTAATTAGGGTTTTTACCACATGCTACGTGTTTGGTGAATATTTCGATTAGTCGCTCGTACATGTGCATGTGCGCTGCCATGGCAGGCAACTTGGCAGTATTAGCGGGTGGGATTTGGGATGTATGTCAAAAATTTAGAAATAAGTGTGCCCCTATCGTCAAAAGCAAACTTCTGGAGTACCACAAAACCCATATGTATATGTTTTTACCATGCACTCGCTTGCAAACGCTCAATCGGTAAGAGACATCGCGAAACACGGAACCGTGAACACAGAACTTAAAAATATGTTAACCGCGGTTATATTTTTGATAAGCATTTTAAATTCACTAGTAATCAAAGTTTATGGAAATCACATGCCCTTTGACGCATTCAAAAACATGTATAAAAGAGGGTTGATTTCACAGGTGGTCATCAGTTGTTTTGACACTGTCTGAGAGAGAATATCTCCAGCTACTAGAAGAGAACCAGACCTGAAGATGGCAAGTACATTCCAGTTTAGCGGGAAGTGCCATATAACAGCAAGATGACAGAGGAAAAGGCTAAAACTGACTATGTTTCATGTCCAGTGAGTCCTGACGAGACGTCTTGTCAAATGAGTCCACATATGGCTATAAATGAGGATTCCGAGTATGAGTATGAAGACTCACAGACAATCGTAAAGTCTACCGGCATGGACAGTGCAGTGTCGCAGGCGAACACTGATACAGACGTTAAGGGTGTCCCATCACCTAGCAAAAGCGATGATACAAATAGATCCAAAGAAAATAAACACAAGAAACCTAGTCCTAAAAAGGGGAAAAGTGTACAGAAGTCGGAGAAAAAAAATCAAAGCAATTGCATAGCAACTTGTAAATACAAAGGAAAAGACAATGGAAAGGCGTCCATGATACAATGTACCCAGTGTATGGACTGGTTTCACTGTGTATGTTTGGGGGAAAAAGAAGAAGTAAAGGCAATATGGTGTTGTTTGAAGTGTCGAAAAATTTCACAGAAAATGGACGAAATCGTGCAAGAGCTACAATCACTCTCAACAAATTTCAGCAGTATCCAAAAAGCTAACTCAGACTTAATGAAACAACTCGCAGCAAAGGAGGCTGAATGTCAAAAACTTCTGAGTGAGAATGTATCTCTTCAAGAAAATGTTCTCTCAGTCACACAGGAGAGAGATCTGCTGCAGCAGAATATAGATGCTGATCATAGTATTGTGATCGGGGACATGCTTAACTCACCTAGCCATGATCGAGAAAGAAACCAAGGTATTCATGATGACAGGACACATTTAGCTAACCACGAGACGAGCATGGGTGTTCTTGTTATTGGTGACTCGATTGTACGTGATGCACAGGAATACTTACATGATGGAGTTAAAGTGGAGTGCATACGCGGAGCCAGAGTCATAGAAATCACTGAAAGATTAACTCAGCTGAGGAGTGAAAGAGTTTAACCAGAAGTTTGTGTGATTCATGCTGGTACTAATGACTGCAGTGATGAACGTGATTCCAAACACATTGTCCATGATATTACCTTGCTCATCGAGCCAGCCAAGCAGCTTGCATATGACAGTCAAGTAGTGATATCATCAATCTGTGCGAGAGCAGATAATGATAATGTGTCCCAGATAATGATAATGTGTCCCAGAAATGCAAAGAAGTAAGGAAAATTGTACTTTCGTAAACCATGACTTTACAATGACATATCGAGATGGATCAGTTGATCCCCTGGTTCTCATGAAAGATAAAGCGCGTCTAACAAGCGAAGGTACGCAAAGAATAATCAGAAATATCGATTGTCAAGCAGGCCTGGATATTTTCAGTGCTCCAAGGCAAACTACATATACTCGACAGCAACAATATAAGACAACCAGAGAATGGACGAATGTAGCATCGAGAAAACGCTATCCACACAAGAAGGGCACGAAGTTCACTTGGGGACAGGTCACTGGGAAACGCAACGGTACTGAGGGCAGATCAAGCATGACCAACCAAGGTCGTGGCGATACATGGCAACATGACCAAGAGCAGAAAAACAATCATCGTGACAGACATGCTAAATCAATTTCACGCAGTCACACGTCTTATTACAATAATGATAGAGAGACTATCCCAAGATGTCATAACTGCTTTGAAGACAATCACATGAAAAGACATTGCTGGCATTCTGGACCAGTATTATGTAATACATGCGGCTCTTACGGACATAAAAGTAAACATTGTGGTCAGTTTACCTCTCAACAGAGGGTTGACCAGGTAAATTTGCGGGCCGCCTATGACAGGCAGGCAATGCAAGACACTATCAGCACAAGCAATTATTTTCAAATATTAGGTAATGATGAGTGTGAACATGATCAAAATATTGATGAGAAGGATTCTTGTCATAGTAATATTGTTACAAATGCCTCCAATAGTGAACAAACAATACAGAAGCAAAAGAAATCAATGAAAGTAAAGAATAAGAAAAATAAGCAAGGTAATAAGTTTCACCTTATGCAATTGAATGTTCGAAGTTTATTACCCAAGTCGACGAAATTTATTGTAAGGTAAAAGATCTAGACCCAGATGTATTTTCTGTCAATGAAACTTGGCTTGATGAAAACATCTCAAATGCAGAAATTCACATAGATGGGTACAATGTTTTCAGGGCTGACCAAAATCGTCATGGAGGCGGCTGTCTTCTATATGTAAAGACAGACCTAACTGCAAAACATCGGTCTGATCTTGCTCCTGACAATGCGAGTGGCGTTGAGGCGTGTTGGGCTGAAATTAAATTGAGGATATGTCCCCACTGCTTGTATGTTCACTTTACAGACCGCCATCTGCTGGCAGTGTATATTGTGATGCTTTGCTAGACAATATCACAATGGCACAGAGTGAGGATAAACACCTGATTATTCTCGGGGATTTAAATATAGATTACAAAATTGATGAATCTTTATGTAAAAATCCTATCTCTCATATGGAAGATCTTTTTGAACTTAAGCAATTGATAACTGAACCAACACGAGTGACTAACACATCTTCCTCCACCATAGATTTGATATTGACTAGCATGCCCGATGATCACACTGAATCTGGTGTCCGTAAAATCACCCTAAGTGACCTTTACATGGTACATACTACTTTAAAAGTCAAAAAGCAAAAGAAGAAACATAGAGAGGTCAGATTTAGAGTCTACAAAAGTTTTAATGAAGCAAACTTCATTCAAGATTTATGTCATTCTGGGATATCTCACACAATTTTTCGAATATCTGATGTTAATAGTGCATGGGAGCAATGGAAAAATGAGATATTAAAAATCAGTGACAACCATGCACCTTTAAAAACTATGAGGCTGAAAGATCGAAGAAATCCCTGGGTAAACAAAGAGATCATAAAAATGATGTATACACGTGATCGGTTACACGAAACTGCTATAAATACAGGTGATCGTGAGTTATGGCAAGAGTACAAGGA
This sequence comes from Hermodice carunculata, assembly GCA_964020975.1. Taxonomy (NCBI): domain Eukaryota; kingdom Metazoa; phylum Annelida; class Polychaeta; order Eunicida; family Amphinomidae; genus Hermodice; species Hermodice carunculata. The sequence continues at coordinate 65,176,889 of OZ026618.1, read as the reverse complement.
CATGAGAAATAAGATAACTGGAAACTTGAAAAACGAAATTATTTCATGAAAATATATTAAGTGGTCAGAATAGAAACCCCTCATCCTTATGGAAAGACATTAGAAAAGTTTTGCCCAATAAGAAGTCGAGCAATCAAGTACCATATGAGATAAGCCCTGACGATTTTAGCAAACACTTTGCTGAAATTGGCCACAAAGTTGCCGATAAAATACCTAATTTCCAACCACCCTTCCGTAGAGACCGCCTGAAAGGCAGAGGCGGTGAGGTTATGACTTTTGTCAACTCATCGCTTCCGTGCCTGAGACGTTTTGACCTAGAAAGCGACAACAGTGAATGCATTTGGATAGAGATTTCCACACTGCGTGGAAAAGTATTAATAGGAAATTACTATCGTCCACCTGGCCTGCCTGCCGAAGTACGTGATGTCTTTTTTGAATCCTTGGCCACTTCTGTCGCCACTGCGATTGAATCCAATCTGTTTATTCTTGTAGTCACTGGTGACTTTAATGACAGATGTGAGGACTGGAACTCAGCACATTCCGACAGCGAGCTTGGTTTATCTCTCGTTAACCTTGCATCCCGACACTATCTTTTCCAAATTATTAATGACCCCACGAGAACCGATGAATTTTCAAATAGTCTACTTGATCTAATTATTACCGATTCATCTGGACTTGTCCTAAATAGTGGTATTCTTTCTCCCATTTCTAACTCTGACCACTCTGTGGTATTCTGCTCTTTATCTCTCTCCCATCACAAGGACACAACCTTTAAAAGGCCAGTGTGGAACTTCAAAAAGGCGAACTTCCCAGACCTCAATGCTGCTCTCTCCTCCGCCCCATGGAACACTGGTCACGATGTGTTTGATACGGTCGACGATGTTGTGTCATGCTGGTCCGACCTATTTTCATCCACTGCCAGAGAATTCATCCCATACAGGGAAGTTACTATTCGGCCTAGGGACAAACCATGGATGACCTCAGAAATTAAAAAACATATTCGCCATAGAAATCGAGCATGGAAACATTTTAAGAGGGTATCTCTTAGCCCTCGCCCCTATATGTATGATATTAAAACTAAGATTAATATGCTCTTTCAACTGTACAAAAAGTGTCCAAACAGAGTAGTCAACTTAATTAGACAATCTATTCGCTTACATTTCTGTAAACTGCGCAGACAACTTGATGGAAATGATATTAATCCTAAGCAGTGGTGGAGCCTCTCGAAGTCCATTCTAGGATGCAAAGTCCACGAAAATATCCCACCGATCATCGAGGATGACAAAATTGTGTCTTGCATAACAGAAAAGTGTGACATTTTCAATGCATACTTTGCAAGCCAATGTAGAACTGTTCCCGACATTGACGCCCCACCCCTGCCCCAACTTACTTTCCGTACAGAGGCACGCTTATATGATATCAACTTTGATGAGGAAAGTGTAAGAAAAATCCTCTCCTCCATTAGGCTTACTGTGGTAAAATTTTGAGTTTGGCCCTGAACTTCCACGGGAAGGGGGGGGGGGGTGATCTCATGACGTCACTTGCCGCCTTGCATCGACTGTTGACCAATCGGAAGACAGCACCAGACGGTTGCAGAGAGAACCATTTTACAGATACTTTGAAGTGAGGTACATCGCTTGTTTCTTCGACATTTATTCATTGTATTTTTGATATTTCTGACGCCCAAAGCTGGGATTTGTTTCATGATATAATCAGGATTAAGATGAGAGCAAAATCACTTCATTACCTCTGCGTCTGTTCCGGACCATATTAGGAACATCTTACTTAAAAATACGGCTGAGTCTATTTGCAAACCACTGACTAAAATCTTTAAACTCTCTCTCAACCTTTCCTATTTTCCAGACTCTTGGTAGAAATCCAATATATGTCCTGTGTTTAAAAAGTCTAATAAGCAGATAAAAAGTAACTATCGTCCTATATCCTTACTGTGCAACGTGTCCAAAGTTTTCGAACGACTGGTCTTTAATGCTCTCTATGAATACTTATTCGACAATGACCTTCTCACATCCAAAAATTCTGGCTTTAAGGCTGACGATTCTACCACAAATCAACTTGTGTATATTGTTCGCAATATATATGCGGGCCTTGAACACTCGAATGAAGCCCGTATGGTCTTTTTAGACGTATCTAAGGCCTTCGACAAGGTCTGGCATCCTGGCCTTTTACTCAAACTTCGTCAACTAGGTATCGCTGGTAACATCGTGGCATGGATTGAAAGTTATCTATCAAATCGTTTTCAACGTGTGATCATTCATGGTCAAGCGTCTTCATGGCTGCCTATTGAAGCTGGCGTACCCCCGGGATCCATACTGGGTCCACTCTTGCTTCTGGTGCACGTAAACGATCTAGTTGACGACCTTACCTGCGACGTAAGACTCTTCGCAGACGACACAAGCTTGCTCGAAATTGTTCAAAATCCAACAGAATCTTCTCGACACTTGAATACTAACCTTGCTCATATTCAAAATTGGGGAAAATCATGGCGAGTCATGTTCAATGCTGCTAAATCTTTATCTGTTGTCTTCTCTGCCAAAATCAATAAACCACATCATCCACCTGTTCAGCTTGGTCAGTTAACTATACCCGAGGCTTATTCACACACCCACCTAAGTATTACTTTTAGCAGTAATTTATCTTGGCATACTCACATAACCCGTATTGTAAATAAAGCTAGCCAGCACATTGCCCTTCTCCGTAGGTTTAAATTCAAACTATCCCGAAAAGCCCTGGCCAGGTTGTATTTCTCCATGGTTAGACCCATCCTAGAATATGTTTGTGTTCTTTATGATAACTGTGGGCAAGGCCTAACAGAGTTACTTGAATCTGTCCAGTATGAGGCGGCCAAATTATGCACTGGCGCTTTAAGACATACTTCTCATATCAAACTTTTACACGAACTCGGATGGCCTACCCTAGCTAGCCGACGTAAATACTTTAAATTGATCCTACTTTACAAAATGACCGATAATCTTACTCCTTCCTATCTCTCCAACCTCCTTCCGCCTACTAACATTGGTCGAGCTCTGCGCCATTCCAGTCCAATACGCACCATCCAGTGCAGGACTCAACGTTTTGACAAATCTTTCCTCCCCGACACCATCAAACTTTGGAACAACCTTTCTTCAGATTTTCGGAATTCCATTTCACTTCAAATTTTTAAATTCAAACTCAAGGCAACCCTAACTAGCCGTGGACGATGTGCCTACCTTCTTTTCCCATGGTCAACGTTACCTGAATGTCTGTCAGACCCAGCTGCGACTGGGCTTCTCTAGGCTTAACTCTGACCTCTGTAAGGTAAATGTTAGTCCAAGTCCTATTTGCTCCTGCTCTTTCCCCACTGAAGATATCTCTCATTTCTTCTTCTTTTGTCCTAAATATCTTCCCTTTAGAAAAAAACTTTTTGATACTACTATACTGCTCATTGCTCCGGGTGTTCATCCTAACTTGATAATCCACATCGCTAATGAAAGACTGCTTCGTATTTTCCTTTTTGGCAGGAGGGAATTACCAGATATCCTGAACATACAAATATTCAATGCAGTCCAAAATTACATAGCAGAAATCAGACGTTTCGTTTTTTAACTTTAATGTGTCCTACTGGTTAAACAGGTAAAGCTTTTATTATTATTATTATTATTATTATTATTATTATTATTATTATTATTATTATTATTATTATTATTATTATTATTATTATTATTATCATTATCATTATCATTATCATTATCATTATCATTATCATTATCATTATTATTATTATTATTATTATTATTACTAGTCAATATTATCATGTATAACCTCTTGGTGACGTAATTATGTATGGTCTTATCTTTTTATATACCTGCTCCAATTACTGTTGTTGGTTTTGTTTTCCTATTTCTTCTGTCCACAGTGAGTGATTAGTTATATGCCTTGTGTCACAATCTCTACCATATATTCTGTACTGGGTATTACACCCCGATTTACTTGTATATCACGACATTCATATTTTACATATTTACAAATGATCTGGTAACATAGTTTGTAATGTCCTGTATGTACTGTACATATATTTTGCGTTTTCTCCATGTCTGGAGAACCCATTATATTAGTCATTTCATGTACTATAGGGTAATCCAGTATAAATAAATATGTTTAAACTAAACTAATTCGGGACCGGACATACTATGGAAGGGACCTACTAGTATATACAAGTTCAATTTATCAAACAAATTCTGCTACTGTTGTACGAGAATTACAAGGGCTTTCAGAAGTGACTTCAGCAGATATCATAGGCTTCGATACTAAATTACTACGGGTTGGTGCTGAACAAATTGGTCCCTCTTTTACACACATCTTCAATCTGTTAATTTCACAAGCAGCAGTGCCAGCTGACTGGAAATTGTCCCGCGTCACACCAGCTTACAAGGGACAGGGTCACATGCTTGAGTTGAACAATTACAGGCCTATATCTGTTGGGTGTCACTTGGGCAAAATCATTGAAAAGGCAGTCCAATGCCAGTTGTTGAACTATTTAGTCACGCATGACTTTATAAGTACTGACCAAAGCGCTTACCTTAAGAAACATTCACCCCAGACATGCCTACATAAAGTCACAGACGACTGGTTCTCGAATATAAACGATAATCTAATTACTGCTATATGTTTCCTTGATATTCAGAAATGTTTCGATACAATAAATCACAATATCCTGCTTGGTAAACTTAAAAAATACGGCATATCTGACATTGAACTGGCATGGGTTTCTTCATATTTAAGTGACAGGAAACAGGTAGTCGCATGTAACGGAAAATTATCCAACCAACAAACAGTAAGCATTGGAATCCTTCAAGGATCGACCCTTGGCCCTGTCCTGTTCTTAGTTTTTGTTAATGATATAGTTCAATATGTTAATAATAGTTCAAGCAATTTATTTGCTGACGATTCAATTTTCTATACATCGGGTGAAACAATAAAAGAAGTCACTGACACCCTGCAACGCACTGTTAATGAAGTAGCCTACTGGTATAAGCGTAACAAACTATCAATAAATGCAAGCAAGTCAAACGCAATGGTAATCGACGGTAAAAGAAACGCGAAAAATGACTTGGTAATTAATTTAGATGGCCATGAAATAAAACAAGTAGATTGAATTAAATATCTAGGTGTGCATGTGGATGCGGATCTTTCTTGGAATACGCACGTGGAGAAACTGCATACAAAAGTCATGGGGAAACTAGCCGTACTAAAAGTAAAATTTCACCAAGACAAACATTAGAATTAATATTTAAGTCAACAATCCTACCTTGTATTGATTACGCCGACACTCTGTGGGGTACATGTACGGAGAAGGGGCATCAAATAGCACAGAGACTGCAAAACGGTGCAGCCAGAATAGTCTCGAGTAATTATGATTATGTAAACTTTAGGGGTGAAGACATTGTTAGAAGTTTGAAATGGCAGACAATTAAAGAGAGCAGGCAGTTTCATATGGCTATTTTAATGTTCAAATGCACGCATGGTCTAGCACCTATCTTTGTGACCAAATCTGCCTTCTAAATGAAATTAATCACTATTCAACACGATACGCAACGGGAAATAATATCCGTGTTCCTTTTCAAAAAAAAAGTATATTCAAATGAAGGTGCTTGCATTTTTAATAGCCTGACGGACTTTTTAAAGAGCTGTAAAAATGTGTGTGATTTTAAATGTCAGTATAAGGCTCACTTTTTTTAATGATGTATTTTAGTACCTGCGTTTCTCAACTCCTTGAAGTTTTCTAGTTTGTAGATTTGTTTAGAAATTTCGCCTAGTCATATTAACCCTTTTAAGCTTTTAGTAACTTTTAGGTTTGTTTCCTTTTACATTAAATTTTTAGTTAAGTCATTCATCTAGATGTATGCTTGGCCCCTTGGAAGAACAGAGCTGTGCTCTGAAAGGGTCACCCAGGGTAAACATATTCTTAAATAAATAAAAAAGGCGCTTTTTCCCAATAAAATATCTTTAACCAGCTGTACGAGGGCAAGACATTACAAGTACAGTATGTGGCCATTGAAAAATAAACTAATCTAGAGATAAAAAAGTTTAATTTTATCCATTGCCAACCTGGCACTTTGATGTTGTTTTGTTCTCTTTCCTTTGGTTCCTCATTTTCATATTCAGTCTCGGGCTTTTCGGTAGGTCTACTTCCATTATCCTTGGCATTGTCCGCAAATACCTCAAGTGCGTACAATATGTACAATATCATATTTCTGTGTTTTGGTAATCACAGCTACCGCTGGGTAAAATTAAGCTTTTGTCTGTCACATGAAAGGGACTTTTTGTCAAAAGAAAACCTGATTTTCTATAAAAAAAAAAAAAAAGTTTTTGTTCAAAACATTTCGACGGGAAGTGAACATGTGTGAAGATTTAACTATTTTAGGGCATTTAAAAATCAATACACATATTTTTTCAGTTACATCGTCCCGAAGTCTGAATGGTACATCAAGGTTCGTCAAGGATGCGATTTATCTTTCCCTACACAACCCTTGTCACATTGTTTCTATCGGGTGCGTATCAATTCAAGCTATCTTTCCGCTGCTAATTATGACAATGGTTGTGGTTACCTTTGTTGTTATAATAATTCCTAATTTCAATATTTTGTGAAACATTTCATTCAAGTACTACTGTACCTGTATTTCGCAACACCTATATCCAAAGAGAGTCCAGAACAACAACTTTCCTCAGAAATTTTCCAACGTACACACAGAATAGCTGGTGGCCCAGTCAACAAGTAATCAATCCTTGAGATGATATTACTCGTTCTTAAGTGTTTATTCTTGTGCCTATATGTGCAAGTGTGGTTACCTCTGATGTAACACTACCAAATATGTGATTCTTTTCAGTTCCACGTCAGAACATGACACAGGGAAACATAGTTGGACAGAACCTGACTATTTTCAGGTGCAATTATTCAAGTGTACCCATGATCGTTCAACAAAAACAAGTGCCACTGTACTGTGTACAAAGTCTGTCAAATTTCTCGCAAATTTCCAACATCCATGGTGTCACAGGAACAATACACAGGGCATCAGAGATAACGTCAGGCCGGAGGTGGACTGCCCTGCCCTGGACTTCTTTGGAAAGAAAAGTAGATATCATCTTAAAAAATGGCAGAAAATTGCGATGTACCTCCAGCATGCCTAGTTTTGTGCGCCAAGGATTAAATCCTGTACATTTGTGTGTTTGGATAAACATTTATGGTATGTATACTGATGCATATCAGCAAGTCAAATTTAAGACCAGTTCCCGACCTTTCATGCGGTAACTAATGATAACAGTACCAAAACGTATGGTGATGATTATTATTAGCAATATTATAACTTCGACAGCAAATGCAATATTCCACCTGTGCAAAGGTATATAAATTAACCCTAAAATTTGATTGGCATAAGGTAATCCAAAGTAAAGCAGGCCACCTTTACTGGCGGAAAAGATATATATATATATATATATATATATATATATATATATATATATATATATATATATATATATATATATATATATATATATATATATATATATGTATATATATATATGTATATATATGTATATATATATATGTATATATATATATATATATATATATATATATATATATATATATATATATATCGCCATCTATGTAGTTGTATGCTCTGTTCTCAAGCAAAAGCATTGCAAACTGTTACATTGAATACATCTTTCTGTAACAACTGCACAACCGGGAATGATGTGAATTGAGTCTATAGTCCAGTCCCCGATTAGTGACATCCTGGGGACTGGGGACTGAAAACTATAGTTTTAATGGGGGATAGTAACTTAGTTAAGAAGGAACAAATGATGGTAAGCTGGTGGCATTGTATGTGGATATTGTCTTTTAGGTATGTCATAAGCGAATATAATAACTGCAGCTTTTTCTTTTTGTTATGTGTATTTTAGGTTATTCGACATCATACAAGAATCAATGGCAATTCATTGGAAGTACTTTGTTTGTACTCTTAAGTCTGGTGCTCATTTGGTTCGTTTGTAAAGGTGAGTTTAATCCTTGCTGCCTTTGCAATCTTTCTCCACACTGGTCGACTGATCCCTTCATACCACTTCCAACTTTCTTTTTCATTCTTGAGAAAAAGCTGTTTGATGTTGCTCGCCAATAGAGTAATGTGCTAAGTTATCCTCTGTAAAAAGTTTCTGTTCTGCGTGATATGTTATGCCGACTGTGTAATTGGGCTCACACAGCCTTGATATACAGGTGCGATGCTCTGAAATCTGCATCAAGTCGCTTTTATGCAAATCAGCCACATTTCAGCAACTTAATGTAGTTAGAATAACAATGAAGCGCCGTCTCACTTGATAGGGACTACTTACTGCAAACATAATGTCTACGTGTGCCCCGCGTCGCCTGCTGAGAAACCTTTCTTCTTTTACTCTCACGTTGACGCTATGCCATGGGGGCGGGGGGTGTCATGAAGAGCTTGGGTGATGAGCCAATCACTGGGAGGAGGCTCGGCCAGGTGGCAGGTGCTATGTTTTATGAACTGCGTCACCAGCTTCCCGGTAATTGTTAAATTGCTGGGAAGCTTACTAGAGGACTTCGCAGGCAAGTGTCCCACGTAGGACAATAAACAAGCTGGTTCAGCCATAATGCCCCCCCCCCCACCCCTCACCCCCAAGTATGATATCGTTTTACCTTTGAATCCAGTCATTAAATTAGCGAATATGAGATTGCTGAAAGTTGCAAATGTTTTCGTCGCATGTAAACTTTAAAAATCTATTTCAGATATTTGCACAAACCCTTAAACCATTTTAACTTGCATTTGATGTCAAATTTCGAGAGTAACGATCATGATTTTGAAAACTGAGAACCTGTTTTCAGCTAATGTGATAGAGTGATCCGTCGTCCGTTCGCTTTACACTTGTGTCTTTTTCCACAAAAAAGTTGATCAGAGTACCTTTTAACGTGTTGGAGATAAAGCTGGACCCAACTACATGTCTTTAACAAGTCCGATTCTGTGATTTGTGGACTTCTTATGAATTTGTTGGTTCATTTCTTGGCCAAGTGGGCAAAACATCTTGTCTCAAACCACTTGACCTACTGTTCAAAAACTCCATAGGAACACTGCTGGGCACATCTCAACATTTTGATTTGTTCAACAGGATTTGTTTTGAGTTTTTCTACTTTGTCATGCACTTTGAAGCGTTACACTCATACTAAAGAGTTAGTGGTTGGATGTTTAACGTTTCTTGGTGCCGCAAAAACTCAAGTAATCTCTGCTGATCCATTTTATTATTTATCTTCAGGAACCAAAACCTAATAACTTGTAGCATAGATAAATGCAAATTTGTATTATTTAAAGCCATTTTACAAACTGACAATGGGAAAAGTTTTGTTTCTAGATTTTAATCTCTAAATGTAAGTGCAGTATTTTCTATATCAAGGACAATAAATTCGAGAAATTTTTGTGAAGATCATTAAAATACCAAAGCGACACTTCTGCCTCTTGAGTATTAATAGTTTCTTGTAAACTTTCTGCCCCAAAACAGCTAGGTGCTTCCAAAACAATTTTGAAGACTGGCTAGTACAATATGTAATGGACACCACGCATTTCATAATGCTCACTGCCTTTGATGTCCATTTTGTGTAATCAACAGTTATTTACAATTTCATTATGCAAGATTTCAAAATGAAATGCTGATCAATTTGCTTCCATGGTTATTTTTAAAGACAAAGATACTGTCAAGAAATTCTTCAAAATATTTAGTCCACTTTCGCTATGTGTAGGTTCATTTCTTAATTGTTTTCCTCAAATACTCATGGCACATCTGTGCATGTTATGCTTATTAATGCAGCATGTTTTCCTTTTATTCAAAATTGTAATGACAATTTTCTTACATACACATTATGCTGACCTTAAAATCTGTCTAAATTCATATGGGACAGCAAAGCGTATATGTGAATGTGAATATTTGAAAAATGGTTCAGAATTGCATACCTTATAATAAAAAAGTGGCTCAAAATTAAAGGTGTCGGTTATCTGTTCAGTCACAAGAGATTCTCCGTTCTCAATTATTATGTAATTAATATATTTTATGCCATTATTGAACCAATCTCTGAAGAATATTGATCTCTTTCGTGTTAGCATCGTTTCACTAAACAATAACATTTCTCTTTACACAGATACTTTCCAACTTGAGCAAGAATGATCAGAACTCATTTCAAACCTTCATTACCTGAATATTAGTACAAAAAGAGGAGTATATATCCAAAACATATTTATTAGTCCATTTGCTATGAAACAAAGCAGCAAAACAACAGCAACAAACTCTTTAACTACAGATTTCCATTTTGGTTTGATTCCATGCAGGAAATGTTTTACCCAGGCGATTAACATTGATTAAATTTCACATCGAAATTACGCATTCTTAATCTTCTATTACGTAGTTTCTGGTACGTAACTTTGTATTTTGCGTTGCCCCAAGTACATTAGTCTATTTCTTTTTGCACCATACTTATCATGGCAGGCATAAGAGGCACTGCGGAATCATCATAAAATAATCTTGATACACCTAAACCTTTCACCACTGGCGTTTTGTCATTCAATAAAAATCACCCATTTGCTACTCATTTAATACATTGTGCAAAAGTTTAAACTATGCATCAAACTTTCTATGACTCATATCATGCTTATCGAATGTAAATGTGATACATCATATAGCAAAACGTCCTGCTTGTGAAAAGGTTGTAATACGTTGTCCAGATAATGTCATTCCAAAGTAGAAAAACGTTTTTCAAATTTACTAAAATCAAGCCTGCCAAAGAAGACAAGTTAATGTGCTTATGTCAATTATTATCCCTTCAACATGTTTTCAATATATCTATGTTAAATAGAGCCCGTGCGCTTTGAATGGAATGTTTAACTTTCCTTAAAGGTTTGAGCACTAAAAGCCATCACGTTTTGCAACTTATGTTTGGTCAGAACGTAGTCATGACAAAGACTTCCGATTTGCCAACTGAAGTAAATCCTATTATCTGGTAGATCAGTAAAGTAACCCCTCTCCCCATTGATCAGAGAAGTATTTTTTTGTAAATGAGTGGTTGAAACTCCCAACAACTAACCCTTCTATATCTATGCAACAAAATTTGTAAAATAAAGTTGACATTTCATCTTTTCAGGGACTCTCATCTTTGTAAACAATTTCAAAACACCAAATTATTCAACTCTACATATTTCTGTCTTTCGTGATTACGTTTGTTGTCGTCGGATAATTTATATTTGGGTTGTTAAAAGTAAGATTTTATTCGGAGCATATCTTATTCGGCTGGATCATTGCCAGAACCATACAGCTATTGGTACATACATTCCTTTCTTCTTGTTTCAAGATGTTTGTCATTCCTCTAATTCTCTATTGTCGTCAGTGATCAACTTAGAGATATAGGGGGATTTACACTTTCGTTTTCCTGAAGATAGGGTCGACTTTTCGCTTTTTTGCAGGGACCAACATAACCTTGCAGGAGATTGCATAGTTGTTCCCTCTACTTCTTTATGAACTCATTAAAAAAGTTTCCATGCACTACTATTTTGTGGCTAAGTGGTACATGCAGTTGAAGCCAAATCTTTATGGGTTTTTTTTATTCTTTCTGTGTCCTTAAGAAAGTTTGCCGTTTTGAATATATAACTGTAAGTCCTCAATTTCTTCTGAATTTTAAGAAATCTCGTTTGAAACTTTTGTTTTCAAAATTTACACTCATATCTTTTCTATTCCTATACTTATCATACATTACTTCTAAAATATATAAAGTATCTTTGAGTAAACTTGTTATTTTAAAAACCTGGATCCTTTAAAAAACGAACTTTTCAGTTGTAGCTCTATTATATTGTGGCTTGTTCTAATAGAACGATTTCTTTTACAATGAGCATGTCGAGCTAGATTTTTTAATATATATGCCCAAAATTTAACTACACTCAACTAAATAAGTCTAACGCTTCGGGTAATACCAGTCTCTTTCGTGGGAGATGCTCGAGGTATTACCCAGTGGGTAGCGAATTTATTCCATTTTTGTAAAATTTCACTACAAATAAAATCACAACACAACTTATTTTTTTGTAATTTTACCCTGTTCGCCTGTGTTTTCTTTTCTTTCAGCCATTTTGCGTGCGGCTGTCGTCTGCTAAATGCTACCTACTTTGTAATAACATTCTCTGCCGCTAGGTGGCAAGGTGGCGTATTTCCACACGCCTGGTATAAATACAGAAATACCAGGATTAGCGTTAAATACAAGCACCTCACAGCTATGAACCAATCAGATGCCTAAAAAATTCATAAAAATGCGATAATAAATTATCATGTGACGGCGTACCTGTCTCGTCCAGTGCAGGATATAACACTACATTGTAATCACCTCTAAAATAGGATTAAGAAGAAGTGTATTCAGCAAATGAGGCTGCTCTGGATCCAGAAATTTAACCCGTGCCATTTGATTATCCTTTGTGGACGCATAACCTTTACCAAAGTGATTTTCTTTTGTTTTCCTTTACTACCTTTACAAATATATATCTGCCGTTAGTATTATATGATAATCAATTGACTCGGAAAACAATATAGCAACCCACTGTCCTCCCCGATGTCTCTTGTGCAATGAGCGTAGATTATTATGATTATCCATTCATTGATCCATTGACTCTCTTCTTGAGAACTACTATGGATTTTTAGTGGAAAAAAATGCCAATTCGAGCTACACACACACACACACACACACACACACACACACAAACATAGACCTCTGTTTCTTCGTATCTCACAGCTCTCTCACATTTATCGAGTGGAATGATGCATTATATGAATTTGACCGGAAATGATCCAGCCGATTAAAATCTTACTTTTAACAACCCGCTATATACTGGATATCGGCTATTTCTTGCTGTAGTTATTGCACCTCAATTCCCGTAATTTGCATGGTAGGAAAAGAGAATTAACTGTAGACAAAGCTTTAAATCAGTTATGTTGCGTTGTATATTTGCCATTTGCAATGTCGCACAAAATACGAAGACAATAAAGCTGAACAGAAGAAGAGTCCAAGTTATCATTATTTGTAGTGACCAACATGCAACTGAGGTTTGCAATTCAATATCATAAAAAGTATATACTGTCCCTCTCCCCCTTGAATTAAGACTGAGTCAACAGCTTTCCTTGGCATGGGTTGGGCACTGCTGTTGACCTGGGGCATGTGATCTTGATAAGTCTCGTATACATTCCTCAGTCAATTTTTTTTTCATCACTGTTGAAATTAGTTGAAAACACTGAAGCAGACAACATTTGACCACCAGCCGGTTTTGGCCGGTTTAAGAGGGAAAGGGTTAAACATCTCCTGTATCAGCATTCCTCGTTGTTATACCCTAAACCCCTCCAACCAGACATGAAGCATATTGGAAGCAGCTTTATCATGCGTCTCTGTGTCCTTACATCCATGAGTCCTATATTTGTATGTGGGTTACTACTCAACTTTCCTTTGGCGTCAATCAATGAAGCTGTACACAAATATGTATCTAGACCGAAACATGGGATATGTGACAAAACGAGGTCACTAGTTCAAGTATCTGGGTCATGTTTATATGTTTATTTAAAACTGTAATATGACCATGTTTGAACTATAATTCTAATATCTGCCTTCAATATAAATGTTGCCGATACATGCTGGAATAGTAAGTGGTGTATCATAGGTGTATATTTACCAAAATATATCCACGGAAATAGATGTACACGGTGCGATCAACCTGTTTATTGACGTTATATTTTGGAAGAAAATAAAAGTATCGACACCTTGTAAATGTGTAATTGAGGGTTGATTTCTTTGACCCCTTTTGCATAAATTCCTTTCGTGTTGTTTACGGAATGTGTTTTGGTTAAATTTAGATTCAACGTTCTTGCCCCTAGTTATTCGTTCTAAGCACAATGTTGAGATATGCATTATACTATAAACAACCGCAGGGAAAAAATATATACTGGGAAAATCATTTGATTAACAAGTACTCGTTCCATAATTCAATTTAAGAAGACTATAAGGTGGTAACCCTTGCCTCTGGGGTTAGCATCAGACTCTTTACATGTTTCTTACGTGATAATTATGGCTAATGGGTAATTACAAACAAACCAACTTCAAGAAGAGCATCATAATTTTGTAGCGGGATGTGCATCTGCAAGTGACGTATTATATATTGAACAAGTAACCATACAGAAATATACCGCATCTTGTGGTACTCTGTCTTTATTAAAGTTCAAATGAAACCGGTTCAAATGAAACCGGGACCCGCATTTATGTCAGGAAACGGATACCGTTCAATTGGTTAGAAAAAAGCCAGAAATATAACATTAGAACAAATTGCACGTGCTTTCCCATGGGTGTATTGCTAATCACCACGATATCTGTCTTTGAAAAATGCTGTGATATCGAAATTTTAAGATACTTCAATATTTTTACTGAAATTGGCCACAAGCTACCCAGAAATCTAGAGTCAGTATATACCCCAACGTTCAAGCCTTACGTAAAGGATCACCATAATCTTTTTTTTCACCCCCCCACCCCCCACCCCCCGCCTCCCAGTTTCGCTGAATGGTATTGAAGGAATTATGGAAAATCAAAAGGCCTAAACTTGCATGGGCCATGACTAATTTTCCAGGAAACTTCATGAAGGCGCATGCTTTATTATAGTTAAGTGCTTAGCTTCAATAACTAACCAATATTACACAATGAGTATGTGCCCTGAGAAACGTAAGCTGGCAAAAGTCATATATTTATTTACAAGAAAGTGGGCAATACAATTTTGACAATAATAGGCCTGTCGCTTTGCTCTTATGATTATGGGTCATGTTTTTCTCAACTATTTGCTTCTTACGTAATTCAAAGGTTTTGAAAAAAAATTCTTATACCGCCAGCTTTATGTTTCTTTTAAGTCAAATTACTTATTTCATGATATTCAACACGGATTAGAGCAGCACCATTCTACCGAAACTACGGCGCTTGAATTTACCGATAGGATGTTTCAAATGTTCCTCTCGGGGGACCTCAATAATCGATCTGTCAAACACATCTGACACTTTCAATCATAATAAAGATCATAATAAAGATAAGATAAACAGCTTTATTTCAGACTAAAAGTCCATATATACACATCACATACATAAAATATACACATGTTGGTAAAATAGTATAAAGGGTAGTGGGATCAACCTCCGGTGAGGATGGCTTGCCACTCACATGCAAAGATGGAGGTTTGCATGTCGCTGTTCTTAAGTTTACAAAGTAACTTATTTGTGCTTTTATTCACCCTGCAAAGAAAACTGTACACTATTTTGTGGATCAGCTCTTTAAATCGCCTCTCTGTACAAACATATTAATAGCCGAACATGATTTTTGAAGACCCATAAGCCTTCGAAATGAGTTGTTGTAGCACACTGAAAATTTTTGGTGTATATGATAGCCTGTAGTTAACCCAAAGCTGGTCTGTATAACGCGACGTACAGTAGTATTTGAACAAGCACATTTTTACCTCATCACTGCAACATGAAAACTTTCGCTTAAGCATGTTTGCCCTGGAGCATAGCGAACGATATTGCTGACCAATGTCTTCATCATCCGAAAGTGATGGAATAACGATGTGACCAAGATACACGAACCTTTCGACAAAGTTTAACTTTACATTGTTGAGTTTTACAGACGGATTGATTTCGGACCGTACATGCGTAGTAAACAGCATGCATACAGTCTTTTTAGTATTATATACAATATCACTCTCAGTTGCAAACTGCTCACATACCACAAGAAGTTTTCTTAACTCGTTAACTGATGGAGATATAAGCACCATGTCGTCTGCATAGCTTAAGTTTTTTGAAGACGTTCCTCCTATATTGCAACCTGCACCGCACTCAGCCAGGCGGTAATTAAGTTCGTCAACATAAACGTTACGGAGATAGCCCCCCCCCCCCCCCCCCCAAGAACGCCGTTTGACACACTGAAGTATTTAGAGAGGAAAGATCCCCACTGTACACTAAAGAGCTGTGTCTGAAACCATATCATAAAAAAATTGACAATAAAAGTAGGGGTGCCTCTGTCAAGTAACTTCTTACGCAGACCCCAATGATTTACGCGATCGAAGGCTTTTTTGGCATCTAGAAAACATGTAAATATAGGACTCCCCCGTGATACACACAAAAGCAGTTCCCCAAATATTTTTAAACACTTTTTCTTCAAAACAAATTTCTTCATCAACAGAACGCTCGAAACTGTCGTGTTCCATACTTTGTCATTCCAGTACACCAACCCACTGAAAATATATCCAGTTTTATATCCCAACCATTCTGCAAAAGAAGCCATTAATTATCAAAGAAAAAAATTCACACACTCTGGCTATTTAAAATAAATTAAAATAAAATTTCTAAGTCAATATTTTGACGTTTGAACCATTGCAAATCGTTATATTTCTAATACATGAACTTTAGTCTGCTTTAAAATCAACAGCACTCTATTACTATTTGGCCTCTTATTACACCATTGTTGTTGCAGGGAAACCATCTCCAGATGAGCAGAAGAGATGGCTGGATTTTATTACTACCTGGTATCTCTTGGTCTGTCTATTCTTCATAAACGTCATTTCAATATTTCACGTGAAATATGATGTCACCTATCGCATGGATTTGGCAATTATGTATAGAAATCCACCAGGTTTGTCTTGAATATTTTGTAATGCTTTACACTCAGTGGGAATGGAAGCCAATATTTTGTTAGCCAGGTAAAGTTTTAGTTTGCAATATGTAATAATTTCCTGTGAAACCCGTATCACTTATAGACAGATAAACTATTTAAACATTAGATTAGGTACCGCATTTAATCGTGCACCAGGTATGTTGTAGCAACCAAGAAACCCCTAACTGGGCGACTGACTGTCCGTATTAGATTAATTAGCATCAGTAAACACTGGGGAATAGAGCAAGAAGGCTCTCTGTGCCATGGTTAGCCTCTGTAGTAGTCAACATAAGACTTCTAATATCTTTGAATATGCTGAAATCTTCATGGTGATGTAGACATATTGAAAACTTAACTCTTGAAAAAATATCAAGGTGCTGCTAATGCACCATGACTGAAGACTTGTTGCAGTCTTCATCATCCACAAAACGATGTCACATTATGTGAGGTGTATCATTCGACACTTAGAGCCCGTAACTCTTATGCGGTACGCGAGATTACCAACACAATCGCTACGTATACCCAAGTATATCAATACGCAGAAATCATTCTTTCGGGCAACACAAATATACTGGCCTACGTATTGATCAACTGGAAACCAGGTCTTCAGTTATTTTATTTACACTTCCTGATGGACAACTTGACCACGAAGGCAATGAATCAGGAAGATCCTGTTTGCAATGTGTATACAGTAGATGGATTCCTTAGAGGATATAAAATATTTGCAAATTGCCATGAGTAATATATGTACATACATACATATATATATATATATATATATATATATATATATATATATATATATATATATATATATATATATATATATATATATATTCATATGCTTTCAGATACATTGTATCTTCTCTATCATTGTGGATGGGCAGTGGCTGCATTCATATACTTTACCATAAGTATATTTTTGGACAGCTTTTCCTATACCATGTACTATTTTTCCAAACGTAGGGGTAGGTATCGTAGATCAGTGTGATATCAGTTTATTGATACAACGAGTTTTAATCACTGAGACTCACAGACATTCCAGCTGAACGTATATGCTTAAAGCAACCATGCTTAATACCTGAAATTTCTGTTTAATTCAATATTGGGTAATTAATGATGTGAACCTGGCTCATGCCAAGTAATTATCATCAGCGCAAGGACCAAAGCTTCTGCTTCAAGCATACAGATATACTGCCGAATTGTAATATCACTATTTATACTATTTCAATTATTTTGCATGTCGTTACTCAACCTGAGATCCTCTTTCATGAAGTCAACTTCCTTTTTACTGTTGTTGAATTTAGGCAATTAATTAGGCTTGATGCTCTATGAGAAATTATATGCATTTACTTGTCACCCAGCTTAACTTGACAGGATGGGTCAACATTATCACACATGCGCACATTAATTTTCACGTTATTTCAAAACATAGACTTCAGTGGCTTTCACATTTAGAACTCAGTACTGTGATATAAGATGAGATGAGACCATAAACGTTACAGGTGCACAAGGTTTAAATTAATGAGTGAAAAAATGGGACATTTCCACAACAAAAGGTACAAAACTTGGAGGTTAACCCTTTCCCCCTCAAACCGACCAAAACCGGCTGGCGGTCAAATGTCGTTTGCTTCAGTGTTTTCAACTAATTTCAACAATTATGAAAAACAATTTGACTGAGAAATGTACATGAGACTTATCAAGATCACATGCCCAAGGTCAACAGCTTTCCTTGGCATGGGTTGGGCACTTAGTGCCCAACCCATGCCAAGGAAAGCTGTTGACTCAGTCTTAATTCAAGGGGGAAAGAGTTAACTGTGCAAGGACTGAAGGTGCAACGCCAATTATTTGCACACAATTGAAATATGGGTTTCCCTGACTTCCCTCAAGATAATTTGAGTAATGGAGTCCTTCAGCACCAAATGTAAAGGTATAAAACCGTACAATGTCTTCTTTAAAATACGCTTCTGAAACTGTTAGTCACAAAACCTTTAGTTAAATTCGGAACCTTTGCCTTTTTTCATGATACCTGATTTTATGAAACGGACGGTTCTTGTCAGAAAGTGGAAGATCAAATGGTTTCCAAAAAGGTGCGAGTAAGTGGGAAAAATTTTTCCGCTGAATCCTAAGCCCCTGGAGCATCAACAGGTGTCAATCCACCCTATGAATTTAGCTGAAAGACAAGTAAGCTGAGCTGAAAACCAATACACTGAAAATGATCAGAGCCCATCATATTTTATATTTGTAGGTATCTGGAATGACAAGTGCGTAAAATCTGATAATGACAATATCGACCGTGGAACACGTTTCATAGACCATTCTCCAAGAAAACACATTCTGCAAGAAGTGGGCACCACTGTCACAACATACGCTGCTGAGCAACTAAACGCCATGAATATTGAAGATCCAAGCCTACCAAACATGACTCTCGTACACAAGTATAATGCACATGGTGTTATCTACCATGCAATTAGAAAACTAGAGTATTTAATCAAATTCATTTCCAAAGTAAAATATGTCATCACCATTTTCTTAGAATGTATATTCAAGAGGCCGAGTATACTACTAATGGTTCTAACCGTCAAAGCTTTCCGCAGAAAGGGAACTATTGCAGGACAACGTCAAAGCTTCCAGTGTGCTGTAGGTGGGTAACCAAGTTTATAATTGCTTAAACGTTGCGTCTGTGTGCAAACACAGACATTTCGTTTTCTCAAAATTCATTCTTTTTTCTCTTTCTGTCCAAGTCTTTTCCGCAACTTTTCTCTTGGACCGCTTTAGCCAGAAATCCAAACTGATGCATAACCACAGCCCCATAGGTGAAATTCATCCGTTGATTTAGAGTCATTAACATTTCAAAATTATGGAAATTAGAGGCAATTAAAATTTTAATAAAATTCTTTCAAATATTCTAGATAGAGGTGCCATTCTCAATACATGGGATTGCAATGGAAAAGTCCTGTGGATGCAAAGAAAAGTTGAGGACTTTCAATGAAAGCTAAATTCACTTAATTTCCCAAATAATACAAATGTACCCTCTACCTTAACATGTACAAGCTGGTTACTGTATTCTACCTCCATGCTGTTATGCAACCATTTTCCATGTATTATAAATTAGTTTCCACTCTCAGGACCTTTCTCCTAGGCAACGTATCTACGGGAGTACATCTGACTTTGAAGGACATTAGGAAAAAACGAGTAAAAAACTCCGAACACCTGTGCAATAACTTAGGCCCTCAATCAAATACAGAAATCTTTTGTATTCATGTTGTTGAACAGATCTTTCAGACCTAGATAACTGGAAGCCTCCATCACAGTGCTACAAGCTTCATATCTGAAGTGAGAAGAAACATTATAGTTACCTTTGACCGTCTGAGCTAGCCCTTGGTCCCAACAGACCACTGGGTTTCTGGGTAGAAGCCTATGTTATATATGCGCCATCACAAATGGCACAGGAGTAGGTGAGGTAGCTTGTAAATCAAATCGTCATATTGTTGCAGTCCACAATGGCTGTTTGACATCTTTATAGATTTCAAAACCACACACCTGGAACAATAAAGTGTGGGGATCGGCGTCCTTCCAGTGACTTGCTTTTGTTTACGGCTGTAGTTCTAGACCAGGGTGCACGGTTGGCTGAGCGGTAAGACGCTCGCCTTTCACCTCTGCGACCCGGGTTCGATTCTCATCCTGGGCAGCACGTGGAAAAAGTTCCTACCACTTTAACCGTGCTTGGTGGTTTTCTCTGAGTTCTTAGGTTTCCTCCACTACAGACAAGGTAGGAAGTATACGCCAACATCTGTGCCATGGAGAGTGACTCGATAAGTCAATGCTTGACTTCTTTCACAATCCATGTAAAACAAATGTGTCTATACTTTACACTATACCTGTGATGCTTCTTTTTTCATGTAAAAAAAAAGGGGGGGAATAAAGTTACGTTGTACATGTGGTCATTTCCCCTTGGATTATATCTATATTTATATATATCACTTAAAGATGTACAAATACTTATTCTGTCTACATGTCACACTCATCCATATTTAAAAGGGTCATTCCTCTCTGAAATGGCCAACTCCCCACGATAAGCCCTCTAACCAGTTCCAAGGGTGCCCAGTATAGCAAGGTTTCACTGTAGAAGTGTTAGAGATTGGAAGATGTTCAAGATTCCAAGTTTAAAATACCCTCAGTATTCAATGAAGTCACTGTATGATTCACAGTAATATCTGATCTTTTGGCCACTCATACTGATATATATATATATATATATATATATATATATATATATATATGTATGTATATATATATATATGTATATATATATGTATATATATATATATATATATATATATATATATATATATATATATATATATATATATATATATATATATATATATATATGTAATCATGACTGATCGATATGTCCAAATTAAAATTTTTGGTCTGTGCTGTAGGTACAATCAGTAAAAGGAAAGATGTAAAATTTGAATTTATACTGGTTAGGCACACTTCCGGACATTAAATGTTGAAGATCTTTAAATGTATAGTATATGGAGGTGTGAACAGCAACATCAATTTATTGGTTAGTGGCAAAGGTGTATCAAATGAAATTTAATTTGTAAAAAAAAAACAGTTCTGCTGATGAAGCATGCTTAGAAGAATTTAGTGTTCACGACTTCAAACTCATGACAGCTGAAAGGGTAATTTCAGTTCAAAAAATTGTTGTCAAGATATATTTGATTATCATTGGACAAAAGTGCATATAATTTTATATTTTACTAATTACCAAGGCACACAGACAGATTTGCTAAGAACCGATTTTTTTTTCTTTTTCTATTTCTTCATGTTGTCCTGATTCGGAAAAGTCTGAGTCACCAGCTTTCCGTATCAACAGGACCCGACCGCTACCAAGAAAATCCCTTCAAACGGAAAAAAATTCTGAGAGGTTTCCATTGAAATATTCTTTAATGTAATTCCTACGAACTACATATTTCAGGGAGCATTTAAGCAGATGACATTTCCAAAGTTATGCACCATTGGATGGATAAATTTTTATGTAAGGTAGTCACATCGTTGTCAAGCAATGTTAGTGTCTAGAAAAGGGAACGCATAAATTCAGTGATAGAAATTGCAGAAACAAGCAAGTTTTACACTCTATTCATAAAGTGCAGCGGCCAAGACCTGTAAAATTTAAAGGACCCCAACCCGAGATATAACTAGCTAAAATTGGTGCCATTTGGACGGCAAGGATGTCTTGTTTTTGAAACGTGATGTTGTAGTGTCCAACATGCCCAATCACCAGCCCTTCTTTGCTAAATACTATAAAAAAAATGTCACTTTCAATCATCATCTTAATTTTTCAAAACAGCCACGCGAATTTAAACCAGTATTTATATCTTTGACTTTGTATTTGGAGTTTGAGACCTGTATTAATATATTTTAGATCATTTTGAGGTATTAATGGGAACTTTAAGGTAAATGTGTTCCCGAAATACTATAGATTAGTGAATTTGGTTTTAAGTTTGGGATAGCTTTTTTCAATATTCTGACCATACATCTATTTAACATGTGAACATCAGTGACATTTTAACTGCCCAGTCAAGTAAAAAATGCAAATGTCGTGTTTCAGTTGTCATAGTTGCGCATAAGTTGGCAAATTAACCCACCATTTGCTTAAGTAGAAAAATCAGCTTTCACCTTTACTCTGTTACAAACAACCATGATATTTCGATTATTATATATTTGGTTAAAAAGGGCATTCAGTTTTTCGTATGATGAAAACTGACGGCGCATAGGAATGTTCAAAGTTTTCAACAGAAAAGTCTACCCCTAGCATCGATTTTATCCTGAACACAGTTTGGATGTTATCACGTGAAGTCGGTTAATGCCTTTTCACTAGTCATTAACATGAAACAAATTTATGGTATATGACAAAATTAACTACTGAAATAACAGAATATTTCTGTTCTTTGTGATAACTAGAATCAATTCATCTTCCCTTGCTATGATAAACTTTAATTAATATTTTCCGGGGTTTTTTTCAGATGCAACAACAATAGCTGCTATAGTTGAATGCATACGTTGGAAACTTCCACTGCGAGTGATTTGTCTTGGAACCAACACCTTTGTATTTCTTTTCTCAACAGACATGGGCATTTCGCCAAAGGGTTAGTATCGTTTTGATCAGCAGTTTAAAATAATATGACAAAATATGTGACGTCGAAGCTTTTTCAACCTATTTACACCAATCAAACAATAGCCTGATTGTTTAATAGAACAAAAAAACGTTCTTTCATCTACCGACAGCTAAAGTAGAATTTAGAACGTTATTACATACCAGTCAACCGTGTTGATCGTGACGATAACACATATCTATCCACTCAACTTTTCTTTTTTCAAGATAGGGATGTGGATACGCGAGTTTTCCAATTTCGGTAAGGAATAGGTGCAGGGGGGCTGCTGGTACAAGACCTGGCCGTCCTGTAGTCAAAACATAGATGATTCGGGAATTTAAAAGTAAATCAATTAGAATATCAAAACTCTGTGTAATCTTGTATGCCATAGTTTTATATGCAGTGCGCATCTTCCATATGACAATCTACTGATCGCACATACCTCGCGCTATTTGTTTTCTTGGAATACAAAGCTTATCAAAGAAGATAAATTTTTATGTAATGGAACTCACTCCAAATGTTTGTATTCATACACAATCAACCAATGCTTGTAATATAGCTCTGGATCAAAACCATTGGTTGATTTTTTTTCTTAATTGATCTAATAGGATAAGGCATATGATCAAATTTGAATGGAGAAATATTTAATCATATGCCATCTTCTGTAGTATGCAAAATGGTTGTATTTTTCATCTTGATTTGGGCATTGCTTACCTCCGACGACGACGTATAATTGAACAAAAGTCCGTTTTCTAAATGTGTGCACACGCAATTATTAGAAAAGCTATAAAACGGGGAACACAAGTGTCATCAGTCCACGCTTACATTCATGTCGTCCAAATCACACCCAGAAATTATCACGAAAAGGCCTTAATATATCGGCTAGTTTTGCTCTCTGAATCATCTGGAGCCATCATTAAAAGTGCAAATTTGAAACCACACAGCGCACGATTGACTCTTTCTGACTGTCCCAAATGTCAATCAGTCGGCCGAGAGTATTGCTTTGCAGCAACATATGGGAGAATTCAATACAATGTAATCAAATGCAATGTGGGTTGATTCAAAGTCATAAACGTCGGTACAGTAAATACCCAATAAGAAAAGCAACCGTGGGCTGGTTGACTCTGGAGTTTCCATGATGATTTCAATCTAAATGGAATTGTCATGCACTTTTCTAATGTGTATTTCAGAACAATGAGTATATTTTCTTACCCATCAGCAATTCAAAGGCAATTTGAAAGTTGGTCGGGCCATCTTCGCTACGTAACCATTGCCATCTTCTCTACGTAACTTAAGTCTTATCAGATAATATTAGCAAACAGAATTACACCAAAAAATGGCAATGCCTAAAGTGCTTCCGAACATTAAAACCTAAAAATTAAACTTTTCTAAAATGTGTTTAGATTTACATTATCGTGATTATTGTTAGCCATATGGATTGTTGGAAATAGTTAAATATCTAACTGTTCTTAAAATGGCAAGACGTATCATCATCTGTCAATAGATTAGATTGTTTTCAGTGTAGCCATTAGACTGTCATGAAATTGTGGTCACAGTGGTTGTATATGATTGTTACATTATTGTCTTTATTCAACAGGTGAACACTATATGAAGTCACCAGCAATACCCACAGCGACGATGCTTGCAGTGATCTCATTGCTTATCACAGTGTATGCAACCAAACTTCTACGGTATCGTACGAGAAGCCACTAAACAAGGGCATATATGTTCTCAGAAACAACAGGACTACTTACAGCAGAAAATAATGAACTGGTTCCATGGCATAACAGACTCTTTAAATTTAATTTATGCCAATAAAAGTGAATTTTCAGATATAATGTGCCACCAACAGAATGTGAAACAAATCCCTGGCATCTAAGATTTCAACTCAGTGATGTTCATACAGAATACCTTGACAGTTTATAGTTTAATGAGTCCCAATGTTAAGGGTATTGCCTGTATTGTAAAATGACATTTGAAAAATTGAAACGCACAGGAGTTTTCATAAATTTCATCATGTATTAATAAAATACCATTTCTTTCCCATGCTACTCCTCATAGGATATGTCCAAAAATTCAAGTCTTGTCACGTCAGTAACCATTGTTGTATCAATGTAATCTTGGCTTACAAGGCTGTCTTCTGATAGTTATTGTCTTTTTACTCATTCCATACCAGTTCCTGATTTTTCTGTATATTTACCTAGATTTATGACAATTGCATATTTAAATTCTTCATGAAAAGAGCTTTCATCCAAGTCCTAACATGCCTATAGTCTTAAGTCAGTGGTTCTGGCACTGCCTGGCAAGTCATGCTGCAGCTGCCGCAAGGGCAGCTGCAGCATGACTTGCCAGGCAGCGCCCGAACCACTGACCAAGTCCTATGACCACAGTATGAAATGAGTGAAAGGTTAGCTTTACCATACATCAGTCTGCAATGTGACGCTGTTATGTCCGTCCACCGTCTCAACCCATGTGGCTCTTTGTGACTTACTTTGCAGCTTCTGTTTCTTCGGCTCTGTTATATCCTTTGGTAGTGGGGACTTTTTTTTATACAACTTTTCTCGAATATGTTACAAAGTGCATCTCATAGATATTGTGTGAAACCCAATGAATCATTTCTGTGATGCAACACGTAGGCCAGTGGTTCATTCAATTCAGCTTGTCTTATGGTCTTAGCATTTGTGTACTTGAGTTTTCTCTGGATCAAATAAAACTCCTCAAGAGAAGGGAAAACAAAAGATTTGTGTTCAGTCAAAACACCCAGTTCATCACCATCATCGTCATTTGACAATTCACCCTCACCCAGCTGGTAGTAGAAATTAAGTAGTTTCACCCATGTGGGCACAACACTACATGGAATGCATAGAGAATTTTACATGACTTACTATTTTTCTATCACGAGGGATTGCTGTGGGTGGGAAAAATCTCGAGTGACCGCAGGTCATGAGTGATTTTCCATACCAACAAAGATCCTGCGTGAGAGAAAAATATAACTTACTCTCCAGCCATGTAAGATTTTGTTTATCCTGTGTTTAATTTGTTATCAATTGCGTAAAAATATGCCCTACACCTAGTTTTAACGCCTACAAGGTGTGCAGTGCTAGTTTTCATTTGTTGCAGTTATTCTATATCATGCGTGACGTATAATCAAATATTGCTCCTGTGCATTTAATTTTGTGTAAATGTCAGTGCATGACGTCACTGATCCAGGCACATCACAATTAACTTGTAACAATGTTTAGGTGATGTGATCTACAGTGAGTTACTACTTTTGAATTTCACTTTAGAAAATGATAATTCTCCCTCAAACATAGAATAAATAGCAATAGTTACACACAGTGGCAATACCTGGTATTATCAAACATAGCAACACATGGCATGGCAAACATAGCATACAAAGCATCAACACATGGAGAAAATACCTTCAATACACGTATCAAAGCACAATAATACACTGCAGTATATGCAAAGCAAAGAGCACCATTAGGTCTGGTCACGGCGACGGTCTCAGGTCACCTGCCCAGATCCCGGGCAGCACCACACCCTGGCACTGGTCAGGCTTGTGATCACCACGTGGTCAGTCCATTTTCTGCTGGCAATACATTCTCCTGGGTTTTATTAAATGGGACAGCATTCACCAGTCAAAAGGTAGAGCCTGACTATAATTTTAAATCTGGGCCAAAAATATGCAATTAAGGGACAGGTGTCAACCTAGCATTACTGGTGAAAGAGAAGAATAGGGGGTTAAATATCTGTCATGCTGAGCATTGCAGATTATCATGTGTTTGTTGCCCTAAAGTGGTGAAAGAAAAGAATAGGGGGTTAAATATCTGCCATGCTGAGCATTCCAGATACGTGGAAGCGATGAATGCTTCCTTTATCTATTAGTAATAAATACCTCTCAATCACTCATGCTTATACCCCTGCTTATCAGGTTCCCAGCCAGGTTTTAAAACCTGAAACTTTTTATGGCTGACCTGTGGTTACATGCACAAACCCCCAAAGGGGCCTCCGGTACAACTTCCGGTGTTTGCGCATGCTCACCAGTTTCTCTCAGAATTTCACTGGCGGGGATGGCTTGGGTGGGCTTTTGAGTGATTGAGAAGTAAGTATTACTAATAGATAAAGGAAGCATTCATCGCTTCCACGTATCTATGGTGTAATACTACCCTCTCAATCACTCATGCTGATATACCAGCAGAATGGAGGAGGGCATAATTCACCTTTTGACACGTCTATAGTGATACCCCATAGGTCAGCCACGTACGTCAGTACGGTACCATAATCACTCTGAATTCTACCTGAGCAATCTTATTGCAAGAACGACCAGGAGAATTCAGGGAAAAAAGCAGAACGGCATATAGGATGAGCAGCTGCTCTGTTCCCTCAACCCAGCCTACCACAGCAGAAGTAAATCAGACTACTTGCCTGTTCATGTGAATCTGCAACTCCGAACATGCTACTTGCTCCTCTTTGGGGCAGTCTGGCAGTCACCTCGGAGCTACTTCCCATCGCCAAAGGAGGCCGTGCGAGTATTGTGCATCGCCATCAAACCACCCTGAATCTCGGTCAGGTCCCGCAGGTAAAAGCATGTAAACGTTGTGTGAGCCTTCCACCTGCATGCCCGCATAATGTCGGCAAGGGCAACATTGCGGATCAGAGACCATGACGCAGAGAAAGCCCTGATGTCATGTGCTCTTACCCCTTGGACCCTAAGAATATCCTCTGACCCGGAGGCTACCTGGTAGGCCTTACAGACCGCCGCCTTCAGCCATGCAGACACGGTATTAGCAGCTATCCTGCCCGACTTGGTTTTCCTCAACGGAAGAAAGAGGGCTCTCCGACCCTGACGAATCTCTTTCGTTCGGTCCAAATACCACTTTAGTGCCCTCACAGGACACAGTGTCCTATCAGGTTCCGATCTTGATAACGTTTCGGAAAGCGCTTTGATTGTAAAGCCTGTAAAGGCAGTGGTGGGGTCTGCGGCAACATGGTTCTTGGCTAAAAAGCGCATGTGTGGTTTCAAGTTGATGGAGGTTTTATCCTCCGACCACCGGCTCTCGTTAACATCCAATGCATGGATTTCACTCCTTCTGGCCCCTGAGGCCAGTGCGAGCTAGAAGACTGCCTTGTAAGTCAGCCATTTTAATTGGATCGTTTTGGGATCCTTTTCTTCAAATGGAGGTCTCGTCATGGCCAAAAGGACGAGGCTCAAATCCCAGGTGGCATTATATTTTTGCCGGCTGGTTTGTCAGTATAAAAACTTTGGATTAAGGCTGACAAATGTGGGTCCGCTCCTAATGATCGGCCCAATTTCTTGCTCAGGGAGGAAAAAATTGCTGTTCGGTATCCTTCGATAGTCCTTGGACTTAGCTCTTTTTCCTCAAATACAAGAGGAAATTGGCAACATCCCAGGATCTTGCTGACCAAGGTTCCAACTTCTTCCTGGCACACCATTCAATGAACAGTCTCCACCTTGAGTTGTATGTCTTCAAAGAAGACTTTCGAAGTTTACCTTGTGCTATTCTTGAAGCAACGAGATTCGAGAACCCAGCCTCTTGGACGTGTGGTGCGACAACCTCTATGCGTGAAGATTGAGCACCGCCAGATTCCAATGGAACCGGGACGTCCGAGGCTGCACGAGCAGTCCGTCCCAGACTGGTAGACATAACGGAGCCTCGCGACTCAACTCCAGTAGGTCGAGAGACCAATCCCGTTTTGGCCACCAGGGAGCCACCAGGATGATCTCCGCCTTCTCTTCCCGGATCTTTCTTAGAACTTGAGGGATCAACAGGAGCGGAGGAAAAGCGTAGCCCCACATTCCCTCCCAGCATATCACCAGGGCGTCCATCGCAAAAGCTAGAGGATCTGGGACTGGAGCCACGAACACTGGCAATTAGTGGTTTTATCTGGTGGCGAACAAGTCCACATGGGGTGTCCCCCATCAGTCCCATAACGCCTGAACTACTCGTGGGTGTAGGGACCATTCTGTCCCTATCACCTGTCCCTTTCGGGACAATTGGTCGGCAATTACATTTAGATGTCTGCTGATGTGACGGGCCAGAGTCCTTACCCCGTTGCTGCCACACCAGATAAGTATTTTCTTTGTTAGCTCGAACAACAGTTTGGACCGAGTGCCCCCTTGTTTGTTCAGGTAGGCCACCACAGTCCTGTTGTCCGACATCAATGTCACATCTTTATCGTTCACCAACTGTTCGAACTTCTGCAAGGCTAAGCGTACTGCCTCCAGTTCTAGCTAATTGATGTGAAAATGTCTCAAGTGCAGAGGCCAGATGCCTGAGACAATGTTGGAGTCCATGTGGGCTCCCCAGCCCTGTTTTGAGGCGTCCGTGTAAACAACCAGTTTGGAATTGAACGGCCTCATCGTCTGTCCACCCATGACATTCCTTCTCACTGTCCACCAACGGATGAGGTACTTGTCGTGCGGACCTACTTCGACCATTTGACGCAAACTGGTCCTGTTCCACTTTGCGTTCAGAGCTATGTTGAGTGGCTTCCTGTGTAGGTGTCCTAACGGAACTTGCAAGTCCATCGAGGACATCATGCCCAACAGCGATAACCATTGCGGTGCTGTTTGCTGTGTCGATCTCAGGAACCTCTTGATAAGGCTCTGTAGTCTGTCCCATCTATCCTCGGAAGGACGGCACTCGAATCGGACTAGATCGAAATGAATGCCAAGGAAGACAAACACCTGTTTGGGTGTTAGATTTGATTTGGGGATGTTTACTTCTAGCCCTAAGTCCCTGCACAGCTTCAACAGAAATTCTCTGTTCTTGATTAGTTCCTGATGAACTAAAGCTCAGACAAGCCAGTCGTCCAGGTACACGTGCATTCTTATGCCCTTCTTGTGAACACATGCTGCCACAGATTGCACTATCTGGGTGAACACCTGACGTGCCATGGCCAAGCCGAATGGAAGAGCTCAAAACTGGAATACCTGGTCTGCGTAAGCGTACCGTAGGTACTTTCGACTGCCCTGAAACATAGGCAAGTGGAGATACGCGTCCTTCAAGTCCAGGGAGAAGGTCCAGTCCCCAGGTCGGAGAGCCTTTGTTATGGATTCCGGCGTTTCCATGTGGAAGTGTGGAACTTCCAAATATGTGTTCAGATGAGACAGGTGTATGACCAGTCTCCAGCCGCCGTCCCTCTTTGCGACCAAGAATAGTCGGCTGTAAAACACCGGAGAAGAGTGATCCCTCACCCTCTCTATGGCTCCCTTTGCCAACAACTTCTCGACCGCCTCATGAAAGAATGACCTCTTCGGCTCTTGGGCTGGCGGTTCGAACCTCCAAGGGACGCGGGACAAGGGCCGTCGCTCTTTGAGCTGTAGCACATATCCCTTTTCTAGGACACTCAACACGAACGAGTCATCCGTGATGGAAAGCCAGTGACTGAGGAAGTCGGCTAACCGACCGCCGAGTCGCTGACACATCGCGCCAGACCCGTTGTAAAAGCTCCTGACGGGTGTGGATGACTGGCACGCACCTTCAGTCCTGTTTCCCTTTGCCGAAGCCAGGCTTCTGAAAGGGCCGGTTCTGCTTGCCACTGCCGGAGGACGGTGCATCAGCTGAACCCTGCCTCTGAGGCTTCTTGTTCCTGGGTCGCCTAGGTTTCCTCCTCTTTGCAAAGGAGTCCTTGGCACCAGAAACTTTGGTTCCCTGTCCACGAGCCCTGGTGGCTGCTCTAGCTAGGTCAAGGATGGCTTGGTTAGCCTCATCGGCCTGTTCCTGCTTTCGCTGCTCAACCACTTGGTCCCTGATGGGAGCCAGAGCGCCTCCGAACAAGTAGTTTGAGAACAAAGGCTGAGTTCGGATGGCTCGCTGTGCATCTTCCGAGAGGTTGGTGACTTGCAATCGCGAATCTTGCCTTGTTAACCTCAGGTTGGCTTCCATGGTGATAGCCTGCTCGATCGCCATACCCCGGGACCCCTGAAGCCGGGTATTCAGACTAATCCAGTCCCTGACTGGTTCCGGGACCTGCTGTGACACGAAGAGCCGCTGCATGATCTCGGCAGATGCAGCCGAGGACACGTCCAAGAAGGAGGCGATGATTACCATCGCTCTAGCATCCTCCTCCAGTCTACTTAGGACCTCCTGGGGGACTTTAGGAGATGGGGGGATCCATTTGCAGATATTCTCCCATTCCACGTCTACCTCCGTAGCCCTGTTGTTGTAGACCTCATTAGGTACACAGTACCTAGCAATGTTAGCTCTTGGTCTCCTCAACAACTTCCCGCACTTCAGCGCTTGCTGGGTCGGGATGCCGGAGGGCGACCTAGATCCGCAGAGCTCTTTATCCAGGCTCTGATACACTTCGTCAACGTAAGTGTAGAAGGGGAACCCGGACCCGACTTGTTCCGACACCGACGGCGACTCTAGTGGATACACTGACATCGCTCGTCTCTTCGTGGTCGGTGGCAAGGGAGGAGCCTTCAAGGTATCTCTGAGGAGAGCCAAGATCGCCTCCTTCGTCGAGTGGAAGAGCCCTGCCGGTTCACTAACCTCGGCTGGAGCTGAGTGGTCCTCAAAGGACAACTGTCGTTGAGCGGAATGGGCCGGCTCTTCGGCCAACACCTCATCGCTCTCCGACCCCATCCCTTGGACAGGTCGGGACTCACGCTCCAGATCATGCCTAAGGCGTTCCACGCATTAGTCCTTGCCTTCGTCGAGAAGAGACTTGTGTAACGAGCCCTCTCCATCAGGCAAAGGCTCTCCCCGCTCATCTAAACCACTATGCAGTGTGAAAAAAGGCGTGTGGAGAGAGGGAAGGGCAGCTTTTGTTTGACTGGTCCTCTCCCGTTGCTCATCGGAGTGGTCCTGTCCAGTCCTGGTCACGCCCGGCACGGATTCGGCAAACACCGGATCTGACGTACTGGACCGGTCCGCACCTGCCAGGGAAGTATCTTGTACTTCCTGGCGTGCTCCGGGCAAGGGTTCATGACCCACCTCCGTGAGCACTGGGGCATCTCCCACAGGAGAACTTATGGCTCCTTCTACAGTGCCAGTCAGGCCAGTCCCCTCCGTAAAGCAAGCCGGCAAACCGGTGCCTCCCCCGTGTCCATGTTGGTCTCCTCTGCAGGAGGGCCAGTTACACCTGGACCTTGAATTTCCCTTGGGAAACCCAGGTCTTGGGTCTGCTGACCCACAGGTGTCACAGACACAGCTTGTGTGTGGAAGGGGGCTCTCACCTTTGCAGATTGCACAAAAGACTGCATGGTGGTGGCCATCAGCATTTGTATTTTCTGCATCGTATCCAGTATCGCCTTGAGTCCAAGATCCAAGGCGGGTGCCCTTTTCTCAAAAGGCTCCTCGGCCCTGTCCCCCTTTCTCTTACGAGAGTGCCTCCTCTTCTTTAGGGTCACCCCTGCCGAATCAGAGGCACTATCCACTGCCTCAACTCTCCGAAAAGAGGATGAAGTGGTGACTTGCAGGCTTGCTGGAGAGTCTAGAATGGATGGAGCTCTACGGTTAGACCGTTTAGCCCGCTGACGTTCAGCCAACTCAAAGAGGTCCCACCTCTCACTTGACCAACTTTTACAGTGCTGACAAGGTCGTAACCTTGAGCACTGCAATCTCTCCAGCTCCCATCTGCACTTTCTACAGTGCGGGTGGGTGTCCCACTTCCCCATCAGATGGCCCGCCACATCCTGCTTCTGAGAAGCAGGGACGCCCGCCACTGAGCTGGCAGGGACAGCTGGAGCTGTTCCAGCACTCACTGGGGGTGAGAGGCTACACCCCTACCTCCCCCGGAGCTGCTGGATTAGGAGGCGAGATCGTTCTTGACGTCTCTCACGCTCCCTGCGGTCCACAACCTTGTCCGCCATCTTGGTTTTCAAGGGAAAAGACCACGTGTTCCTGAAAACAAAAGCAGATAAAAAACAGATAGGAATCAAGGCTCCTCGTTCAAAGAACGGTCCAACAACTCACTACCCCACACTTATCTGGATCTTAGAGCGATGAGTTGCTCCGGCAGTTTAAAACTGCAAAAACAAGCCGATCTTGGGGCACTCCTGTAATCACCACAACAACGTGGGCAGAAGCCAGGAGAGAAACTGGTGAGCATGCGCAAACACCGGAAGTTGTACCGGAGGCCCCTTTGGGGGTTTGTGCATGTAACCACAGGTCAGCCATAAAAAGTTTCAGGTTTTAAAACCTGGCTGGGAACCTGATAAGCAGGGGTATAAGCATGAGTGATTGAGAGGGTAGTGTTACACCATAGATAATCATATCCCCCAATGGATGAAGTGCATACCCATCCATGGAAAGATATTAATCCTGGAAAGACCAGGAGTGCATGGTAATAGACACTTGTATATGTAAAAAATGTTAGTGCATTCCAACACTTCATGCAAAAGATAGGAGAGATAAGGAATTTTAATTCACTTCTAAGAAAACATTAGGATGTGTATTACATAAACAATCTGCAAATATGTCCTATACATCCTGCAACTGCCAACAATTTCCCAACACATGTCCTACCTACTGTACAATAATATATAAGAAATTCACTAGTCGGATAATATACGACCTGTAACTAACATTGACTTACAACTGCAATATATATAAGTAATCCATTAGATGGATAATATCTGACTTATGGTTTATACCCACAATAATATATATATATATATATATATATATATATATATATATTATATATATATATATATATATATATATATATATATATATGCATTCATGGAATACTGTGAATAACCACTAGCTAGTGCCGATGCAATCTGACCCACTAGTGACGTATTGATGGTTCGTGGATATTTAGAAATGGTAGAAAAATTCCGCCACTACACAGATGATGCTCAGGGGTAAGTTTTTAGCTGTAGACAAAGCCTTAGCTGCTTCAAGTATCATCCCAGGATATGAAAATCTGGCTTTCCCCTGGAAGCACTTGGGTAGTTGGTATGGGGAGTCAGTTTCCAGGAGCAAGTTCTTCAGTGAGATCTGTCTTGCTATCCATTCATTTTCCTGGATCATCTGTGCAGTGAAGCCAAACACGGTATTTGGAAAAGTATCCATACACTGCTGAACGTCACTTGCAGACTGTGAAAAGCAATGAGGATGTACTTTGTGTTCAGCAGGCATGGTTCTTTTCATTACTTCCAGAGAACAGGATAGTGCTGAATATCCCTCTAAATCTTCACCTCTGGCACCGATCACCAATGGTAATCTTCCCTTGCCTGCCAGGTGAAGACATAGCTCCAGTGCTCCCTGCTG
The DNA here is from genome assembly GCA_964020975.1 of Hermodice carunculata. Taxonomy (NCBI): domain Eukaryota; kingdom Metazoa; phylum Annelida; class Polychaeta; order Eunicida; family Amphinomidae; genus Hermodice; species Hermodice carunculata. The sequence goes on along the minus strand of OZ026618.1, from coordinate 65,142,711 downwards.
ATGCTTGATGCTCAATGCTGTACAATTTTGATCACTGGACAGATCAATACCAACTTCACCCAGCCCTCGAACTTTTGGTTCTTCTAGCAGAGCCTCCAGTTGTTTCACCAGATTCACTACCTGCTTTATACTTTTGTTTTTAATGAATCTGGGATGAATGCCCACTGTAAAGAAAATCCAGGGATGCTTTCCTAATTCTGCCATGGCCTCCTGTGTCTTCCAGCAGTTCTTGAAACCCTGGTTTTACACTACCTTGTCAAGGAGTAAATTTCCTATGCTGCTTGGTTGCTGAGCGAGAACAGACACGAAGTGTGGGAGTCTTAATCTTGCTAGGAGTTCTGTTCACCTATATGGCAATGGGAATCGTTCACAAAGAGGTCACTCTTGTCAGTACATATGATTGGATGGGATTCCTCTTGATCCATGGCAATTGCCTCATGCTTTTCTTTAAAACATTTCAGATTTTAAGCCCCTGTTCCCTGTAGAATGGAGAAAATGGCAGCCAAAGTCCTCCAATGGCACAAAGCTACAATACAATTTGGTGGAGCAATTTTGATCTCTGTGGGAGTATCCGTGAGTTATGTTACTCAGTGTTGGAAATCCATGAACAGCTCCTTTTTCACCTCTGTCAGATCCGTATCAACATGCAAATGATGAGGGATGACGTACTGGAACAGCTCTGTCACTGTGGACTACTGCAGGGATGCTGGTAGTGCCACCAGTAGTCCAGCCATCAGACAACTCCATATGGCCAGAACATCTTCTCTAAATTCAGAAAATTCCAAATTTTGCCTCTTCATGTGTTCTAACACATCCGGTTTACCTGTTTGGCACAGAGCCAGCATGTTGTGTCTGGAGAAACGTATTAAGGCAGATGGGTTCTCAAGACATGTCTTTTGACGTGGGTTTGACAAATAGGACAGATGGGCCAAGGATGTTTCCTGGACTTCTTCTGATTTTGGGTGACCTGCACTGGAAGGTCTCCCTTAATTTCTGAAATACATCTTTTCACCGTATCCTTCTTGGGCTGCAGAAGGGCTGGTTTTATTGATATTTGCCATTGGAAGGTGGGTCTTTGTGACCCAAAAGTAACTGAGAAATTACTTTGATCCTCCACATCATCTTTGGGATACCATTCATCCAGTACTTTCCATTCACCCAACAGTTCCTGTGGACATAAATCCTGGTTTTCCATCTGTGGAAGCTGGGAAACAATCATAATGCAAATTAACCTAGCTGACAGCACCCAGTTAGTCCTGAAAATAATTAATCTAAACAAACATTAAAGAGCATCAGATGGGTATCCATGTATTTTATTTACAAAAATATACAATGGTAATAATCAGACTTAGTCCAACCACTTATATGAGAAACTCATTTAACCAGAATTCACCAACCCAATCTGATCATTTCTTTTCAAAGGAAAATACAAAACGGAGCCAAAAAGGCACATCACTTATATGAATAAAAATATATACAACTGCAAAGGTGGATCATATCCATCCATGCATATATTTACAATTACCACAGTATGGTATGCAAAGTTTGATCATATCCATCCATGCATATATTGACAGTTGTCATGGTATGGTATGCAGAAAAAGGGTATTTCCGACTATGCATATCAGCAATCCTGTAATCAGATATGTAGATAGTCAGAATGAATTCGACCATGCAACATATCATATTCTTCTTTCTAATCCAGAGCAGATTAATCCAGATAAGCAGGAGGACAACATTTTCTGTCCCAGCTAGTGGCTCTGGATTGAATCAAAGCTTCTGGAACAGATTCAGGAATAGTTTCTGTGGGAATCAATGTTGGTGATGAAAGCCTCTCAGTCAAATTCTGGGGGCTTTAATGGATCTTGTGCAAGAGATGATACAGATTCCTCATAAGAGATCTGGATCTGGATCAATTTCTACCGGCTCCCTGTCTTCAGCTTCTGTCTTGGTAAATAAATCTTTGAAAACATCTGCCAGCTGAGATTCTTCTTGCCCTTCCTCCTCATAAGCAATGCTTGTCTCCAGATCAAGGAATGAATATCTGATCGTACACATCCACATGGGTTTGTGCTGGTCTTTGCATGGCTTTAACTGGGGAACATATTCTTTATGTCTTCCCTTGATCTTGTACAGAACTAGTGATCACACCTTGGTGATCAAGTAATGGCCACTCCAGATCTTTCTAAATTTCCTTGATTGACCCAGTTTACTAGCTGTCTCCAGGTGATAAGGGAGATCCCCCGATACATGAGACTTCTGACACAGCTTGATGTTGCATGTTTTCTTCTGACTATTGTGTGCCTCCTGAATGTGTTTTCATGTGACATCATGAGTCCTGTTGAGTATATCCAAAAGCTGTCTCACATTAACTGGTGGATCTCTCCTATGCTGTTCATCTACCAGTCTAAATAAGATGTCTCCAGGGCTTCCTTTCACAGCATCATGAGGTTTGTTGAGAATACGGTATTTTTGTGGGGCATTGCTCTGTTGCCACTGTCAGCTGAGGTCGATGTGTATCCCAGTTTCCATTAGATCCCTGTATACAACAGGAATCATTTGTAGGAGCTAACAATTGTACCTCTCGATTTGGCAATTTCCTCATTATCTATAAGGAGTTGCTCTTGTTTTGGTGACCTCCAGTAATTAACAGACAGAATGAACTAAATTTCTGTCCACAGTTTTTCACTGGTCACTATTGGTCTCCAAAGGACATCCAAATCTTTAAAAAAAAATCACCAACAATTTTCCATACAATTGACTCAGCTTTTTGGTCAGGGAGGGGGTAGCTTTCAATCCACTTATAAACCTGATCAATGAGGATAAGGATATACACGTCCACTGAAACTGGGTGTAAAGGCCCCAGTATATCAATATGCACCTGTTCCCTGGGTGCTCATGCATGATCTTACCCTTGCCTCTGGTCATGTCTTGGGATTTTTTTGTTGAGATTACATGTGGAACAAGAGTTGACACTGATCTGACAATCAAGATGTATGTTATCTCAGAAAAAGCCACACTTAACTATTTGAAGGGTCTTCTTTTGGCCAAGATGTCCAGGGAGCCGAACATCATAGCAATATTTTGGTACCTTATCTCTCAGTGATTCTGGTACGGCAAGGCCTTTCCTGGGTACTACATCTTCCCACCTATAGTACAAAACCCCATTGTCCAGCAAAAGTTCTGATTTACACAACCAAAGATGTTTCACTGTCAGACTATGAAGCTTAAGCATATCAAATGTGGGAGTCCAGCAGCGTGTCTTAAATATTCCACAGTACTGTACACCATGCTTAAATTCTACTTCCCAGTAAATATCATACACATTTTACATAACCAACCGGTTTGAGCACATAAATTTTGATGATGCCAAGTTTAAGTGAATTAAGTATCAGTCTTTTTTCCCACATTTCAAACTTTAAGCTGGCACACCCGATTCTTGGAACAAAAAAAAATTTCATGAATTTCACATATATGCACGTTAGCTTAAAATGCTGATGGGTAGGTACATCCTTTCTGTGCAGGTCTAACAAGTGAATTGGTATTTAGGGAATAGGTGCACGAATTCTTCAAAACTAAATGAGGCAGCAAGATATTCCTTCGTCACGCAAAGAAGTCCTGCTGCATTTGGACGTTTTCCATACAAGTTAATTTGGTCAATTTTTTTTTCATTGTGCCAAGTTTGATTTAGCTAAAATCCAAAATGTGTTAGAGTGACAGAAGTAAAAGGCCTCATCACCAGCAAATCACTGAAAACACAACTCAAAAGGGACTGTAAAAAGACACGAAAAATAAATTTTTCTAATTTTCTATAAATATTGGGGGGGGGGGGGGCTAGTTAGGACATAAAACCAAGAGGACTATGACAACCCTGTGCTTCCCACCCCCCATGTACAGGCTAAAATGACCTTTGTAACCTTAAAAATGGGTCAAGGTTTCCCAGGTGCAATCTCAATTTGGGCATTTCAGAAAACCATCACCATGTGCAGTATCAAACTCCGAGAATAGTCAGCCCTCAAGGTATCACAAGAATACTATATTTGCAGACTTGTAAGGAAAGGACACTGAACTCTTTCAGTGCAACGTTTTGGACTGAGTCAACAACTTTCCTGAATGCATGCTCCTAAAGTGCACTGAGGAAAAGTGCTGCCCTGGGCCATTATACTCTATGGAACTATAGACATGATGGTACTAGAAGGAAAGGTCATTTTACAAGGGATATTAATCTAGCACCCCGATCATAATTGAGCATGGTTCCGCTTGTGTAGTTCGACTTCGTTGGAGTTGGTATTCAATGGGTTAACAGAAATAAGGGGAAAGGTGCCTCAGAGGGACCCATGGGAAAAAACATTATCTGCGAGTCCATCTTGTAATGACATCATTTGAAAAAGGTTTTTAAAAAAAAGCTCTCTTATGTGAAAACTGGAATTTGTGATTGATGTCCATCAAGTCGTTCTTAGTCAATTATCGGATGCCAAGAAATGTTGCAGACTTCAGGCACACAAATTACAATTCTGGCTGCTTCCGTCTACAATTCACATCAAAGTTACTTTCCGTTGATGTTGAAATAAGTCAAAACATTCAAGCAGATGACCTTCGACAAGAGGTCTATTTAAAGGATTAAATGTTAAATATGCACTTCGTATCCATTTTTAGCCATATATGGGGACCAGTGTGTCACTGGCATTAAAGACCAAAATGCAACATTGACAAAACTTCATATGTGAAGAGAAATCAAAAATAATAACTAAATAAAGCCTGCTGTGATATTTCATATTTATTTTACAAAATAACGACTGTATTGCAAGTCAGCCTTCTTGTTGATCAGGTAAGATATTCATTTTATAATATATTCATTCATTCAAACTGTACAATTCACATCATCTACAGAATGAAGTATTATTTTTTAAAAAAGCTCTTCTATGTATACATTGTGGTCCCTGTTTAGAGTACCACCTGTCTATAGAGACCACCTTTTCAGGATATGTTACTTCGCTCTTATCATCTTATTCATACCTAGTAAGGACCATATGTCTTAGTGTGACTACAATTTGGTTAATCCAAGGGGTTGTCTTTAAAGACAAGTTTCACTTTAAATGTATGCTGTCCACATGATGCAAGTTTCACTCTACATGTATGCTGTGTCCACACGACACAGGTTTCACTCTACATGTATGCTGTGTCCACATGATAGGTTTCACTCTACATGTATGCTGTGTCAACATGACAGGTTTTACTCTACATGTATGCTCTGTCCACATGACATGTTTCACTCTACATGTATGCTGTGTCCACGACACACGTTTCACTCTACATGCATGCTGTGTCCACATGATTGGTTTCACTCTACATGGATGCTGTGTCCACATGACAAAGTTGTCACCTTTACATTTTTGCAGACCTCATATATTGGTGTTCTGCAACCATACCCCATTACACCATACAAATACCATCACTGTTACCATGATGTGTCATAAATATAAAATTCTTGGCAAAGTGCAACATCACTAAAACACAGAAATGGGTTAAATAAATAAATCAAAGTGTAAATACGAAAATGCCGTATCACAGTGAAAGTTCAAAATGTTGATTTTTCAAATACAAAAAGGATGAAAAGCAAATCAAAATGTGCAACGCCTGCTTCTTAAGTAAAATTCTACCATACATATAAATGTATTATGTCAATGACACAAGAGTAACGCAGGATGTGTGCAATATACGATTCTATATATGGTACTCATAAACAAATATGAAGTCTCCTTTTGATACATTTGTGCAAGGAGGAATATATTTGATCAGTACATAGATAAATTCTGAATAAAAAAACTACAATCATCTTGCCATGACAAAAACTGATTTTTATTTGATAAAATATATATAAATATATATATATATACTAATAACAGTACAAAATCAAGTACATTATGGACGGTTTCACTTTGAACTTGGACGTGTGAATTTGTTTACGGACAGATATCAAAGTTGTATTATACAGCACACAATACTCTTGGCATACATGATCACAGATTGCTTTTGAATTTTTTCTGAACATTTCAGACATCAGTCATTTGCTATTATTCTCAAGAGTGGAGAAAGGGTATTTCAAGGCACTATGTCCAACTTAGCAATACCCACCAACACACTGGCTGATCCGTCAACTTGTGGGGATCAGCAAGTTTTAATTCTCAAAAGAGGACAACAGGGTTGTAAAGGCATCACATCAACTGTAAAACCCAACATAAGAAATACTGACTGGTCCCTTTTCTAATACTCTTAGGAATCATTGTTTTTTCACCAAATTTCAACAGTGTACAAAGGCTATTTACAAGTGTTGCAAACTCGTCAAGAAAAGACTGACTGATCCCTTTCCCAATCCCATCAGCAGTATGCATATAAATGTAAACGTTAATACTACATTGATACACAGAAAAACTGAACCAGCAGTTCTTGGGTAAATTTCATTAGTCACTTAACATATCATGATTGCAATATGCAAATTCAAAATTCCTGCATATACAAGATACACACTGCTAATCGGCAATAATTGTGGTTAATTTTCCATTTATCTAACACCAGATGAATAATGTCTCCATGGGTATAATATACCTGCAACAACACAACTGTCAGCTTATCATCATCATAGTGTAGAACTCTATCACATTTATCAAAGTATAACGATCATTTCCAGCTCCTCGGGTCCCGATGTAACATTGGCCCAAAGGAAACAAAATATTTTGTGTTATGTCTGAAATGGGAATGCTGCAGAATGCCCCAGTAATTAACCCAAAAGTTGCTAACCATAACCATAGTCGCTCATTTCGATTTACACAAAGGATTACAGATTCAAGTTCCTCATGAGGACATTTCAATCAATACCACAAGCCTGTGGTCAATGCAGTGACAGACGAATTGCCCACTTCAATGGCTTACCTCGACACAGGGGAAAATTTGGCACTGAAAATAACTTAAAACACATGAAGAACAGAATAATAGTGTCTTTGAACAAAGCTTGTTTTGCGCAAGTGCAAAAAAGTGCCCAAAACCAGTGCATTCCTTCCCTTTCCACGAGCAATACCATTGAGAAATATTTGCGTTTTGACTGTTCAAGTACTGGCCAGTTCTTCACAGGAAGACAGCTTATCTTGGCTTCATAAGATATGGAAGTCTGTTCTTATACAATCAACAAAAATTTAGAATCTTTTAAGGAAGGTGTAAACTTCATTTTTATCACAAAATTACAATTTGCAATTTTATCACACAGGAATATTTTTATGTGCATATGTGACCAAAATGAACAAAAGACAATTATTTATATATCAATTTGCAAATACTATTTTGTGACAGGTTTGACAAGTTTAACTTTTCTTAATTCAAACTTAAATGCATGAAAAGAAAACAAAAATCATTTTAACATTCAGTTTTTTTTCTTTCATGGTTAACAATTATCTGCTAACACACAAGGTACAGATACTCCCATGAAAATACACTCACAAGAATAAAGTTATCAATTAACCACATCAGAAAGGATATTAAAAGCCAAGATATTCTGACTGCAGACTTGCAGTCTTGAAAAAAAAAAAGAGTTCATTTCTGCTGTATACAACAGATGTAAACACCTTGGACATAACGTCTACATAATTTGCTGTTTTACAAAAATATGGTTGCCGTAAATATCTCATATCAACAGAAATTTCTGTCTTTGTGCTGAAATATCCTAATTAGAGAACAGTTTTTAATTCAAATTGAATCTGTAAAGTTCTGTATCTACATACTTTATCACAGCAAAGCTCCATGATGAAATATTTGTTGTGGCATTATTTATATACATGGACACCATCCATTTTGAAGTTCAGGGACTTGTATTTCTCTGATCAATGGTCTAATTTAAATAATGCATAAATTATGTTAACTTATGTTAATCAGCTGAAGACTGCAGCAATGGCTTATTTGGATTTCTCTGTTTCCTTGTTAGTTATGTCAGTCTCTAGATGAGAGATGAGTTTCATCAGATTTTCACGTTTAAGTTCCAAATTAACAAGCTGTTCACGCATATTTGACAGTTTGTCTCCCGTTCCTGGTCCAGCAGTCTCCAGCTTGGCCGCACCTTCCTTTAAATCAGCCACAGACTTCAAAACCTAAAATTTAGAAACAACAAGTTTGATTATTGTATTCTACTTCTCCAAACAAACTATATTTAACAGTGTTTGCTCTGCTGCTTGTCTTTTTTAAATTCATTTTTGTTTTTTATTCTTCCCCTACCCATATCAACAATGGAACGTGGCAGTTCATTTGACCTCTTCCTCTTCAAACTGCCAAGATATCAAATATCCTCTCTTTTCCTATTTTCTATTATAATTCAGACTACTAGAAAGAAAAATCTCTCAAAACATACCGTATGCTACCAAATTTCATCTACAAAAGATGACACAAAGCTCATCTACTTTTTTTACATTTTTTTTTTTTCGCTGCACTTCATACTGACAGTTGCTCACAGACTTCATGCAACTGTGATCATGATTTAATGCATTTTGATACACAAGATTCAATTTTGAACTGCTGACCTCGCATTTTCAGCAAAGTTAAGGTACAACTGTAAACTAAAAAGCATGCAGCAGGTTTTAAAAATCTTGTACCATTTTGGTATCGGTATAGATTAGAAGATAACTTTACTTTGAAGGTGACAAGATGACTTAAGAAACACTTATGTCTCAAAAGCAACAGTGGTGGTAACAATGACAAAAACACACAAACAGCGACAGACACATTTTAAAATTATGATGCACATACCATTTTGCCACAACCTGGTGTCGAAATACATTTCAGCCATCTAATCTGAATCTACATTTGTTTTCAACGGACACAATTACTTTAGGCACAATTAACACTTTCCATATTCAAAAGGTAATTTCCCAAACCTTTACCTTTTTTTATACTGAATTTCAACAATTCAGTGTACTGATTTTCTGGTTTTCCATCTATACAAATTCAAAAATTCTACCTTTTTATGCTGAAAAACTGAAAAAATTTTAAGGAAATTTCCTTAAGTTGAGCAAAAATATACTTTTGCAGAGTTGTGAAAAACTAAAAAAGATATTAAGGAAGTTTCCTTAATTTGGACAAAAATGTGATATTACCCAGTGATTTAAAACGAGAAAATAAATTAAGGAAAATTCCTTAATTTTGACAAAAATGTGATTTTACCCAGTGCTTTAAAACTAAAAAATAAATTAAGGAAAATTCCTTAATTTGGACAAAATGTGATTTTATCCAATGCCTTAAAAGTAGAAAATGAATTAAGGAACTTTCCTTAATTTGGGCAAAAACTGACTTTTGCCATGTTGTTTAAAACTTGAAAATATTTTAAGGAAAGTTCCTTAATCTGGATAAAACAGTGATTTTACCAAGTGTTGTAATACTAGAAAAATTTTAAGGAACTTTCCTTAATTTGAGCAAAAACATATTTTTGCCAAGTTATGTAAAACTCAAAAAGAGTTTAAGGAAATTTCCTTAATTTCAACAAAAATGTAGAAACGAGAAAATAAATTAAGGAAAATTCCTTAATTTCGACAAAAATGTGATTTTACCCAGTGCTTAAAAACTAGAAAAAAAATTAAGGAAAATTCCTTAATTTGGACAAAATGTGATTTTGTCCAATGCCTGAAAAGTACAAAATAAATTAAGGAACTTTCCTTAATTTGGGCAAAAACTGACTTTTGCCATGTTGTGTAAAACTTGAAAATATTTTAAGGAAAGTTCCTTAATCTGGATAAAACTGTGATTTTACCAAGTGTTGTAATACTAGAAAAATTTTAAGGAACTTTCCTTAATTTGAGGAAAAACATATTTTTGCCAAGTTATGTAAAACTCAAAAAGAGTTTAAGGAAATTTCCTTAATTTGAACAAAAATGTACTTTTACTCCCAACTAAAATTGAGATTTATGCAATTTCTCCATAACATTTCAATGCAAGGTCACCAAACTTGCTCACAATATGTAGGTCTTTGCCACATAATGCTTTCCATGACCTTAAGGTCAAAGGTCAATGTAACAGGGGCATAGCAATGTCAATCTTTTCTGTGCAGTATCTCTTGAAGTGTTTGATAGAAGTTCATCATATTTAGACATTTTATGTATCTAGAGGAGAGTTCACTTGACTTGTCACAAATGATCTTGAGGTCAAAGGTCACGGGGCTGTTTGAACAAATGTGTTCCATGCAGCAGATAGAAGGATTTGAGAGATATTATCACACTCAATAGAAACATGGATCGAGGAAAGACGTTCACGAGAAAGGCTTATGGGTGACCTTCAGGTCAACAGTCAAGGTCATGATGGCACTGCATGTACTTTTTTCTAGTACTGTTAGACTGGAAAAAAAGGTCACTGAAATTTCCTTTCTGGTGTAAAAATGCACCTTACATGTACCAAGTGTTGTACAGAAACTGCGCTGTTGTAGCAAACTTTCTGTGCATCAAATAACCCTCCCACAGGTTCAAGGATATTTTCTTGCAGTGATTTTAATAAGAATTTGCAGTACACTTTTGGTGACCATAATACCTGTTCTTTGGATATATATGGAATGAGAATTACTTATAATGTAGGCTAAACACAAAATGTACATTAATTCTGGTTAAAGGTTTTTGGGGATATATGTTTATGGCAAGAAACATACACTGCATGAAGTATTCTTTAAGGTAATGTCCTTGAATCTTGTGACAAATAATGTAGACAACATGGCACTTTGCTCATTAAACATGCATAAAAGTATAGTTTTATTTTAAGGATATTGTTATATTATGGTGGTGAATAAACAGCATAATTTGTTCAATCAACAGATTGAGTTGGGCTCGTCACAGTGGAAGTTGCCATGTATAAGGGGCTTTTATTGCAGTTAACATTGTGACAGGGAGTCTGGCCACCTTGTGACCATGTATGTAGTCCACAGATGGTGAAAGTCTGTTATACCATAGAAAAGTGTGAGGATAACAAGACCCCTCCTTTCTTTCAGGGTCATGTTATCCGACCCTTTTCTATGGCATAGCTATTACTTTTGAACCTCTAATCACAACATTCAACCCTAGTCATAATTGAGGCTGAAAGAGACCACATTTGTCTGGCCATAGGAGTGGTACTATTATAGCAAGTCCCACTATATTATGTAGGCTACTCTTGGAAACTATTTGACCTGGACTTCTGAAATTTACTTATTTATTTGATCCTACTGTATATTTCTTTATATATTTTAAACCTTTTTTTTTGAAGGGCAGGGGCAATGTAATGTTACAGGTGTATAAAAAATTTTCCCTCCTAAGACAGTCAGCAAAGCATAGGACCATCATGGTCCTCTTGTTCATTTACGATAGTGCTAAGCCAATTTACAACATGGGAACAAATGATGATTTGTAAGAGGATAGGGACAATTTTTGGAGGTACATGTACATGTATGTGTACGGTAGTAAAATGAATTATTTAATTTCATCATACTCTGAGTATAGGCCTACTTTCAAGGGGGGCGTACCAAAAAGAGCTCCCCCCCCCTCCATTTTTTTCTTCAACAATGTGCACTCAGTGTTCAATCCCTCTACATTGGACCATATAGCCATGGACCTGACAAAGATCTCTAGTTTATGATTCATAACTATACACAATTTGGTCATCCCCAGAGGTGGTCTCTCAAAATAGGTTTCACCAATAAGAAATTTTAGCCAGTCCAGCTACTCAGGCAACTAATCCTGTACTTGCAAAATTTGCACAAATCAAAATTCAACTTAGAATGGCACCTCTACCTACTATAGTGTTGACAATATTTAACATTTATGTTGGTCAAGTGTCCCAACTTATGTCTGGGTGCGAACCTGGACATTTTGTTTTTCCAAGAACTTCTTTCTTTCTCCTTAACAAGCAAATTTGTTCAAAGGTTTTTCTCTGGCACTATTATTCTGAAAACCACCAAACTTGATATGCTGAATGACCTAGCAGTGAAATTGTGCATATCATTTGAAAAAGTCATGATCGATGTTTAAAATTATGCAAATTAGGGGCAATTAAAACTTTAAAAGCTCCATATCTTCCAAATTATTGCAGATAGACACAAAATTTCAATGGCCATGAATAGGTTTGTGACACCTGCAAACATAATGGACAGTAAATGAAAGTTGTAGAATTTTAAATTGTGCTATTAAAAGGCATTTAAAATTTTTAAAATTGAATATTCCAAAACTACTATTGATAGAGATGCAATTACAACTTTAATTGATAGATTTGTGGCAAAGCTGCATCCAATGAACCATGAGCCAAAGTTGTTGAATTTTAATTTATGCAAATTAAGTGAATATGCAAAACTTGAATCTTTTAATAGCTTCAAAACTATTATAGATGGAGGTGTCATTCTTACTTCAATTTATAGTTTTGTGACATACCCGCATTTAACCAACCATGAACCAAAGTTGTAGAATTTTAATTTATGCAAATTTGGTGAATATGCAATATTTAAATCCTGAATCACTTCAAAACTCTTATAGATAGATGTGTCATTCCAACTTCAATTTATAGGTTTGTGACATAGGTACATCCAATGGACCATGAACCAAAGTTGTAGGCTTTCAATTTGTGCAAATACACAAAATTGAGATCTTGAATAGTTTCAAAACTTTTGAAATGAGTGGTGTCATTCAAACTTCAGTTTATAAGTTTGTGACATGACCACATCCAATGAACCAAGAACAAAAGTAAAAGCATTTTAATTGATGAAATTATCCTAATACACAAAATTTAGGTCATGCAAAGTGTAGCATTTCAAACTTGTTCTCATTTAGAAGGCACCCACATAGATTTGCTATGAAGCAAGTCTTCTTTTCTAGTTATAGGCTAGCTTTGAAATGTGAGCATTTTGATGATGGAGGAAGGCTTTAAAACTGTATTGTCATTTTGCTAATGTCTTCTTTTAAAAGAAATTGGGCAGTTTGATCACAAACCACCATAGAAATTCAAAATTTGGTAGGGATGTACCTCCATGCATGGCATTACAAATTTTCTATTTTCATATGAAATAATTCAGATTAGAGTTTTGAAAATCAGGGACATTCAAAATATCTCAAACTATAGTTGTATGCAGAACAAGATAGGTTCCTTGCCTAAGTTCATTTTTCAATGCATTATTTTGACACCTAATTGGAGTACACCATGTAATATGTCTTCTGGAATACATATGCACAAAAGCATGGCAGTTACATTTGAACCAAGCACAAATATAAACCAATGACTGTTAGCTGTTGAATAATATGTAGTTTTACAAATTGTGGTCATGCCGGCCAGGATCAAAAGGGCACCAAAGCTGCCAACCATTGTGGCACTAACTAGCCTCAGTGCAATAAAGACAATAAAACGTGCTGGCCAAATGTGCCGGCCACAAATAAAAAAAAAAAGCTGCCTAAAAATAAACTGTGGATTCCCTCAAAACTTATAAGCTAGATTAATTTAAGTAAATTTAAGTGCTTGCTTCAATGATTTCAGCATATTTGGTGTATCAGTATCGTAAACAAAGTACATTTTGCCAAAAAACCCACTGTACAGCAAACCCATTTCCATCCTACCATCATGACCATGTCACTGCTACAGCTTCAGAAAACCCCAGTCTTGTCTGTGCATTCTGACCATCCACCAGTGGTGCAAGGCAGGAGATATTTTGTCAAGTGCAATCCAAATTCAAGAATGTAGGGCATAGCTGTTTTCTTAATGTCCTGTCCTGCCTAGTCAGAGAGACCAGTGTAATAAGATCCGAATTCGAGAATGTAGGGCATAGCTGTTTTTGTTCTGCCAGCACCACCAAAGCTTACTGCTGGGGTCAGTTATCATCTCAGTACTCATGACAGGCCCATTCATCTACTTAACTGATAAGGCCATGTGCACAGCAGTGCAGAAACCACTGGTCCATGCTCTGAACCACCTGCCATTATATGGAAGTATTTTAAATTTGAAGTCACAAATTTCTTGCAATAAAGATTATACTCACACCCATCAGATGTCCATTTATGAAACTGACAACAGGGATTGGGTTTCTTCTCTGCTGATATGAACATATATGGATCATTTTATTTTGCTCTGTCCCCAAAGTCCGGTATAATAAATCCATACAGTGGTCACTCTCTTGAGAGACCACTTCAATGGGACAACCTGCCTTGAAGACCACCTTTTCAGGATACTTTGCTTAGTACTTTTCATATCATTTATACCTCTCATGAAAGACCACCTATCTTGAGAGACCACAATTTGGTCATCCTCAAAGGTGGTCTTTCAAGATGGGTTTCACTGTACTGCTACCTGCACTAGGTAAATGATGTGTTTTTCTTAAGCTCAACATACAGGGTACCATTAATAAGTTAATTAAATCCAGCTGCCCCCTGCAGTTAGAACCAACTGTTGAGTATACAACACCCACTGGTGCACACTGGATCAGTCTCCCCGCAATTTGTCCATTCATCCCTGCAATTCCAGTTTGAGAAGACCCTGCCCAGGCCACCATTTCTTAAATTTCCTGCACTTCTGCTCTAAAATAAAACTACCCATCAAAACTCATCAAAGTATTCACAACATGACTGATGATAGAAACAAAAAAATAGTAAAGCTGTGGACTCAAGCTGTTGCAGCGTATTCCATAAAGACAAAAAAAAAAAAAAAAAAAGGCAGAGAACAGTGTGGGTGAAGCAGTGGATTTTGAATAAACCTCAAATGTGATCTCTTTCATTGTCTACTCAAGGAACTGGAGGGCAATGATCCTACCAGCCACAACAATTTCTTTAGGATGGACACCACAACATTCAATGAGTTAATTACTATCACTTGTTACTCCTGGTCCACTGGTTGGCCATCTTGGCTGTATATGTGGTCTGATGAGGATGCTGACCTCATCTCAGAGGGGTAATGGGGTACAATGTCACCCGATCTCAGCTGAAAATAGAGCCTGGGCCTATTTTGGTCCATCAACTCCAATGGTGTGATGCTGTGCTGTGTCAGAACTCTTGTTATCAGTGTGTGTGTTTGGGGGGGGGAGGAGCTTACAGGATCCAACTTTAGCTACTTAATCGATGTGATGCCATGTCAGAACTCTTGTTATCAATCCATATGGGGGTGGGGTGGGGGTAAATGAGCCAACTTTACCTACTTAATCTTATACAATTAGATTGGTGGGAATTGGATGAGGAAAATCTTATTGTGTATGTCGGGTGGGTACTTGTCGGTCAATGCATACATTCCTATTGATTATTATGTGAGTTAATGGGAATTGCAATCATAAATCACATTTTCGACCTCATTTCCAAAACCAGACTCATTCCAAACTTGATGGGGATGTACCTTTGATCGGTGCCTACTATGTGTGTTCATATGACCATGCTTCAATGATTTTTCAATTTTTCATGAAATTTTTGTTCATTTTTTGGCAAATTTCAAATCTTCAAAAATCTTCCTACTACAAAATTGCAGGGCCAATTGCTTCAAAATTACATAGGAACACTTCGGGGGGGGGGGGGGGGGGGGCTCCAGACCTTAATTTCTTCACCAGGTGGCACTTTGATTTTTTTGCCCATTTTTAAATGATTTTTTGTGTGTTTTGGCTATTTTTAACTTCTCCAAGACCATCACTGAGATTGTGCTGAAACTTGGTGGCAATGTTCCTTGACAAAGGGTCAAACAAAGTTGTGCACAAGGTGGCATTGCTGTGAATCCTAGATTTTCAACAATTTTTTTTAGTTCACGTACTTATCATTTAATGCATACATTCCTATTGATTACTAAGTGTATGTCGGTCAATGGGAATTGCAATAGCACTTTATAGTTTTCACTTCTCCAAAACCATCAGCCACATTCCCTTCAAACTTAATGGCAATTACATTAAGTGCATCCCTAACAAGTTTGTTCAAATGGTCATGCTTCAGTGGTTTTTGTATCTTTTATGAAATTTAACTTTCACATGTTTGATCTTTAGCATTTCATTCCCAGGGACATGCAGTCTTGACATGTAATGATGGTGATGGCTGTTACAATTCTTGCTAGCCTACCCTGTTTTTTGGACCCTGTTACTGTATCATTATACAATCTTACATGTTGGGCTGTGTCCACCAGAGGGAACAGCCAGTATGTGCCTGTGAACAGTGACTCTAGGCTCTGCCCTGTATTATGCTGATGCAATCACTGCAAGTCACACAGGTGATGTGCATGTTGGCTGCATTGGTATGGTTCATTTGCATAGCCCAAGTGTGTAAATTTCTTATAATGGTCACAAATTAAACAGATTTGGCCAGATTCATGCCGAACTCTCCAGGGATGTACCTTTGATAGGCCTCTACCTATTTTGTAGAAAGAGGCATGTTCCATCGATTTTTTTGGAAAATCTTAAAAAAGTGTTAGTAGGAAACTTTAACATGGGAATTTCTTCTAATGGTCATAACTTACATAATTTTGGCCAGACTTGTATTAAACTTGGTGGGGATGTACCTTTGATAAGTGTCTATTTTAATTTTTTGCAAGTGGATACACTTCAGTGATTTTTAAAAAAAGAATATGATTTGTTTGGTTCATTTATTGGGGAAAATCTTTTTTATATTAAAATACTCAGCCAGTTGTTTCTGAATTGCATAGGGACCCTTCTGAGAGTAAGGATGAGACATGGACAGTACATGGGTGACCTTGACCTCATTTTCAAGGTCACAGGGCAAGATATGTGAAGTTCACTGTTCATATAACTTAAGAACTATTGGAGCTATGACTTTGAAATTGCACATGCTAGTCTCTTAAAGGAGTGCAAGACTTACACAGTACATGAGTGACCTTGACCCCAATCCCAAGGTCTGTTACTGTTCACATTACAACTTGTGAATTGTGTGAGCTGGAACTTTAATGTTGAATTGGTTTATGGTCCTCTATACAGGAAAGATTAAGACGATACACCAGTGACCTAGACCTCATTCCCAAGGTCACAGGGCGTTTTATGTGAATTTTCGCTGTTCATGTGATAACCTAAGAAGGGTTTGCACTGCAACTGATCTTGTACATGAGGATGGTCCTGTGTGAGGGCTAGATTCAGAATAGGTTGATGCCCTTGGCCTGATTTTCAAGGTTACAGGACTCATTATGTGAACTTTACTGTTGATTTGATAAGTTGAGATGTATTGGAGCTGGGACCTTGATGTTGTACATGGCAGTGAACCTGCATAAGACACCACAGGCGCTCGTAACGTTCAGTCAGTCAAGCTTCTGTGCTAATATGCGTTGGGGGGGGGGGGGGAGGGAGTAGTGGATTAAGAGGGTGGACCTGGAACATCTGTGCGTTCAATAACCCACATAGGGCCATATCTGCAATAAAATATTGTGTATTCATCTGTGCAGTCAATTATTTGTGCTTATAAGTTGATGGCGGATGGGCCTAAAACCACAACGTCGTCACATGGAGCTCCTATATAGGAGCTCCATGTGACGACGTTGTGGTTTTAGGCCCATCCGTCCAGGTCCACTCGTTTAAGCCACTACTCCTCCCCCCCCCCCCCCCACACCGTACATTGTATATTAGCACGGACGCTTGACTGATGAAACATTACGAGCGCCTGTGTAAGACACAAACTTAGACAGAACATAGGTGACATCATCGTCAGCCCAAGGGTACAGGGCCTCGGCAGAAGGAGTTAAAAGACTGACTTGCAAAATTTGCATATACAGTGTATCTGAGAAATTCCCGTATGAGGTATGTAGGTCAGTAGATGACTAGTCTGAGATATATTGTAGAATGCTGAGAAGACAAGGCATGAGTGCTGCATCTCATCACTATGTAAGTGCTGTATCCATAATTATTGATGTGAAAGTTCTGAAATAGACATTCTTGATTCCCTAGTGAACATGAACTGGTAGCAGAGCATAGTTAAAGATGTCAAACAAGAGTAATTTGGAAGAGGGTTCAGCAAAGAAAGATTCAGAACACGCTGACAACCATGCTGCCCCAGAGAGAGATGCTGAATGCACAATGAAACCTCAATATGAAGATAATACAGTATGAGAGCATAGTAAAAAAACATAAAAGGAGCCAGATAGTAAGAAAGTGGTTGAGACAGAAAAAAAGTCTAACCCACAAGTAAAGATAGGGAGATAACGCTTGGCAAAACCCAAAGAGAAAACTACACTGGCAGCCATCAGAAGGCAAGTGATAGAGCCGATAGAGAAATGTGATCCTGACAAACTTGACACAGATATGGACCCACTTCTACAGCAGCAGGAATGGGTGTCGCACAGCAGAAGACCGTCTGTGTCATGATGACACAAAGAGATGTGTACTGCAAGAAAGAAAAGATTGATGACCTTTGAAAACTATGTACTGAGATGGAAAAATTAAAAGAAATCACAGACATGCACACATACATGTAGCATGGTGCCACTGAGTATGTGTACTTTAAATACAGAAAGTCACAGCAAAGATGACAAAAAGGAAAAGAGAAAAAAGAACAAGGATGAAAAAGAGTGTGACAGCAACATGAAAAAAAAAAAAAAACGAAGGAGAAAATGTTACGGAGGAATCACAGGCCCATTAAACCAATGCAGAAAAAATGAAAACAAAGAGAAAAGTGACAA
The DNA here is from genome assembly GCA_964020975.1 of Hermodice carunculata. NCBI lineage: Eukaryota > Metazoa > Annelida > Polychaeta > Eunicida > Amphinomidae > Hermodice > Hermodice carunculata. Next base: position 65,124,102 of record OZ026618.1, on the reverse strand, counting down.
AGGTGAAAAAGAGAACAAAAATGAATAAGATGAATGCAGGAATGAAGAAACAAAGGATATTAGTCATAAAAACAATGTGGAAAAAATTGCAACAGAGCAAGCTTAAATTCAGAAAAAAAGCACTGAAAAAAGAAACTTTGAAGTTTTGAGGAAAAGATGTAAAACAAATCTGGATGTGGCCAGACTGATACAGGTAATTGATGAAGGCCAAGGTCAAGTAGCCCAGGCTGAAGTTATAGGCTGCAAGGCTTGTATGGTGAGCCAGGACCAATTAACCCCCCAGCATCCAACAGTGACAATGCAGCACTGCAGCAAGACATGTGGGAACAACTGGAGCTTATATCCATCCCTGTATTTTCTGGACAAATCAAAACTTAAGAAAGTTGGAAAGCTGCCTTTGAGGCATGCATTGATAGAGCCCCAGCAACTCCAGAATACAAAGGACTGCAAATCAGGGAACATCTACAAAGCAATACCTTACAGGTAATGGAAAGCTTGGGCCATTATGCAGCTGTGTATTAAGCAGCCAAAGACAGACTCAAAAACGAAATATGGTGGTGCCAAGCAAAGGTTATAGCCATGCAATTTGCGGAAATAAACAATTTCAAGTCAATCCTACAAGCAAAAATTAAGGAAGATGTGGCAAAATTTACAGATGTACTGGATCGTATCATGATCAATATATTAAAGGAGGAATGCACAGTAATTTGGGCAGTTGCCTAATTTATTCAGTGCTACTGAGAAAAATGATGTGCAGAATGGTGGCAGAAATGACAGTGGCAATGAAAAATCCATTGATGCATGTATATTACATACTGGTGTGTGGATCAGGAAAGAAACAGAATATAGAAAAATGGCCCGTAAAAATGTCCGAGGCTTTTTGGAGCAATTTTCAGAGCCATATGAAAAGAAAGGAAAGAGCAAAAGTTTACTCAGTCGAGGTCCATCATCCAATTATACATCTGACTACAAATGTCCTGTGAATGGCTGCCAAGTTACAAATAGACATGTCATATGGCGTTGTGACACATGCAAAGTGTCAGTAAAGATGGGAGACTGCAAAAGAGCTGTGATTGTGCTACTATTGCTTAGGAACAAAACATTGTGGAAATGAGTGCAAAAAAAGTGTGGATGGATGGTTGTAGAAATAATCACAATAGACTTTTACATGAAAACAGAGTTTCTGTAAATAGAGAGCCAGAAAGTACAGATGGGCGAAAAGAAGTGAAACAGGTACATGGTTGTTCCACGGAGGAGAGCAGAAACTCCAGCACAGAGCAACTACCTAGTGCCAGTATGACCATCATGTTGACTGTAAGAGAACAAAATTGACAAAGAGTCAAAATTCATTTCATTGTAAACATTACCAGTCATCCTTAAGAATGGAACTTGTAGAATCAAAGTGAATGCATTGTTAAATGATGCATGTACATGCACTTGCATAAATAACAGTGTTGCTGCAGAGCTCGGTCTAGAAGGAAACATCACAAGAACAACAGTCAATGTTGTGAATGGTCAACAAGTGACCTTTGAAACAATTGCCTGTGGAAGTGGGACTGGAAAGTCTGGACAAAAAAAGTAATCATGATTAAAACTTGTGGCAATGTAACAGGGGATTTACAAGCCCTTGACTGTAATGAACAAAAATTGAAATTCAAACATTAGAAAAATATGGTATATATTTTCCTAAGTTTGTGAGAAAAGAAGAAATCAAGTAGATTTGCTGATAGGCCTAGATTTGCATCACAGCATCCAAGAAATTCTTGGTAACCCAGGACAGCCTACAACAAGATTCACAACACTGGGATGGCCTTGTATTGGTATGGTGGAAAAAGGGCAACAAGGAAATTCATGCATAAACTTCGAAAATTGGCCTCGGAGATGAATATAAAAATTTATTGGGCAGTATGTCGGGAAGGGCCTTATGAAATAGATCACACCTGAACAACAACAAAATACAAAGTGGTATCTACCACACTTCCCAGTGGTAAAGGAGGATTGAGGTACAACTAAAGTGTGCATTGTGTTTGATGCATTGGCAAAATCAGAGGGTGTATCACTTCATGACAAAATTCATCAGGGACCCAAGTTATACCAAGATTTAGTGAATGTCATAATGCAGTTCAGGAAAACACCAGTGGCCTTGGTCTGTGACATCAGTGAAAAGTATTTACAAATCGATATAGAGAACAAAGATAGATCGTATCATCACTTCTTGATGTATGAGTTTCATAGATTTGTATTTAGGGTCAACACCTCACCTTTCCAGGCCCAGTTCATCGCAGAGGAAAATGCTAAACGACACCGGGAGAGAACCCCTATGGCTTCAGAAACAATTCTGAATGCCACAAACATGGATGACTCCACTGTGTTGATAGTGTAGAAGATAGTCTGAGACTTTACACTGAATTAAAAGACCTGTGGAGTGCTGCAGGTATGGAAGCCCAAAAGTGGCTTTCAAACTCTGAAACAACAGCACTAGCTGCAATCCTTCTAGAGAGTAGAGCAGCAGAAATACACCTGGAAGAAGGTAAACCATCATCAGTTAAGACCATAGGAGTGCTTTGGAAGGCAAATGCGGACAACTTTACCTTTGAGTTGAGACCACTGACCCAAGAAGGTAAAACAGGAACTATCTTCAACCCAATAGGAATGATGCTCATGTCAGATGGGGAAAGATATTGATGCAAAAAAAAAAAAAAAAAGTGTGGACTTCAGCATTAAAAATTGGCAAACCAGAAAATGTCAAAATTGGACATGAAAGACATAAAGTTCATAATTATTGAAAAAATAATTATCCTAGAAGACTTATAGTCATAATACATACAATTATAGATAGCTATCTTTATTAATCTTTTCATATAATGGACTTTAAAGAGATTGAATGCTCTTCAAAAAGGCCTAAATATGATCCAAATGTTTGGTTAATTAAGCATTTCAGATTTTTAAGTACATTTCTTCGACATGCTACATGATAGAAGAAAACCAGGATAAATTTAAACATATTCTGGTAGTTTAAATGGTGCTTTATACAATTAGACTGATGAAAGAAAAAGAGACTTTTGATATAAAGAGACATTTTATTTTAATGGGCCATTAAATTTGTGGTAGATCTAATGGGGAAGGCAGAAATGGACAGAAGGAGTTGAAAGATTGACATGCAAAATTTGCATATATCAGAGAAATCTATATTAGAAGTATGTGGGCTAGCAGATGACCAGTCTGATATAGAATGCAGAGAAGATGACATGAGCACAGCATCTAATCACCAGTAAGTTGTAAAGTGGTACCTGCTATTTAATACCACCCCTACAGCCAACAAAAAGTGGTCTCATACTGCAGGTGGTCTTAAATTGAAGGTATATTTAACATGTAAATACAGCAGAGGGTCTTGAAAGAGTGGTCTTAAAAAGACATGTGGTCTTAAATTCTTAAATTGGAGGTGGTCTTTAGAGCAGGTACCACTGTATACCATAATTATTGATAAAAAGTTCTGAAATAGACATTCTTGATTCCCAAGTGAACACAACCCCTACATAAACTTTAGAACTCAAGAATGATGTATATTAAGATGGATTTATATGCAAGTTGATTTGATAATATCAGCACATGTGTGTGCGCTGTTGGTGCATTAATATTATGTAATAGTGTTCAAATGTAGAATGGTGTAAAACACTTTCTATAGACACTTTCTATAGATGGACCAAATACTATGCTGTCTTTATACCCCCAGAATTCTGAAAATATCCTTAAAATAAAACCACATTTTTGTACATGGTCAATGAGCAGAATACCATGTTGTCTACTTTGTCACAAGAATTAATGACATTACCTTTTGAATACTTCATGCAATGTATGTTTTTTGCCATAAACATATTTCTCAAAAGACCATAGTTTCCATTAGCTACCAGAATCAATATACATTTTGTGACTTGCCTTCATTAGTAGTTCTTATTCCATATATCTCTGAAGAACAGGTTTAATGCACACGAACAGTGAAATGCAAATTTTCATTAAAACCACTGTAAGGGATCTCATTGAGCCTGTGAGAGGGTAATTTGTCACACAGAAAGTTTGCTAAACAGTGCCAAGTTTCTTTACAACACTTGGTGCATGTAAGGTACATTTTTACCCCATAACAGGGAAATTTCATTGACCTTTTATAAGGGTCTGCCTCATGGGGGGGACCCTTTATGTTTTTTGGTTGTCTGTCTGTCTGTCTGGACGTGCACATTCTCGTTAACGTGATATCTTAAGAATGCCTCCTTGTATTTTGCACACATTAACAATATGCTTATATTACCTGGCAAGATGAACCAATTAGATTTTGGTGTCACCATGACCTATTTTGAGCAAATGGTGGCCTAATTACATGCTCCTTAGGGCAGACCCTTCAGTCAACGCCTTGCATTGAAGCTATGTCTAGTTTTCATTCTAACAGCATTTGAAAAAATTCATGCGGTGCCCTCATAAGCATGACCGTTGACCTCAAGGTCACCCAGAAGCCTTCCTCACAAAAGTCTTACCTTGATTGATGTTCGAATCAAGTGTGATGAATTTCTCTCAAATCCTTCTATCTACTGCATGGAACACAATTTTTCAAACAACGCTGTGACCTTTGACCTGAAGATCACTTGTGACAAGTCAAAAGCGAACTCTCATCTAGATATATAAAATGTCTAAATATAATGGACTTCTATCAAACACTTCAAGAGATGCTTCACAGAAACAGACTGACATTGCTATGCCCCTGTGACATTGACCTTTGACCTTAAGGTCATGGAAAGCATTATGTGGCAAAGACCTACATATTGTGAGCAAGTTTGGTGACCTTGCATTGAAATGTTATGGAGAAATTGCATAAATCTCAATTTTAGTTGGGAGTAAAAGTACATTTTTGTTCATATTAAGGAAATTTCCTTAAACTCTTTTTGAGTTTTACATAACTTGGCAAAAATATGTTTTTGCTCAAATTAAGGAAAGTTCCTTAATATTTTTCTAGTATTACAACACTTGGTAAAATCACAGTTTATCCAGATTAAGGAAATTTCCTTAAAATAGTTTCAAGTTTTACACAACATGGCAAAAGTCAGTTTTTGCCCAAATTAAGGAAAGTTCCTTAATTTATTTTCTACTTTTCAGGCATTGGATAAAATCACATTTTTGTCAAAATTAAGGAATTTTCCTTAATTAATTTTCTCGTTTCTACATTTTTGTTCAAATTAAGGAAATTTCCTTAAACTCTTTTTGAGTTTTACATAACTTGGCAAAAATATGTTTTTCCTCAAATTAAGGAAAGTTCCTTAAAATTTTTCTAGTATTACAACACTTGGTAAAATCACAGTTTTATCCAGATTAAGGAACTTTCCTTAAAATATTTTCAAGTTTTACACAACATGGCAAAAGTCAGTTTTTGCCCAAATTAAGGAAAGTTCCTTAATTCATTTTCTACTGTTCAGGCATTGAACAAAAGCACATTTTGTTCAAATTAAGGAATTTTCCTTAATTTTTTTTTTTAGTTTTAAAGCACTGGGTAAAATCACATTTTTGTCAAAATTAAGGAATTTTCCTTAATTTATTTTCTCATTTCTACATTTTTGTTCAAATTAAGGAAATTGCCTTAAACTCTTTTTGAGTTTTACATAACTTGGCAAAAATATGTTTTTGCTCAAATTAAGGAAAGTTCCTTAAAATTTTTCTAGTATTACAACACTTGGTAAAATCACAGTTTTATCCAGATTAAGGAACTTTCCTTAAAATATTTTCAAGTTTTACACAACATGGCAAAAGTCAGTTTTTGCCCAAATTAAGGAAAGTTCCTTAATTCATTTTCTACTTTTAAGGCATTGGATAAAATCACATTTCGTCCAAATTAAGGAATTTTCCTTAATTTATATTTTAGTTTTAAAGCACTGGGTAAAATCACATTTTTGTCAAAATTAAGGAATTTTCCTTAATTTATTTTCTCGTTTTAAATCACTGGGTAATATCACATTTTTGTCCAAATTAAGGAAACTTCCTTAATATCTATTTTTAGTTTTTCACAACTCCGCAAAAGTATATTTTTGCTCAACTTAAGGAAACTTCCTTAAAATTTTTTCAGTTTTTCAGCATAAAAAGGTAGAATTTTCGAATTTGTATAGATGGAAAACCAGAAAATCAGTACACTGAATTGTTGAAATTCAGTATAAAAAAAGGTAAAGGTTTGGGAAATTACCTTTTGAATATGGAAAGTGTTAATTATAGTTGGTTGTGTAAACCATGTAGTAATCAAACACTACCAGCACTAAAAACCGATTGTAAGCTTTAAAAATTTAAAAACATTAATGCACTTTAAACCTGAATTTAGTACCATGTCAGCTGCAGAATAAATCCTAGTCAATACTTATAAACTGAACTTATTGTACAGTGAAACCTGTCCGAGTGGGCACCTCCGCTAAGTGGGCACCTGTGTTTAGTGGGCACTGTTGCCTGGCCCAGTTCCCGATACTTCCCATGTTAATGGACCTGCGCTAAGTGAGCACCTGTCTTATGTGGGCACTTTTGGCTGGTCCTAAGGGCACCCACTTAACACAAGTTTTACTGTATATATACATATATAACCTTGGCACAAGTTGTATGCCCTGAATTCGAGCCACACAAAGGAAGTATTTGACTTTCATGTGAAAAGGTTCAGCCAATGTACTGATATTTTCAACTGTCACAATTTTCTGTTTCATTCTTCCAATTCTTTCTTTGCCAATATCAATAAGAATTGACATGCTCTGAGCCCACTTGACACCAGGTTCATATCCTTTTTGAGCTGATCTTTTATCAAAGTACAGTCTCTGATGAGATGCGTTAGCATCGAAACCGGTCAGACTTAACGCCTTGGTAGATTGAATCGTTGTTCACATTCGGTCTTGCCCAGTCGTATTTGCTTTTATCAAAGTACACGTACCAGCCAAAGTTCCAGCCAGTAAAAGTATGGTCCAGGTCAACAGCTTTCCTCGGCAGTACTACCAAAGCATGCCATGGAAAGCTGTTGACTCAGTCGTAACTTTACAAAATAAATTTGGGAGTGAACTTCAGAACTATTCTGTGAAATCATCTTGTTTAGAAATACTTTCATTTGGAACAGTCTCGGCGGCCTTGATCAATTTCTATCCCATCCTGATTTGAAATAAACTGTACAAAGACCTGACACACAGAGTTTCCAGAATGAAGTGGCACGGCAGACTTATGACACAAAAAGATTAGCTGGAAAAGCTGAAAAAATTAATCAGATACTTACTTGAGAAAGCTCTGCATTGAGTGTATCACTTCTGGCTTGGAGATCTTGCAGTTGCGTGTTCAGCAGGTCTTTGTGGGTACTCATCTTAGGCAAAAATCTGGGGGCACTGAATCAACAGACCAGAATGTGATATCAGTCTAGAACTTTCGACATAGCACAAAAGTGAAGTGAAATGAATTTCTCAATCCCTTCCCGCACAAAAATTGCCCAAATGATGTCTGCTTTAATGTGAATCTTGCAGACAAGGACATTTTCCTATAAATTATTAATGAGATCTTTGATATAATGCTTCAGGTCAACGTCTTTCCTTGCCCGGATTCTCATGTTGGATGCATTGCGCCCGTCTCCCACCATGGGAAGCTGCCCACTCAGTCCTATTCAAGCTGGTGACATCCCCTTAATTATCAGAACAAAATTTTGTGTTGCACACAAATTCCCTTTGTTTTTTTTTTCTCTCTCTCCTAAACAATTAAAGAAATATCAGGGCCAGAATTTTGGTGAGAATCCGAAAATCCATTCTCATAAATATTCTCCTAAACTTGTCTTTCTTTAAAAAGAAAACTAACTGATAAAAATCTAAATAGATTCTCGCAAAATTTTGCGAAATTCTGGCCCTGAATATTCAAAGAAAATTTTTAAGCAAGTGATGGTAATGAGTTAAATGGCCTTCATGCTAATTAACCCTTTCAGTGCCAATCACACCTTAAGTCAAATTACTTAAGTCAGACAAGTCTTAATTATCATCAGGATCCCAGATTTGCATTCCTCGTAAAATGACCTTTCATTCAAGTACCAGTATGCCTATAGTTCCAAACAGAATACCCCAGGTCAACAGCTTTTCTCTGCATGCATTGGGCACATTGTGCCCAATGCGTGCCGAGAAAAGCTGTTGACTCAGTCCAAAATTTGGCACTGAATGGGTTAAAGTACATGTATACCACAATTACCAGGCATTCCAAAGGGAGGTTGGTTGCCTTTTGTCAGACTAATTAGGGTCAGTAAACATCTGGGAATTGATCACAGCTAAATTTTGACTCAAGTTTACCGTTGATGTTCTCCCAGCAAGAACTTATTTGATTGGGGGTTTTTTTGTTGGTTTTTTTGTTTTTTTGTTTTCCAAAGGGAGCATCACAGTCATGTTCCAACCAACAAAGGGTTAGTGTAGCTTTCAAAATTGACCATTAAGACTTTGTCGCCATTACCGATTTACTACAGACTACAAACAAGAAGTGAAAGTGTCTCTACCATTTGCCCTGGACCTTACTCAGCGGACACCCTGACCCACAATATTTTACAAAACAGTGCCAGTACAGTCAGTGCTGCTAAACATAGTGAATGCAGAGGCACATTACTGCTCATACAAACCTATGCTTGGATTTAAAGAGGTCACGGTGAATACCGTGGATGTGGACCTGTCCATAATACTCACCTACTTCTGTCCTCTTCCATTGGCTGCTGTCCGCGTAACTCTGCCAAACGATTTGCGATAAAGTTACCTCGGGAGTTAATGCCACCCTGGGCTGCCAGCATCTGCCGCAACCTGGCATCACTGGCGAAGTTCTCATATCCCTCCATGCGTTCTCCCAATGCCTGCAACAAACCCAGGTAAAACGTGTGTTCACATTATGAGATTTATTGGAATGACCTCATGTTTAAATATGATTCAGCATTTCTTGCCCATCGATTTCAAGAGTGTTGGTGCATGTTGCTTCGCCTTTGCCTCTGTGAAGGGGCTAGCACACTTTGTGACCACAGTTCCATGCATTTTCCCAAAAGCCTCAAATAAACAAATCCAGCTAAACTCATGTTTATGTGATAGGATAATTGGAATGACTTCATGTTCAGTGTTATGATTCAATATTTCATGCCCATGGATTTCAGAAATGATGGTGTATATTGTATTGTCTTTGCCTCTGTTAAGGGCTACCAAATTTTCTGACTATCATTTCAAAATGTTCCAGTTATTCTATATATTTTCAAACAAGACCATGCAAAAAATATATTTTCTGAAAAATAAGTATGTATTTGATGCTGCATATAAATTTCCACCCTTTAACTAACTGTAATTAAACTTTACATGGAATTAAAATTGCACTTTTGAAATAAAATAATATATTCTGGTTTATGGTATCTAATGTAAGAACATATTCAATTGTAATTGCACAAAACTGCATCGCAGATTCTTTCAAAAGGGCCTGTGTTAAAATTTTACAGCTTATTGTTTTTTAAAAACTAATTTAAGCCAAATTTTAACAGAATCTAAAATTGAATTAGACCTTTCAAAAAACATTTGAACTACAATGGTCCCTGTCTTGAAAGGCCACTCTTATAAGAGGCCACCTGGCTTGAAAGACGTTTCACAGGTCCATGCTGCCACCTTTCCATGTTATTCTACGTCTAATGAGAGGTCACCTGTCTTGAAAGACCACCTTTGGGCCTGCCCTTGGGGTGGCCTCTCAAGACAGGGACCACTGTGCAATTCTGCACCCACTTTTGTGCTCTTTCATTCCTCACTGAAAGAGAACAGGTAATTTCATCAAAGTTCCAGCTTTCCTTTGTTTTTCTGTTTTCCAACCCCAAAAAATATTATTATAAAATTCATAGCTTTTAAATTATCAATGAAAATTTCATCTTTGAATGGTGATGATTAGATGCCATCTACTTCATTTATGTGCTAATGTGCATTTTCTAAAGCAACTGTTGTAAAGTGCACTACATTTTGAATTCTTACAGTGCCAAGTTTTGGACTGAGTCAACAACTTTCCTTGGAACGCTTTGCGTGCAATGCACCCAAAGTGTACCAAGGAAAGCTGTTGACCTGGACCATTATATTCTATGGGACTATAGGCATGCTAGTACTTGAATGAAATGCCTCTTTACGAAGAATATGACTAAAGTATTCACTTCAAAATTAACCTTAAGTACTTCCACTTAGGTTGCAGTTGGCAGTGAAAGACTAAAAACAATATCCCAGGTCTACAAAATGCCAGGACAACCAGATATTCATAGCAATCAAAGAACACAACCAAAACTAAACATCAAATGCTGGTTTTCGTTCTGTGATATATTCTCCAGTGCAAAAAACTTTTCTGGGGCATTTGATCTCATTGTGCTGTCTGTCAAATCATCTTCGAAACTTAGCAGATGTCACAGCAAGCAAGCAAAAAAATCTATTGGATAACCCATCACTGTACAAAACACAAGCTTGAACTTGAAAAGAATATCAACGGGACCACAGTATAATGATATCATGAGGTGGCCCAAGGAACAAGATGAATCCAGCATGGCTCTAAAACTTCCTCTGTGTGCATAGCAAAAGGGCAGCTTACATCACGTAAAAGTCAAGCATACCTGTTCAGAAAAGTCTACTTGTGTTGGTCCTGTGACTTTGATATCTAGAAGTTCACCCATGACATCAGACCGTTCATCTTGTGTACGTGCCACATGGAAAGCAGCCTCCAATGCTGCTCTGCCATTGGATGATCCTCCACCAATCAGGGCTTGGGATGCTGGTGTACTGCGGGATCGAGAGAAGAACATGTCCTGGCAAACAATCTTCAGGGCCTGAAAAGAAAATGGGGGGAAAAAATAAAAATAAAGGTATATCACTCAAATCAACTAAATGTTTTGTCATGAACTGTCAAAACATTCATCTGGTAACTATAATTCAGGGCAAAAAGAAGAAAACTTTGTTTGCATATTGTGCCACTGTAACTGATGCATCAAAATAAAGAGGGTAATTGCAGCCTGTGTGTAACAGGTATGATAAACAAAAGATCTCATAAAGCCTATGTAAAATATACTTCCAAGCATGCATAATCAGCTAAGATTTTAACCCTTAAAGTGCTGACTGAAGATTGAGTCAACAGCTTTCCTGGGGACAATTTGCGCGCAAAGTGTCCCGAGGAAAGCTGTTGACTAAGACTACTTTTTGCTTTAGACTAGGCTTGCTGGTATTTGAATGAAAGGTATCTTCATGAGGAATTTAACTCTTTTAACCATTATATGTTTAATGGTAATGAGAAAGCAACTTTAGCAGTGATTAGCACTTTAAGGGTTAAAATGTCATATACTGAACTAGTCACACAGGATTAGAGTCTCTTCACCTGTGCAAAATGACTTTTGATTTAGACTAAATGCACCCTAGTGTTTACAGAACTGACATTGCCATGCTTGAAGCAGGTCCAACGTCACAAGTGTAGTCTCGCAACAGGCAGGTCTACACCTGCATGTCAAAACACACATACAATAAGATCCTACTATGGTCATGATGGTGTTTGATGCCTTGGTCAGTGGTTTTTGCACTGCCTGGCAAATAAAGCTACTTTCCAGACAACTAAGAAACCAAACTCAAGAACACGCAAGCTGGCATTTGACATGAGCATCTTTTATAACAAATTTGAATATAAAATCTTTCATTTTAAACCTGGTTAAACACACAGTGCAATCAGGTCCTGCCGTGAATATAAAAACAAGATTTCAGAGAGTATTTCTGTGTACAACATCTGCATGACAGTTCAGACACTCTACCTTGTAGAACTGTCTCAGGAAGAGAGGGTTGGAATCGTCAACTAAGTCGTCCACTTTAATGTGGGCCAGACAATGTAGAACCACCAAGATAAAATCTCCGATAGACTCCATACGTTCCTGCCTGATGAACAAGATGTTGCGAGCATGCTCGTAGAAGAACGAATTTCGGTAGCAATTCTTCTCGTAGTTATTCTGGGGTAGATTCGAAGCCAGTAGTAGGGTCACCTCCGGGGTTCCTATGGCTTGATGGAGAAGACGAGTGACAAAGACCCCAAAACGATAGGTAACAAATTGGCTGGGAGTGATTTCCTTGACATCGACTGGTGCCAGAGTGCCTTGGCACATCCACTGAGCATCCTTCACATCAATGTAGGCCCGATCATAGTCTGCACCTGTAAGGGAAGGATAATGTGATTAGCGAACATAATCGGCTACACGTATGTGTTGATGTCAATAATTTTAAAAAGTGAAACCCCACAGAGATTACTGTCAAATTCAGGACTTTCCCCCACAAGTGGAGCCACTGTGCACAACTGCTTTCTTGCCTCCATTCACAAGAGAATCCCCTTTGGGGGGCAAGCCTGCTTGACTGTATATTTTTAACATGGGCACCTATCCAGGAACAAACCTCGGGTGATGGGAAAATATGAATACATGTTCAGATAGCTGTGCATATGAAAAGAGTGTGGCAACTCAGCTGCAACAATGTTTACACAACAATGAGAAAAGGGAAGCTTATTACAGTATATGAGGGCAATTTTGGGAAAACAAACTGCATTTCCTCAGTGAAATGCTAGCAAGTACCTTGTTCTGAGTGTGCACATACATAAATGACTGGTGAGTAGCCACTGTTGACTATGCTGCTGCATGGTAGTGAGCAGACATTCCTCAATGTTAAAATGTACTCAGTGCATAGGTGTCAAAAACTATGCAGGTAATTGACTCAATGTGCCCAGTGATTTTCTCACCTCCAATGCCTACAGAAAGCCCCTTTGCTGGGGTAAGACTACTTGCTTGGATAGTTTTAACATAGGCACTTTCCACAGAGCCAGGTTTACAAGGTAAAATAACTTGAATATCTCGGCTGCACAAGTTTAAGTATGGCAAGAAAATGGCCTCTAGACTATTCATGAAACCTTTCATAAAATGTTGAACTTATAACAATAGGTTAAGACTACTTTTGGGCAGTAAAGCTTGCCTAATCAGTGGCGTGTCTGCCATAAGTTAAACTGAAACAATGGTGTTTTGCCCTTTAAACACCACACTTGTATCAATGGTAATATCCCACAGAGCCATATGCTGTGGAATCATGAGCACAGACTGCCAAAATGTATTCAGTTTAAAGGTTTCACAAACTACTCTGGTGATTAACCCCACAGGTGTCAGAAACCAACTGACACCTATGCAAGTGTTGGTGGTCAGTACACAGATACGGACTACCGTATGAGGGTCTCAATAATTTTGCCTGTAAAAAGTTTCTAACATCTTCAAATTAAAAATTCCTGGTACATTACTGATGTTGACAGGCATACTAATCAAAAACTTTTACAATTTATGTTAATGTTTCTATAACTGATCTCAAATTTACTTTAAAGATTGGTACTTTTAACATGCGTTACCCTATGCCCACAAGTGTTCACCCCCGCAATGCCCTCTTCAGTCTGCTGGGGGTGAGAAAAGTCTATGCTTTGCTGGTTCTGTGAAAGGAGTCAATTGTTCTTATTTTACAAGTAAACCCACTACGCCATATTGTTCTTATTTCACCAAAAAAAGAAAAAGAAGAAAAAGTAACCTGTGTTTAATTCTTAGCCACCAATGCTCTAATCTTTGCGTTGTTAATTATCACAGCAACACTGAATACGGCATAAAATTTACAAAACTGACCCTGTGACCTTGACACAGGGCAAGCTTACTTGTACACATCATATTTGGCTGGGGTAGGTCTTTACATTCTCATGTTATCATGGTTACACTCAACACAACACTTAATTTATAAGTTGACCCTGAGACCTAAAAACACGGACACCGCCACTCATATGCAATTCCATCTGATTACTATATCCGAGGGGCCTACACACTGAATTTGGTTCAGGTATTTCTATGTTATCAGAATTACATCAATAGGATGCATTCATATCTAAATGAAGTCCTACTCTAAATACCTATTGAGCAAAAGAGGGAGCCACCTGTATCAGAGCAGATCCATGTATTTAGCATGGTCAAAAGTACTCTCTCAACAAAATGAACAACACACACACATTAATCTAAGAAAATGTATTAACATATATCTGAAACATAAAGGATGCCTATATTGATTAGAAATGGGCTCTCTTTTGGTGGAAAAGGTGTTACTTATGGATGTCTATGTAGTATGTAATACAAATCTGCCCTGATCATTGTGGAAGCATCAGTCTGTTGCCCTGGCAACACAGGAAGTGAGCAGGATTGCAATTAAATTTGAATGTCTCCTATTGTGGATGAACAGACCAGCAGACGTCATTGTGAAAATGCCCTTAGCCAAATATGGATGTAGGGTAAAAAGGATGATGAAGACAGGGCTCTGAGACTGATGTGACTCTGCTGAGAAACTAAAAAAAAAAATTTTGACCTTACCTAGTACTTCTTTGCTGGGCCCTGCCCCACCTGATGTCTTGTCCAATAGAGTCTCCAAGTCGTTGATCTGCTGGAACAGCGGGGATGCCATCAACATGTTGACCCAGTCCTGTTCAGCATTTCCTGATGGTGAAAATGGTGCCACTGAGGCCTGAAAAACAAAGCAGTGCCAAGGTAAATTTCAGTACACAAAAGTACCTTAAATCTGACCAAAAAAAAAAAAAAAAAAATGACTGAGCAATATAAATTATAAGTTACTGAACAAAAAACAGAAAAATGGCTTGGAGATTCCTCTAAAATGTTACAATTCAATTTTTACATAATACCTTGAGTAACACTGTAAACTCACTTGCTTTCACTGGATTCTTATTTTAACTTACGTCACTGATGGTGAATAACCAAGAAATTTAAAACACAATGAAAACTTTTTAACACAGGTTTGATAGGAACTATATAAATTTACTTTAAGAGGGATTTGCTATGAACTATACATGTCCAAAGTAGTCAAATGAAAACTTCATTTAAACATGTGCAATGTAAAAATCCTGAAAATGATTACATGTGAAAATACATGTAAACACATTTTCAGCAAGCTAATAAATGCTTTCTTTCGCCAGTAGTTTTTTAGTCATTTTTCCAGTAAATTCATCCTCCACTTGCCCCTTGGGCAGCAGTAGCATGTTATGCCAGGCAGTGACAAATCAAGAACCGGAACAAGGCATTGTGGGTACTTTAACGACTTTTTTTCTGCGGAATTTGAATCATGCAATTTAACATTTGACTGGATTGATATGTACCGTAAAACATGTCAGGGAATGACTGAAACATTTAGACTAAAAGTGTACAATAGACATTGAAAACAATCTCTGAAATTTACACCCTTGATGTTTATTGTAAAAGAGAATAATGTGAAATTATCTGTTACCTTCACAGAATGTGCAACATGGATGGCTAAATTGAATTTTGTATTGTTCTTACCGAAGGACCAGCCGACTGCCCA
>OZ026618.1:64816486-65108486 GCA_964020975.1 Hermodice carunculata | reverse complement strand
TACGATGTCTCTCTCAATCTCCGCTTTCTCTGTGGCCCTTTTCTTGGCACGCCTTGCTTCCAGTTTGGCTTTGAGTGCATCTTTGCTTTTGGCTTTTTTCTTTGTCCATTGCAGCCTCCAGTTTGGACATGTTCTCCTCGTGCTCCTTCATGAGACGTGCACGTTCTTCCTCGCTAACGTTCTTCTGGTTGATTTCTTCCTTTTCACGCCTTGAGCGCTCTTCCAGTTGCTGTTTCTGGATGCGTGCTCTCTCATCTTGTCTCTGTCTTTCGCGCTCCTCTTGCCTGAGGCGATCTGCCTCTAAGCTCTCTTCCATTTGCCTTTTATCAAAAAGAAAGAGTGCACTGAAGCTAGTGTTTCATACAATACAGCAGCCCTTATCAATGAAACCAACCACTATTGTAACAACTAAAAAAGTTGTTACTGACAGACTAGATACCCTGCAGCTTTGCACGTGAATAGATCCTGTGACCTTGAAAATGAGGTCAAGGTAATCAAAATGTAATTAGGTCAAGAAACAGTGTCAATGTACAGTTGAGGTGAATATGAATTTGTGGTCAGCGAGTCAGAAGATATTTTGCTTGCGAGAATTCTGCTACAGTTGAATGGACATTCAACCAGATGAAAACAGTATAATCCCCCCAATCTTCAGGGGCGTAAAAATGGTCTTTAAAGACAGTTATGTCTCATGACAGGTATATTAACATAGGAATTAAGGTATTTGGGAATCTGTAAAATGGTTTCTCATGACAGGGGTTTCTCGTGACAGGAGGGATACAGAAAGCTTTGCCCATTCCCTGGTGACAGGGACTACTGTACCAGTGTACGTCACACTACCAGTCCGGCTGTCACAAAGCTTTGGTCTAAATTGATTAATTGTTCCTACATTAATGTGAAGCTATGTTCATAATTGAATACTCTTTGGCCTTAAGAAAATTTTACAAAATGATAGATATCTTTGTCAATTTTTCTTTGTATCATTTTAAGCTGAATTGCCATTCATTAAAATCTAAACACAAAATATTTATTTAATCCATTCAGAAGATAATAGATCTTAACATCTCGTAACTATGATATTAACAAACAATTTTGATCAAGGCCTGGGGCATGTTCAGCGAGACAAAATGCAAAGGGACAATCATTAACCCTTTTCCGGTCAGAACAGCACTGAACCAACAGCCTTCCTCGGCACATGTTGGCCGTAATGTTCCCATCCTGTGCCAAGGAAAGCTACTGATCTATGGCATGCCATCCTGCCAGCTCTTGCCTGCAATTCTCAGCGACACGCTTTCCAATAATACGAAATTTATGCATAAAGATCACAGCAGATGACAATTTATATCCAGGCACTTTTGGCCAATTTGAGCAGGAATGGGTTAAGAAAAAAAAGTGGTCAGATGTTGATCATCATTTCACCCATTGTCTGTCTGTCTGTCTGTCTGTCTATTTATTTATTTATGTATGTATATATGTCTGTAAGTATGTATGCATTCAATTTGCTTACCTAAGCTGATCACTCATTTTCTTTCTCTGCTCCTCTTCCCGCTTCTTGCGAGCTGCCTTCTCTTTCTCCAAGTCAGCTTCCATCTTGGCCAGGGCACTCTCTCTGTATCTCTTGGCAGCCTCCGCAGCTTCCAACGCCTCTTTCTCATACTGAGCCTCCAAAGCTTCAACTGGAGACAGGGTCCTCATGGCATCTGCCAGCTCTCGCAGTTGTTTCTCTTTCAGGTTCAGGCGGGCATGGGTGTGTTGGACCTCCAGGGGGCGCAGTGCATCTTTCTCTGCTTGCGTCACTAGTTGAACTGTTAAGCTGTCAAAGTCCGCCAGCTGCCTCTGTGATTGAAGATACCATTTAGGACTCGTGAGGATACACATGTATCAGAATGTACAAAATTAACACCCAAGACAAAATACAAAGTTATTAAAAGAAAAGAACCAGTCGATATGGGTTAACTCATTCCATGCTATGGTCACAGGCCTTGGTCAGTGGTCCTGGTACTGCCTGGTAAGTCATGCTGCAGCTGCCCTTGGGGCAACTGCAGCATGACTTGCCAGGCAGTGTCAGAGCCACTGACTTAAGACTATAGACATGTTGGTTCTTGAACAAAAGCTCTTTTCATGAAGAATTTAAATATGCAATTGTCATCTTCAATCTAGGTAATATAAGGAAAAATGAGGGACTGGTATGGAATGAGTTAAAACAGGCTGGACAGACTGAACAAGAGATACATCATGTGCATGGAGAATCACTAAAATGAGACTACTTTAAGAGACATTTTGTGTGAAATAGTTGATCTTGGTGTCCAGGAACACTTACATGAGAATTGTGATATGTGATGGTGAGAATTGATCTTAAAAAATTATTGTCGTCATATTTTTTTTCTCAGTTATATGTGGTAGCAGACACAGTTATTTTGTTTTGCCATTTTTTCCTCATGGAACAATTACTGTATTCATTCTGGTAGGCACACAGTCCCCTTAAAAAAAAATTACATTATATGGCAAAAAAAACATGCAATGCACTAGAATTTAGCATGAACTTATTATATTATCAAGGAAAATCAAGAGTTCTTTTCCGAAAAAAATGGGGCATGCCCTCAACAGAATGAATACAGTATGCACTTTGCAACTTCATACACCTCATATCAAGATGAAAGACACACGTCAGAAGCTTCCTATGTTTTCTTTGCTGAGCTACGTACCTCGTGTTTTCGTTTTAGTTCCTCCTTCTTCTGTGACAGTTCACTGCTGGACAGCGACCCAGAGTCAGCAATGAGGTTCATCAGCTCCTGCAGTGACATATAGTAAACTACATTGTCCTATTTTTGAAAAAGTTTTGACTTGCATTTTCATGAGCTCCAAATACACAACATTTGTATTTGCTCTGCAATTATAATGGTAAAGATGTTCTGCCAATTGTTGTGAACTTGGCGAGAGTGGTGGTCATGGAGTGACCAGGGAAACTGTCTTATGTAAACCAAGAGAGTTACACTGACGCAAGAACACTAAGGATCCTCCCCATTTTTATTGTACAGGTATTGCCAATACAATAAAAAGGAGACTGCATCACTTCCCTTTGGTACAATTCCTTTTTCAGTGAAGACGAAAACAATAATGTGCCCTCAGAAATTCACATTTTCATTGTAACAGATATGACATAAACACCAATCCCAGGAGACATTTCTCACCTGCTCAAAAGCGGCCTGCAGCTTTTCCCGTTCCTGAGCTCTCTGGTCCTCCATGGCGGCCCGAGCCTCTGCTTTCTTAGCCTCTCTTTCACGTTCCAGCTGTTCTTCCAAATGGATTGCCTCCTTCATGTGTCGCTGGCGCAGGACGGTGTAGATCATGTTCTCTGCCTGCTCCCCGTCTTTGTCCTGAGTGAACAAATGGAGATTTACTTCACGTAAGTACTTACAAGTTAATATACTCGTCTCAAGTCCACAGTTGTGCATGAATAAAACTAACCCTGGATACAAATAAATTGTAATTAGTGTCCTGATTGAAACACAGTCATACAACACTTGAAAGTTCATTTTGATACAACCTTTAAAATTAATTTATCAATGGGAGTCTATTACTGCACATGAAATCTGGGAAGGATGTCTCTTGCCACAGTGTAGCACTTTCTTTCAAGTTGTAAATTTTAAGAGAGTGCCACCTTCCCCTAATGGTTAAAAAAAGAGCATCACAGATCTCATAAATCTACACGTATTTAAAAATTAAGTTAACAGCTCTGGAAAAATCTTTGAATTGATCTTCTTCTACTACTGTACTATCCCTTTTAAGCACCCAGGGCACTTCTATGACTGTATTATCCCTTTTAAGCACCCAGGGCACTTCCATAACTGTATTATGCCTTTTAAGCACCCGGGGCATTTTTATAACCGTATTATCCATTTTAAGCACCTGGGGCACTTCTATAACCGTACTATCCCTTTTAAGTACCCGGAGCACTTTCATAACGGTACCATCCCTTTTGAGCATCCAGGGCACTTTTATAACCGTACTATTTTCTAAGCACCTGGGGAGCTTTTATAACTGTATTATCCCTTTTAAGCACCCGGGGCACTTTAATAACCGTACTATCCCTTTTAAGCACCCGAGGCACTTTTATAACTGTATTATCCCTTTGGCACCCGGGGCACTTTTATAACTGTACTATCCCTTTTAAGCACCCAGGGCACTTCTATAACTGGATTATGCCTTTCAAGCACCCGGGGCACTTATATAACCGTATTATCCCTTTTAAGCACCCGGAGCACTTCTATAACCATATTATCCCTTTTAAGCACCTGGGGCACTTCTATAACCGTACTATCCCTTTTAAGTGCCCAGGGTGCTTTAATAGGAAGGTTAATTAAGACAGCTTCAAGCGTAGACCTAAATTTTGAAACATTTTAATATAGATAATTTTCCAATATTTCAGAACTTTTGCACCAGAAGAATGGGGGACGGCGGGCACTTAAAACGACAGGGGCTTTTGCAAGGGATAATGCAGTACTGAAACTACACCTGTACATGACTGCAATGACAGACATACCAGTAGAAAATGAAACTTCATCTTTCAGAGTGAACCTACCTTGAGAGAATCCTTCAGCGTGCTGTTTTCAATGTTCTTGGCCATCTTGTCCTTCAGTAGGTCCCTCTCCTGCTGTTGAGATGTCATCTCCTTGGCCATCTCCACAGCATGCTTATCTTTCAACTTCTCAGCTTGCTTGAGGCGACGAGCAGCAATCTGTCAGCAGAAATCCAAGTTCATAATCTCGTCCCTGCACTTCTGTTACATACCCCCACTACAAGCCAGCCACCTATACCAGGGAGGCTTCGTTTAGTGAAGTTCGTTTACTTTCAAATTTGAGACACTGAATGCTACAATTTTTTTTCTCAAAAATTTCAAACTCTTTTATTTCTAAAGTGCATGACTGACAAAGTACGGTGACACTTCTACCTGCTCTACAGATCAGCTGTCATGAGAAACTTTGCATTTTTTAACCCTTAAAGTGCTAATCACTGCTATAGTTGCTTTTTCATTTCTGTTAAATATATAAAGGTTAAAAGATTCAAATTCCTCATGAAGATACCTTTCATTCAAATACCAACAAGCCCAGTCTAAAGCAAAAAGTAGTCTTAGTCAACAGCTTTCCTCCAGACACTTTGTGCACAAAGTGTCCCCAGGAAAGCTGTTGACTCAATCTTAAATCAGTGCTTTAAGGGTAAAGTATATCATAATTGTGTCTTAGGCCTTCATTTGGCTACCATGCAGAAATAGTTTTTGGAAGCTTTTTGGAACATGAAAAACCTCATAGGGCACCCCTAGACAAACGATGTCCATCAAATGTGATTGGCCGAATCAGAGCATGTGACAAATCAGTATATCACGGTTGAAAATGAACGACGATGGCAAGCAGGCAAATTTGCCATGTGCTGGGCAATTTCCGAAGTAGTTCGTGTTCTGTTTAGATTATTTTTACAGGACAGGTTTTTTAAGTGCAAGGTCTGTACCAATAATGACAGTACTTAACAGAGTTCATTTTGGGTGTGGAGCTGGAGGAATTGGATGCTATGGCATGGGTAAGGGAGGCCTACTTAAAATTCTAGGCCTAGTCGTACTGCTCACTGACACTGGTTCAGGTCATCTGGAGGATTATTCACCAAGTGTGTCTATGCATGCACTTGCATCGACTTGTCATTACATGTGTGAGGATCATTGGGATAATAATTGCGGAGTAATGGCATCATAAGGTTTGTAACTTTGCTACATATGTTTGTCGCAGCAGTGGCGGCAAGTGCAGATAGGGAGTACACATGCACTTGAATTACCGCACCATCTATTATCGACCATGGTTACTACTACTGGAACTCGGAACCAAAAGTAATTAAAACATTGCATTTCCGTGAAAGATATTTTGTGAACATTTGCTGTAATTGTTTTATTAAATGAACTAAGCAGCCATACATTTCTAAGTACTTTATTAATGATGGTGAAATAGAAATCCAGGGACTCATATGGGGCGGTAATGCAGTGGGGGTAAGCACAACAAAAAGAAGGGTAATCATGATATATCAGATGTTATATCACGGCAAACAAAGCATTTAATCACAGTAGCTTCGTTTTTACACCGTCCACTATATTACAGTTAACAACATTTAACAGTTCAAGCTTTGCCTTCTGCATCATCAGAACATCCTTGCAATGGAGTACTCAAATTTTCAACCCCCAAAATTTAATATTTTGTCTATTATTTCCTTCAGAACTTGAAACTTATTTCCCAGTTTCCACAAAACTTGTAACAGTCATCACAGGCAGACTGGATACCCCCTGCTTTGCACACACGCATATCCTGTGACCTTGAAAATGAGATGAAGGTCACCAAAATATACTCAAGTTAAGAAAAATGCACTGTACAATTGAGGTAGACTGGAGTTTGATGTGGCCTGCAAATCAGGAGATATTTTACTTGCAACGATTCTGCGACAATCAGACAGTCAAATAAGCTAAAAGCACTAATTTAACTCTTTAAGTGCCAAATTTTGGACTGCGTTAACAGCTTTTCTCAGCATATAATGTGCCCAATGTGTGCCGAAAAAAGCTGTTGACCTGGGATATTTTGTCTGGAACTTAAGGCATGCTGGTACTTGAATGAAAGGTCTTTTTACAAGGAAAACGAATCTCAGATCCTTGTGATAATTCAGACTAGTCTGACTTTAGTAAATTGAAAACTGAAAGAGTCAAAACCCCAGGAAACAAAGTTTTGTAGATGGTATAAGATCTGAAAATCCTAAGCCAAAGTTTTATCCTGTCATTTTCACCTTGTCTGCCAGTGCTTGCTTCTGTCTGTCTTTTTCCTGGTCCATGTTTTGTTCCAGCTTGGACTGCTCCAGCTTATGGGCCTTCATCAACCGCTCAAACTCCTCATCGGACAGGTTCTTCCCTCGTAGAAGCAGGTCCCGGTCAAATTTCTCTTTATGCGCTCCCAGGGCCTAAAGTAAATGGAAGAGATGAACCCATATACTTAGTTGAATGTTCCTTTCACACACTGTACGCCACCATCTGTGCAATGGAATGTAATTAACTCATTCCACCCTGACAGAAGCCTCAGTCAACAGCTTTCCTTGGCGTGCTCTGGGCGAAATGCGCCCAGAGCACGCCAAGGAAAGCTGTTGACCATGGGCATATCATTTGTAATGATGTTCCATGCAAGTTTCATCCAAAATTTTGAAAAATAATCGCTAAACAAGTAAAATACAATTAGCAGAGGACATTTATTTATTGGTGGGGAAAAAAGCGTCATTAGGATGGAATGAGGTAACATAGGCTGAGCAACCCATGTAAAGCATATGGGTCTATACTTTTTTTTTTTTTAACACAGTGTACTTACTAGACCCACACACACACACCAGCACCCGCTATGTGTCTGATGCCAAAATGCTGACAGACAGAATTAATTTATTTCAACATGGATCATACAGTTATAAAATTCATACAGCACAAAATTTCAACATTTAACTTGGCCAGGACACTTACACTGTGGTCATATGGCACCACTTACATATAAGCCACTTTGATCTAAGGTGTTATGCCTTGAAACTTGAGACCGTTAAGTGTTTGTATTAACCCTGGGGCCCCATCTGTATTTTGCATCTGAATGCGTTTAGAGCTGATATATCAGCTTTCAGGGTCCAGAGGGTTAAGAAATTTGATTCTGTTAGGTATGGCAAGAAATGCAGGCTGTAGGTAAAACAACAAAGGTGTGTATGGAACATTTTATTACTGGTACCAAGATTTGACATGATAATGAATTTTTCAACTTACTTTGGTACAACCTTTTGGAAAACGGTCTCAACGTTTGGACTCTTTTCTAGGAGTCTTGGTCACATGATGATTTGTGGCAGGTAGTTTTCTACCCCCCACAAATCATCACGTGACCAAGACTCCTAGAAGGGAGTTGAAACGTCGTGACCGTTTCCCCAAAAATTGTACCAAAGTTAAACAATTCATTATCAAAACAAAGCTGTGGGAGGTGTAAAGGAGGTAGGCAATGATCAAAGTTGAGGTCTTGATCATTAGTTGATACACCATCCGCAATTAGATACTGCTTGTGCCGATATAACAGTCGGCAACAGTAGTCTTCAACTGATTATTTAGGAACTAATATTCAACTTATTTACAGAACCATGGGTGGAAAGCTTATCAGTAATGAATGCATTGCATAAACAATCCATATCATGAAACAGTCGACCAAGACAAAACACAGCTGCAATTAGTACAAGTTTGGGGTTTTTTTTCAAATTATTTTACAAATTCAAGAACACTTTTGACATGCATAATTTCACAGCTAAGTTCCTAATAGTCAACACTTCATGATGCAGACTACACATGTAGGACAGAAACCTTTATAGCTGTTTGTCAACAAATGTATATACCGTATATTGCTTTAGTTTTGCTGTATTCTTATTTTTGCTTATTTTGCTGATGGCATAAACTGTAAATTTAAAATAAAAGCAGTGAAATAGTAATTTAACATTGCTTGAACAGGAGTTATGCCCAAAACAGTGAAATTAAAACTAAATTAAAATAAACAGCGAAATGTCAATAATACTAAAACCGCGAAAATTTAAACAGGCAAAAATAAAGCAATAACAGCTACTGCACGTTCTCTTAAAAAAAAAAATGCCATCAACGTAAATAACTTCAGTAGGTAGCCATGCAATATATTAACAGTGGTCTGTGCCGCTCAAAATAGAAGGCAGAGGGATTGACGCCGCCTTTTCATCCTGCTTCCTGCCTCCTTTTTCCAGTTTCCTCCTCTTTGTATTTGCTCCTTTTTTTTTCTGACGTCTTGCTCAAGTTGTGTACATACTTTTGTGACATCTGATATCTCACATACACTAGCTATGAATGTAGATTCCACGACACGTGTGAAATGTGAATTCATTTTGGCATTCTCTAGTTTTGGACTTCTTGAAAAGCTGCACAGACCATAGTGTTAACACTTATTTACACATCATCTTTGATGTTATGAATATCTTTCCTTATTCTGAAAGTCACAACCCCAATATTTTCTCTACTTTAGCAATAAGTAACCTCACCAGTCTTTTCTGTTGTTCCATCTGGTCATCCACCACCTTGGACGTTCTGTGGAGTTCATCTCGCATTTCTTCCTCCATTTGTCTGATTTCCTTGCGTTGCTGAGCCTCTAAGTCTGCCTGACGCATGATCTGCTCTTCTTCGAGTTTCTGCTGCTCGGAGGTTGGCTCCGTGGAGTTCATTTGTCCACTTATCTTGGTTATCACCTCTGCAGTTTCTTCATCTCCCTTAGAAACCTGAAACCCAATTGCATCATGATCAAAAATAAAACTTGAAAAAAATCAACTGCAAGTCTAATCTCATTTTTCATATTTTTTATCAATTGCTGTTTATTTTGAACAAAAATTTTTGCAATTTTTCTCCCTTTCATTGGCCAAAAGTGTCTAGAGAGATTGTCTCCTGCAAATTTTGCACTTCAGTTTCTTATTAACTAAAGCAGTCATCGTTGACGGACTAGATACCCCCTGCTTCACACATACATGTATATGTGAGCCTGTGACCTGGAAAATGAGGTCAAGGTCACCAAACTGTAATCAGGTCAAAAGACAGTGTCAAGGTGCAATTGAGAAGAATTTCAGTTTGATGTGGTCTGTGAATCATGTGATATTTTTCTTGCAAGGATTCTGCTATGGAAGGACTGTTGAAGTGTCAAACAAGCCAAAAAAAGTATATAAATAATTTTGTATGGAAGTTGCAGCCAAGATACCAGGACAGACAGACAAAATGTTAATGTTATCTCCTTCAATGCTTAAAATAATTTTCGGCAAAAAAAATCTGAAGGAGAATTTCAGGCGTCTTCAATCATGAAATCAGGCATATAGTTAACAACTTTGCCTAGTGTCAATGGCAGGCTACCCACACTATGCTTAGAGAAAGTTCCTCAGTTTTGTTTTGGTGCCAAAAAAGTGTACATTTGACAGATTTATGGTTAATTTATGTTTGAAAGACATGATCTAGCTGATATGATCAAAGTGCAGATGACATTTTCCAAGAATCAATATACCTGTGCCCTGGTGATGTGGTCGAGCTCATCAGATACTCTATTTTCTTTGCTCAGCTCCTCGCGCATGCGTTTGCGAGCTGCAAGTTTGGCGAGCAGCGCGTCCTTCTGACTACCCTGCTGTTCCTGTACTTTATTGTCCAAAGTGTGCATGTCATCTTCGTACTGAGAGAAGATTCTGCGCTGCTCCTCCTCACTGGCGTCCTGTAAGGCCTTGTTCAGGGCAGCCTCTTGCTGACGACTCGATGCCTCCTGATTTACGTGAAAATACGCACTGACATTACACACAACGGGAAAGGCTATAACATCAAAGAAACCCCATGACACCAATGAGGTATATCATGATATCAGAGAAACTCCATGAGGTGATAGAGAAACCCCATGATACCACAGATAAGCCAGGACACAATTGAGAAATGTCATACTATCACACAGAAATGCCATGATGCCACGGAGAATTTGGATAAATGCATTAATGCCAATGTAGAGAAATATCATGATTTTCTTCAGTAATGACTGATCTGCTGTTTAATTCTTTTCACACTGACCTATTGCATAGACTCAATAAAACATACAACTTTCATTTTATTAGCTCTTTCAGTGCCAATTACGTCTAAAGTTAATCTACTTAAGTCAAAATTATCATCAGGATCCCAGATTCGTACTCCTTGTAAAAAGACCTTTTATTCAGTACCTACATGCCTCTAGTTCCAGAGAAAATATCCCAGGTCAACAGCTTTTCTCGGCATGCACCCAATGTGTGCCAAGAAAAGCTGTTGACTCATTCCAAAATTTGGTACTGAAAGGGTTATAATCTTGTGTTTAAAACCACAAAAATAGTTCTAACTTCTACATTACTAGTTCTGTATTATAGACATGCTTACAATGCAAAAAACAAAACAAACAAACAAACAAACAAAACTCAGACTGATACCATTACCAATCTATAATATTGAGCAAGATAAGATGTGTAAGTGTAGTCCTCTCCAAATACAAGATGCTTTGTCTTCAAAGCCATTTCAAAGAAAATATTTTTTCTTGTTGTTTTTTATCAAACCAAAATTTTAACAGTCCATTACAGTGTCATCTGTCTTCAGAGACCACGCTCAGGTGTGATCAGTGTGGTCTCTAACAACAGGTAGTGTTTTGTAGAAGGTATAAATAACATGACAAGTACCTTAAAAAGATCGATCTTTCAAGACAGGTCATCTCCAATTAGAGAGGTCTCTCAAGACATAAACTAATCTATGGCAAATGTTTTTTGAAGTTTTTTTGTACCAATGTGCTACCCGTCACAACAGCTGAAAACCTTTGCAAGTATTATGTTGTACGTTTGTCGCTGAAATTAATTATTCTATCCCCAAAACAACAAACCTGTGAGCACAGCAACACCATCTGGTGGCAAAACATTTAACTATCAGAATACCACCTTACCTGTTCTATGGCCTTGAGGGCATTCACCAAAGCATTTTCCTCTCTCAGTCTATCAGCCTCTGACTGAACTTCACAAGTTTCCAAGGCCTCCTTCTTCTCCTCTTCACTCAGATTCTGCAAGTCCTTTCCATCTTTCTTTCTGTGCCTGTCTTTTCTTGCCTTCAATTTGTCTTTGAGGCTCCGTGCTTTGCTGCGAGAGTTGGCGGCAGAAGACTTGGCAGCATTGATGAAACCTTCCTCAGCGGTACCACCCAAGTGAAGAGCTCTCAATCGAGCTTCCAAATCTGCATCATAATTTGCGTCCTTACTGTCCTCCTCGGCTGCAGCTTGCTGGAGATCTGCCAACAATCGCTCCTGTTGTTGCGATAAAAGGAGCAAGTCCCGGTCCAACTCATCATGCGACGGAATAACTATCTCTGGCACGACATCTGGTGGAAGACCAGATGATTTAGCCTCCATGATGTGAGCCCTATGAAGCTCTTTCTTCTCTTGCCGTCGACGATCCAGCAACCTCCTGCGAGTTTCAGTCAGCTGTTTCTGTTTTTGTTTTTCCAGTCCATCTGTGATCTTCTGCAGATTGGCAGCATAGTCCATCATGAGTTTCTCCTTGTCTGCTTCCGTCTTTGCTTTCTTCAGCTGTTCCTTCATATCGCCAGCAAATTCATGCACCACAGCCTCCTTTTGTTTCTCCACGCCCTCGATGGTCTCGTTGATGGCTGCAATTTCGTTATTACGCAGATTATTTTCCAGCTTCACTGCTTCGAAGATTTGTTTCTCCAGGAGCAGTCTAGCATGCTCCTTGCGTTCCTCTTCTGTCTTTGGCATAACTTTCAGCCTGGACTGATCCACAACAGCTGTGAGGTTCATAGACTGTTGTGTTGATGTTTGTTCACTCTCAGCTGACCGTTGCACCAACTGAGCATGCTCCAGCTGCCTTCGCCCATCATAGCTTCTGCTCACACCTTGTTTGGACTGCAGTGTGGTCACATTTCTATTCTGCTGTTCAACTGTATTGCCAAGTTGGGTTTGCTGGGATGAATACAGGTTAATGTTACCTCCCTGGATTACGTTCAACAGATCTGGAGACAAAACAAACGGCTTGCCAGACTCCAGAAGACCTATCAACTGCTTTAGGAGTGGAATCAGTTCACTATTGGATGATGAAGAAGATTGCATGTCCACCTCCCCGTAAACTCCTGGAAGGTTACAGTCATAGTCGCCAGCCAGGACCAAAAGCCCTGTCAGAACAGCCTTGGCTTCCAAAGTCAAGAGCTCATTCTTTTGACGATGATATTCCAGGGTTGAGTGATCTTCGTCCAGGTTTTCCATCTTGGTCATGAGGTGATCCTTCAGTTCTGCCTGGATTCTGGCTGTGGCCTGCAGATGGCGCTGCCTGACAGTGTTCTCGGCCTCAGGATTCATAGCTCCCTCCAGTTCTGCCAGATTATCTTTGAATTTCTCCTCCTCTCTCTGAAGTTTTTCCACAAATTTGTTTACAGCATCTGCCAGTTTCTTGTGGGAGGCATTGTGGGCCTCCTCGGCCTTTCTTTCAGCCTCGTCTCCTTCTGTGAGGACAGCAACGACATCTGGTGGCAAAACAGATGCAAATTCAGCTTCAGAATCAGATCTTCTTTGGGTTTCTCTCTGAGCAGCCTCAGCCAGTTCATGAGTCTTCTCGGCAATGACCCCTAGTGTGTCCTTGACCTGGCTACAGTTCACGTTATCAATGTCAAACATGAGACGCTGAGTAAGCAGGAATTCCTGTTGAGTCAGTTCTGCCTCTCGCTGTCTTTGTCGTCTCCAAAAACTACGTCTCGCAACGCTCTCATCTTCCAACATGGCAACTGATCCCAATGGTGGCCTACGCTTACGATGACCTCCAGAGGCCAAGGTCACTGGGATGACAGTGTTAGTGTCAGGGTTGATGCGTACACCACTGATGGGACTCAAGTCTCCCGTCACTGGGTCAACTGCCTTCTCACCTATCATAATGGGCACAAGTCCTGGAAAAAAAAAAAAAGACAAATTGACACATGCTATAACATAACTGTGGGTCTTCGGTCAACTTTTCCGGGGTTGTCCCGATGGCTGAGTGGTAAGAGTGTTAATTTTTACTTTTTGCTGATGGTGCCAAAGGTCTGTGGTTGACAAATCCCACAGGAGGCTGACAAAAAGTTACGGTATTTTTAATTATTAAATAAAAGATATTTGCAAAGTACATATGACAAACTGAAAGGCCTATTCACTGTTACCCATGATAGAGACATACATCTAAGTATCTAATACAATTCTGGCTTTATAAAGCAATCTTCTGAGAAGAACATGTTAAGCTATTGCATATATGCAGATCATTTAGGGTACATGCATGCATATGGCATATGCTATAAAGTTTTCCTGGACTTGACACCACTTTTAATGCAAGTTAGAAGTGGCCACTGACAAGAAATATAAGGACACTGAAAAACACACCATATTGAATTCTGAAAATACATCACAAAACATGAGCTTAGACAAGGCAAAAGGCCGTTAAGTCTAGAGGCTGATGTCCGACCGGTTTCGTTGATTTATTCAACTCGTCAGGGACGGTTAGGAAGACTGCCTGCGCCCTTTTATACCTATTTGGAGTTACGCTTGTTGTTACGTGCGCACGTGTATTGTGTTTACGTTTTAAGCGTGATCGGCCATAATTGACTGATTATGCCATCATGATCATCTTCAAATCAGACTTATGTCTGATTTAAAAATCAGTATCTCCCAAATAAGGAAATCCGATCTGGGACTTAACTAAGGTTAGTTAGTGCAGTTTTTAATGGGCTGGGTCAAATCAGGACAACTGAATAATTGTGCTGATGCCCTGAATAGGGACTGAGAAGTGTATGGGTAACAATTTCTTGATTAAGAAGGTGTATTAGCAGTGTTCCATTTTTTAACTTCACAAAGATATGTGGAAATTATACTGACTTATTAAGGGAAAGTGAGCTCTGACATCACAAAACATGTTTTAACAGATGATCCTTGCTCCTAGAGGTCCTTGAGTGTCTTAATGTATCTTGCTTGGTTAATCAAAAGACTTTTCTGGTCAAAACAGAATACGGAAATTCCAGCACTTGGTCATACACTTTCATATGCTTTATTTCTGACCAAATGTGGGGAAAAATTGATGCATACCTCCCAAGTGACCCGCATCTGGCAAGTCAGACCCTAATATTGACATCAAAACCTGCTGACCCGCCAGCCACCGCAGAAAACATGCCAATCAAAATTATGGTTAGATCTGTTGTAGAAGACCAAATACATCAAGGCGGCAGTCACAGCTGGCAAGGTCATTTGATGCCATGTTATAGGATGCCATGTTATAGGATACTACAATTTAAGTTATGGCAGGCCTAATGTGGGTATACATTTATGTCTTTCTTTCTTTAAGCTGCCCCTGATGCAAAAAAAAACCCTAGTATCTGGGATGAAAGTAGACTCCTATAGCCCCAAAAAGTGTGCTCAAAGTGCACAGATTTTCTGTTTTTGAGATGCCTTTTTTTCAAAAACTTCTAGCGCAAGAGGGGGACAGTCTCCCCCTTCTGCATCCTCCCCCCTCAGCCGCTTTGCAGCCTCCAATGATACATGGACCAGCATTTGAATTATCTAAAGTTTGGACCTATGTTGATGTCAGCAGTGATTTGATCTACCAGATAACTACCTGCTCCCTGGGGATCTTCCATTGTGCCGCCAAGGGGTCTGATATTGCCTGTTGTCTTATCGCGTTCAGCACCAAGGATGGGTACTTCCATTTCAGTGCCTGCAGGGTCCTGCATAACGCAGCCAATCAAGATCGGCAGAAGTTGTCCTGTGCGAGCGAACTCATACATGCCTGGAAAGTATGAAGTATCAGCAAAATTACCACGCTGTCCTTTAATATTTTGCTGCATTCTGTCTGACAGAAGCGCACTTGCATTTTCAGGAAAAAGGTGAACAGTTATTCATCCTGTAATGTCAAGGTTTTTATGCATACCTTGATGTGAACTTGCAAACTTTGATATTTGGCTTAAGTTATAACAATAATTAACAAACGATCACAGCAACATGTTCTTCAAGGATGTCAACCTATATTATGGTAATAAGCAAATCTGACGGGACTAGACCGTAGATGGAAGAGGCTTTTGTGGTTTTTCGACGTAAGACTAGTTTCGGTGATCTCTTCACCTCATCAGTTGCGAAACGGAAAAAAAAAAAAAAATACATTATGGTAATGTTACGCATCGCCACCCTCATTTAGTGTCCATTTTTTTACTTTGAAAATTCGGATATAATTCAGGAAAATTATCCATTTTAACATCTGATCAGGTACGGTATGCCAAATACAGCTTTTAATTTAGGCACACTTGAGATGAAAACTTGGTACAAGCCCCACATGCTTCAGTGGGATAATGGAGCATGTTGCCAGCAGGTGGCGCCACAGGTAACTTCCTTTTCAGTATCTCAGATGTCCTACAGTGTAATTTCTGAAACAAAAGGATCGTTCACCTGGTGATCCACCCGTCGTAGCAAGGATTGACGCTCGCTCTTCCCGTCTGGTCAGGTCATGTGACACATGAAGGAGGTGACTCTTCAAACGACAGCGTGCTTTCTCCAGCTCTTTGCATGCAGTTTCCAAAGACGTCTGCTCAAGACGTACATTCAAGCCAGTGCCTTGGGCTGCTGCATCTATGCCTAAAAGCATAACCTCCAATATATCCATCCTCACAAACCTAAGTCAATGTCTCTTCATGCAGCTTTTTCCCATTAAAAATTACCAGGAGTCCCGCAGAGTACAGCTTGTGTACTTATTTCTTCATCAAGACAGATTCAAGTGATTAGTCAACAGACTTCCTTTTTTCTTTATGGAAGACTGTTGATGCAGTCCCAAAGAGGATTTAAAACACACTATATTGAGAACGACTCTGAAGCACATACTTGTGGCTACTCACCTAAAGCTGTCAACAACACCAGCTATGCATCTGTGGGCACAAAGACACTCCAGCCGGCTTTCTGTGCCTCCCACTTTTTTTTTTTTTTTTAAGATTTTACATCTTGAGCAAGATGTTGCTTGCAAATTGCAGTAGAACAAACGACAACAGCAACATGTATTAGAACTGCTTTACTTCTCAAAACTAGCCCAGGAATGTCAGATGCAACTCATTCCATACTATAGTCACAGGCCTGGGTCAGTGGTTCCGATACTGCCCTGCAAGTCAGGCTGCAGCTGCCTTTGCGGCAGCTGCAGCATGACTTGCCAGGCAGTGCCAGAACCACTGACTTAAGACTATAGACATGTTGGTACATGAACAAAAGCTCCTTTCATGAAGAATTCAAATATGCAATTGTTGTCTTAAATCTTAGTAAATATATGGAAAAATCAGGGACTGGTATGGAATGAGTTAATACAACAGAGACGTCTCTGCCTTGGGAAATGATAGATAAACGAGCATTGATTACCCAAGGATCATAGGTAGGGTGGTCTGATTAATCATCATCTCTGTGAACCAAGACACAATCTGCCAAGTAATGGCACAATATATCGTAAGCGTATCACTAGAAAAACGTACAATTCTTGTACATTCATAAACTGCAATTTTTCATCAGTAATTGTTCGAGGCTGTCAAGAGACAAGTAGACAACACATGAAGACATTTACTTCTTACCTGGAAGCATATTATCTACATCCACTCTTCAAATTTAGTTGAATTATCATGATTATGTTTCATAATGCCACAGATTTTCCACTTTACAGAATGGTTAAAATGGACTTGAGATATGATGTTTGTGTTAATACAATGTACTTATTTTACATTTATAGCTTAACTCCGCACCTGTTGTCCCTTCCAAATATCGTCGAACAGCATCCAGTACACGAGCCTCACATGCTAACACACTGGCATCCAGTAGTTGCTGGTGGCCGCCATGAGAGGGCAGCACCACTGACTCATTGAGGTAAGCTCCGCCCACCTGTACCACTTGGTTGCTCAGAGGCTCAAGGTAGGAGTCTCCTGGAATAATTGGCAGGGCACCATTTGGTCCCTCACGGGTACCACCCACTGGCACAACATCACCTGAAAAAAAAGAAAAATATTTACTTGAATAGTCATTGTTGACAGACTGGACAACATCCACCCTGCACTCGCATAGGCCTGTAACCTTGAAAATCAGGTCAAGGTCAATAAAATGTCATCAAATCAAGAAATTGGGTCCAGGTACAATGGAGGTAAATTTGAGATTGATGTGGCCTGTGAATCATGAGACATTTTGCTCGCAAGTATTCTGCTTAAGACGGGCAGTTGGACAAACTAAAAACAGTCCACCCCCAAACTTCATTTTCAAGGGACATAATTATAATCCCCATTCGAAAACAAAGAATTTACTATGAACATATAACTAACTTACAAAATTCATCATTGAAGTAAAGGGTACAGTTTGCCTTGGATTGAAGTCTTACTTTCACAAAAAAAAAATTCTTTTACTGTTGACATCCACCTGACTACATGTAGACAGTATGCTCTCTGGGTTAACTCATTCCATACCAGTCCCTGATATTTCCATATATTTACCTAGATTTAAGACAACAATTGCATATTTAAATTCTTCATGAAAAGAGCTTTTGTTCAAGTACCAACATACCTATAGTCTTAAGTCAGTGGTTCTGGCACTACATGGCAAGTCATGCTGCAGCTGCAGCATGACTTGCCAGGCAGTGCCAGAACCACTGACCAAGACCTGCGACCTTAGTATGGAATGAGTTAATGGATTTAGCCAAGCCAGTCAATGTAGCAAATTGCCTGTTGATGGCAGGTAACATCCCGTGCTATCCATGTGTTGCTGGTGGAGACACACAGTGGTGATAGACAAAACCTGCTTCGCTCATTAGTTAAAAATGTCATGTGACACAGGAAGCAGGTGCTGCCACCCTGCAGAATAGTGGGTCTGACATGCCCCGTTGACCATGGAAGTGTTGTACAGACCTGTTTTGGGGTCCACAGACACTGCCAAGATTGGCACCGGTTTCTCCGTAACTGGATCCACCATCAGTGATCCAACTTCAATAGCAATTGGTAAGCCGGTTACTGGATCAGTATGAGATCCAGCAACTGGCAAAACTGCTCCAGTCTGTGGATGGATAGTCATGGCCATGATAGGCACGTGTAGGCCACTGTCTGGATCGGAAACCGGTGCTCCAAATTTCATGTCACTGCGACGTTCAAGGGCCTTCAGTTTGGTTGGTATGGGAAGACCGGTATTGGGATCGGTTGGGTAGGTTACATACGGAATGAGTGGCTCTTCGGTCTTGCTGGCTTCACCTGCAAAGTGATAAGAACTCAGAACTTACAACTCATTTATTTCAGCCAATTAATACAATGTTTTCAATATGAAGATACATGTACTTCATAATATACATTGATGTGGCTAGGGGACTCCTACTGAGAACAAATGGATGTCGCTCTCATAGGAGCCACCTTTAAGCCTTAAACAATTGAAACAATGTAGATGGCAGTTACTTAAACAGTAAATTTTGAAAGAAACTTTCAGATATAATACAATTTACACACACAATGTAGGTGGAAAATATAATTATTAATTATTTTGACAAACATAGCAGTTATATATATTACAACTATGTTGAAAAAGATGTCCAAAAAAGCAGCCAATTACAACTTACAGTACTAAGAACATCAAATGCTATTTCTTCAAATAGTGGTTTTCTTTTGAAATTTTCCTGCATTAGCTCTACACTGACTAGAGCCCTCTATATGCTGTAAGTAATCAACAAAGCTCAAGGAACAGCTTCAATATGAAAGTTTTAGACTGAAACTCCATAATCATTAGCTCACAAACAGTGCCCCCCCCCACCCCCAGCCACCCCCCTCCAAAATACCTTTCTGCATTGACTGTCAGGGCCTGCAGTAAAATCTATTCTGTGTTATTTGACACCTATTGAGAGACCACCTGCTTTTTAATATGTGCCTATCTTTGGACCTGCTCTACAGCTGGTCTCTCAGGAAGGGACTATTGGAATAAAGCAATCCCTCTTTGAACACAGCAGTCCCTCCTTGAATACAGCAGTCCCTCTTTGAATACTGCAGTCCCTCCTTGAATACAGCAGTCCCTCTTTGAATACTGCAGTCCCTCTCTTCAGAGATAACCCTTAAGACAGGTCTTAAAGTGGTCACATGAAGTAGCTGGTCTCTCATTTCGGGTAAAATAACATGCAAAAGATAGACTTTGGGCCTGGCAAACTTAGTCTTAAAAGGCAGGTGGTCTCTCAATGGAGTCGTCTCTCAAACAGGGGGCCACTGTAGCTAATAATTTTACTAACTCATTCCTGTAAATTTAAGTTATTAGTTAGTCTGGGCTCAGTTCTTGATATATCCCACAAACTCATTCAGGTAAATTAAACTTTTTACAGGCCTCACCATTTAAGATCACAGATTACAATTTTGGGGGCAATTCTGCAGCAACCTTTCAGTAACTCACCAGTGGCAGAATCCACAGTAAAAACCAGTTTGGACGTCAGAGTATCATAGGCAACATGGCCTGGTATGGGAAGCACGCGTCCGGTCTGTGGATGCAGGAAGAACTCGGGTGGAATTTCCACGATGCGTCCATCAGCCAGTAACATACTGGTCTCGCTGTTTGGCACTATGAGGCCTGTCACTGGGTTCATGTGGACCAGGTTGGGTGCTCGGACGCTCATGTCTGGCCCTGTAATTGATATACAGTTTTTAATTTTAAATTTTCAATGCATGTGTATTGATTTGGGTTTTTCCACTCACACGACGCATGAGAGGAATATTTGTGGGGAACATTTTTTTGGGGTATAAATTCGTGAAAGTCTTGCCTTTTCGACTAATTGTGTCAATTTGGCTGAAAAATCATTTCCCAGACATTTCCCCCCCAAAATAAGTGACTCTGAAAATATTTGAGCACACTTGGTGCTATCTTTGATTCTGTAGGAAGCTTCACAAATTCTGAGGCAAGGCAATTGGACATTTTCCCATTTAATGTCCATTCAAAAATGTTTTGACAAATTAAAAAAAAAACGATTTGCTTGAAAAATGGTAGGTAGTCCTATGCCCAGCAGGCTTTGTCCACAATGAAGAGGAATCTTTGAATACAAGGAGCCACAGACCATCCGTGTGAAGTATTGATTTACACAGTCAGGCTGCTGGCAAATATTTCAGATATTGATACTACAATGAGAAAACAAAAGTATTTTGAAAAGCAACAAAAAAAAAAAAGCTGAAAAAAAAACAAAATGAAATTTGTCCAAACCTAAAGAGGTGACTTAAAATAGGAAATTATGCAAGAAAAATGCCATAAGAAGTTGGCTATGGAATGAAAAGAAAGCAGTGTACCGATAAGCTCGTCCTTCTCCATTGGGACTGTGGTTCCAGGCCTCACGATGTGTCCACCAGAACCCACTCCCAACACGCCCCAGGCTCCGACTCGCTCGCACTCCTGGGTCAGCTCACTCGACATACGCTCCAGCAAGACCTCGACTCGCGTCTTGATGATGCCGTGGACATGGTAGTCAAACTCTCCATTCTTTGTCACTTTACCACGTTGCAAGTTGGCGCTGTGTTCATCCAGCAGACGCACAGCTTCCCGGTAAGCTGCCTGGTACATCACCTGTGAGAAGAACAAAATAGGATAAGATTCCCTCACAGTTAGCATTTACAGGTAGAAAGATTATAGCCGCAAGTTTTAAACTTGATTCTGTACATCACGACAACGAAACTGGCCTCAAGGAGGTCAACAGAATTTTCTGATTGGATATAATTTTGCAACATACGTACCTCCTATCAGAGAGAAAGAAACTCACTCTGTCCTCATCAATCCCCGTTAAACATTACGCAATGAAACAAGTTAATGGTAAGTACTGCTAAGAGTAAGTGTATCTAAGAGTCAGCAGTAGTTTCTTGTATTTAACCCTTTCCCCCTTAAACTGGCCAAAACCGGCTGGTGGCCAAATGCTGTCTACTTCAGTCTTTTCAACTTATCTCAACAGTAATGAAAAACAATTTGACTGAGAATTGTAGATGATACCTATGAAGGTAACATGACCCAGGTCAACAGCTTTCCTTTGCATGGGTTGGGCACTAAGTGCCCAACCCATGCCAACGAAAGCTGTTGACTCAATCTTAATTTAAAGGGGAAAAGGTTTAAGAACTTCAAACAGTCAGAGTTGAGTGTTTTTAGTTTTTCCCACATTGTACAGTAGTCCCTCATACGACCAGCTGCCCTCACGACAAACCACCTGCCTTTAAAGACAAACATTTATCCAGTACCTAATGCTATTTTTCATGTTACAAGACCTTATCTGAGGAACCACTTGCTTTATGACACAACAAGAGAGGTCTCTCAGAGGACAGACCACGTCATACCAAACGTATAAATCAAGACTACAGATTCCAATTCTTTCTCTTTCCAGCAACAAGCCAAAGATGTGTGGAGAGAATCAAAATAAACGCAGCTGTATACTGTACTCATTCCAATAGTAGCATGCATTCTGATAGAAGCACACCCCCAAATTTTCATTCAGTACACTCCACATACTATATCAAAACTTTACCCTAATTTTTTTTAAATAATAACCTCTGTAAAAAAAGCAGACAGACTTAGGTTAGATTTGGCTTTCAGGTTTAATATGCCCTATTAAGACCATTATTATTTCTAATTGAGAAGAATCAGAGGTGCACAGTGTCGCAATCGCTGAGTTTGATAATGGAATTTTCTACATTGGCATGGCATGCTACTATTGGAGCGAATATGGTATATGGACTCTCTCAGACAGATGGAGTCCACACAGACATAGATGGAGTTCACAGGTTGCCTCTGCATACTTCGGCCACTATGCATCCGAAAGACATGGAACTGGACCATCCCTGTTTTCCTCTTGAAATACAAATTCGAAACACAGACTTTCAATCTGGTATCTTTACGATTCCTCTGAGCACACTTTTGTTGTGATCAGCCCTGAAAGAGTCAAAGTTCACCTGGTGTTCCTCTCTGGCCTGTTCATCAACTGACATTAACTCCTTCATCCTCAGAAGGATTGCCTCGAAACGTCCGCCGAGCTCCTTGCGTCGCTGCAACTCAATCTCCAATTCCTCAAGCTTGGACTCATAAGCTGCTAGGTCTTCTTTCGTTGCCATGGCAGCACGACCGGACAGGTTCATCTTGGCTGCCCACAGTCCCTTGAGCGATTCTGTCTGGCCATTGATCTTTACATACAATGCTTTCACCTGCAGAAATACAAAGTGAGATCCTGAGGGTTTGGATTGCTTAAAAAAATCAAGTGTGAGATCGTGAGGAATTGCTTAAAAATATAAAGTGATATCCCAGTGCTTTGGATGGCTTAAAATACAAAGAGTGATCCTGACGGTTT
The DNA here is from genome assembly GCA_964020975.1 of Hermodice carunculata. NCBI lineage: Eukaryota > Metazoa > Annelida > Polychaeta > Eunicida > Amphinomidae > Hermodice > Hermodice carunculata. The sequence goes on along the minus strand of OZ026618.1, from coordinate 65,085,551 downwards.
GGATTGCTTAAATACAAACAGAGATCCTGAGTTGGGATTGCTTAAAAATGCAAAGTGAGATCCTGTTGCTTTGGATTGCTTAAAATACAAAGAGCGAATCCTGATAGTTTGGAGTGCTTAAAAATACAAGTGACATCCTCATGGCTTTGATTGCTTAAAAATACAAAATGATATCCTGATGCTTAAAAAGACACATTATACCAGTCTTGATAATTTTAGGACTTTTTTGTGTTTGATACCATGAAAGGCCCAACTTTAAAAGCCACTCTAATCAAGTCTTAAATTGTGTTTGCTGAAGTGCATCTTGTTGACTTCATTTTCTATAATGCCACAAAATTTAGATTTGTGTTTTCTATGTAACTTTTAGTTACCAAAGCCATTTTCAGTGATCTCGGTGAAGTCCACTGGTACTTTAACAGATCTGAACAGCAACAGAAAAATGGAGCACCTAATACTTGAAGTTCAACCCAAAACTGTTCATATACTTATTTTGCATATTCCATCACGTATGATTAGTAAATGATCCATTTCTGCACAAAAATTGGGTCCTATACATTTTTATAAAAATGAAATGTGTTACAAAGTAGGACTTCCAATAACAAAAATTACACAGTCAGGTGGGAGCTTATTTTCATGTGATAACCTCAAACCCAAACTGCAGTCAAATGATATGGCATGGTTCCAGTGAGGCGGGATGACAAAAATCATATACACTTACCTACCTGCAGACATTGTACAGTAACTTTGAGACAAGTTAGAATATTAACACAACATTATTTTTTTTTTAAATTGTATCGAGGTTATCATGATATTCTTACCTCAGAAACTGGAGACTTCAGATATATTATTCATCTTTACTTTCAAATTATATTTGAACAAGAAATAAAGGCACATGACAGTGTTTCACCGCTACTAAAATATACAGGTGGTTTCAGTAGGTGTGTTTCTGTTAGTTACAGTGGTACCTGCTATTTACGACCGCCCCTAATGCCAGACAAACGTGGTCTCATATTGCAGGTGGTTTTTAATTGCAGGTAGATTAACAAAGAAACAAGTGTCTAAAGTCTGGTACATGTGGTCTTAAAAAAACAAATGTGGTCTTTCATGAGAGGTGGTCTTTCAAGCAGGTACCACTGTACTTCATTATATGGTATCCTGACAGTCAACCTTTAAAATGCTGGCTTTATCATGCCTTGAGAGACATAAAAAGTCTTCATAAACTAAAATGTTCTCTTTATTGCTCTCTACAGAATAGCCTTTCCTCTGTATCCATAAAATATCACAGATAATCCTGTCCAGAAATAGGAGAAAATTGTGCCATAATTCAGCCAGGCTCAAACAGAAATTTACCAAATTAAGACTCAGAAATATAAAAGGCTTTACCTCTTCCTTCTGTTTGCCCAGGTCCTGAGTGATGGCTCGAGATTGTTTGGCCAGTATATCATACAAGGTGTGTACATTGAATGCCTCTAGGTCTGCCTGCTTGCGGTAATCCCAGAATTCATCATTCTTGATGATGTCATCCGACTCAGATGCTAAAAATATATTTGTGTCTTTTGTTAGCTTTTTGTTTTCAGTAAGCAGATGCCTTCTGTTCCTCTGACAAGATCTCCCAACAAAGACCCCTGAATTTCATTCTTCTGATCCACTGCCAGTATTTTGGATTGTATACACTGTAGAGATTTATTTTTTTTTTAAACCAACACATCTTGCATGGTAATATCTATGTACCCAATACAAAAGTAAAATTCTCATCCTCTCCGAGCACGATTTATATAAATCATTCATCTGTCGTGTACCAGATTGAATGTAGACACCATGAAAATTTACCAACTGCCACAATTCCTGATGAATGCAATGCAGCTTTCAAATGAATTCCTTCATGAATACAACAAAAACTTTCCAAGATTACATGCAAAATAAGTGCAATGTAGATCTACATTATGTGGCCTTATCCAACAACAAAAACTGAGTACACCCAAAGCAATAGAGCATATCATCTGTAGGTGGCACCACAGGTAACTTCCTCTTCATAACCAGCTGTTGCAGGCACAGACACCTGGGAGATAAACAAACCTGCTTCATTCATTGGCTGAAAATGTCACGTGACACATGAAGCAGGTGCTGCCACCATGCAGAATAGTGTATCTGACATGGGGTATAACATGCACATAAATTTAGATGCTTCTTAAAATCATTAAACAAATATATTGACAGGATGTTACGCTTACTGGCAAGTGTTCTGTTTTCATCAGAACTTTGACCGGTTGGTGCAGCCTCTATAGCGAGCGTTTCAGATCCCAATAATCGGTGATATTTTTTAGCAGGATGGACAGCAGATCCTTTGCTGGAGTAATCGTCAAAGTCGTACTTTTGGGTCCAGTATCGGTAGCGTGGATAGATGTATATGCCTTTGTTCCAGCCATATTTTCTGAACAGCACCTAAAACCAGGTTAAAATTTATGGATATCATTCTGCATACAGGGGTTCATGGCAACTCATTACTCGAAGCATCATAGTGTAAAATTAATATTTCAGTAATATGGCTGCAAGCAAAATTTCTTGAAAGTTTTGAGTGAATGAACAAACACACAAACAAATGAACAAATCAATCGTATGAAGTTCATCCCTGCTTCAATATCATCCTTGTAATCTAAAATCTTAAAATGACATTATGAACAATTTCTGAGCTTCCTCACCAGGTAAAATTGTGTTCTCCAGTAAAACTACTGTATGCTTCCTCCACTCCCACCCCCACCCCAAAAAAAGCAAAGTTTTCTTTTTTTTTTTGTTTTTTTTTTTTTTTGTTTTGTTTTTTTGAATCTTCAAACATAGAGAAAGTTGGTTTATTTTGTTACCCATTACAGATTTTCACCTTTTACGTGTGTTTGACATGTAAAATTTGGGAGGGTATTTTCTGCCCCTCCAAAGAACTGACCAGAGCAATGACAATGATGACCATAACCAGGAAGACGACAGCTAACAAGATTCCAATGACCGCCCAATCGGGAGCTTTCAGAATGTCCTGCTTGATGGACATGCCGTTCTGGATGACATAACGAGGTGTTGTTGGGAAGAACGGTCCATCCTCTGCGCATTGTGCATTTGGTGCCATCACGCGAACGTACTGAAACAACGCAAATTTATATGCATTCGACTGACAAGTGAATTTAAGTGTCTTGTAGAGCATAGGTTGGAAAAATGCATAGTGCAAGTTGACAAAACAATATGTTTACCGTAAAGTTATTTCCATTATGCTGCTGTTTATTTTGTTCATCTTGTAACAGATGACAACAAAGCAGAACAGTTCTCCTTAGAGGTAAGAAATTTAACATTCTTGCAAAATTCCTGAAGCATGGAATACATTTTTTATTACTTCTTCCACCCACCCCACCCCAACAAAAACGATATACTTAGCACCTTGTGTGTGTCTTTACAACCTCTACATGACGTGGCCTTTTTCCGAATTACATATCATCACTATAGCATATTACGAGTTTGTAATTTTTATATATAAAGCATGTTTACACTAAAAACTCCACAAACCATTTTCTTGTAGGTGTTTGTACTGAGATGGAAGGCATACACTCCAGGATCACTGAACTTGTAGACAAAGAGAGTGGCCGACGTAGCGTCCTGAGACTGCAACTCCAGGAGCTGTCGGAAGCCGCCATAGTCAAACTTGCTGTTTGTGTTGTACAAGTTTTCTCTGAAAAATTAACGTTGGCTTGAATTTACCTTTTTCGCCTTTTAAAAACATGATACAGTGTTTTAATGCACAAATATCATGAATATATAAACTCTTAACCCTAAGACATGTTTAAAGACCAATGGCCACAATACTGTTTATGAACTTCTTAAGCATCATCACACATATGATCATACAATGGTCATATCTGAAAAGGAAAAAAATGTACAGTGCAATTTTGTATATATTACTGTATGATCCCTTTTAAGGGTCCCTGCCCTATAAAGCACCCCCCTTCTTTTTTTCACTCAAAAACTCTTAAATGTTGCCAGATTTTCTTCATTTTAACCTGCCTTTCAATAAATACTGGACTCATATTCCAAAAATAGGTTTACAGTTGAGGCTTACCGCCAAATTTTTTCTTAACACCTGGCGCTTACAAGGGACAATACCGTAAATCTCTCACATTATGACTTCCTGCGACAAAATGATCTCCCTTGTGAGCTCATTTTCATGTCAGAATGGGCAGGGAGAGTCTAGAACTAGACAAAAGGATTTCAGGTATTAAATGAAGATCCAGTTGCAAGACATTTGACTATCCCAAAATTACATCAAGCAATATGACACGGCACCAGCACTGATTCATAATTAAGACCATAATACCTTATTTATAGCCAGTAAAACAGCAGTGATATGACAAAATTGTTAAGCACACAACAATTTTTACTTTTGTGCCATCAAAATTATTCTTACCTCTTACATTAGCATTTTTTCAGTTTCTGCCTTTTTTTTTTTTTAAACATTTGATACTACAGTGAAAACTCATTATAAATACACCATCTGTTCCCTCAGAAATGTGTCAGATAACTGAAATATGTCCGATAAAAAAATCAACCAACAAAGAAAATGTACGTTTGCCATTCAAAACTTGTGTCATTATGATGAATATGTTGGATATCGGAGGGTCGTTATAATAAGGTTTCACCGTATATCATCACAAAAAATAGGCATAATAAAGGCATCCAACAGTGGTCTTGCTGCTACCAAAGTAAAAAGTGGCTTCAATAAGTTTTCTTCCATAAGTGGCTTAATTTACAGTGACTTCGCAATCAGTCTTTATTTTCGCACTTTTTATTCCTCCTCCTTTGATTATTCTCCAGTATAACAGCGCTCCCTCTTTATAATGCAAATGGTCAGGTCCGCAGAGTAATTCGTGTTATAGCAAAACCACCTTTTAACCGAGGAATTTCTAACATTTAACCTACCAGTAGCGACCACAGTAGGTATATGCTTCAGTCAAATTTTGATTAGGAAGGTCCAAAATTTCTGTGAAAATGCCCGAAGCTAGCCTGACATTTGGCTAAGAAGACATCAAATTGCATCAATTTTACCCACTCGTGGTGAACAACAATATCTCAATGGAGCACTTTTCTTTATTCTTGACAACTTTCCCCTATTTTTCTTGCCACTAAGTGTCCTAATAGAGTGGTTTTCAGAGGGTACAAGCCACGCATCCCCACCAAAAATCTGAGGAAGTACCTTTGTCTGGCAACAGAGGTGCTGTAAATAGCAGGTACATGTACCACTGAACCTGGATAAAATTTACAGGCTTTCCTAATTTCTTTAAAGCCTCACCTGTCATAGACTGGGTAATTAGTCTTGGTGACACTGAAAAACATGAGCTCCCCATACTTCAAGCATACAGTTGGAGCCGCCACTCCGGTGTAATTTGACCCTGGCACAGCCGATACTGCCAACAGTCTGCGCCTCTGGTATCCATATATCCCGCCGTGGGTCACATTTCCAGTCACCGCACCCTTGGAGTTACCCAGCAGAAGTCCGACTGTCTGCTCAGGGTCCGGTTCATACACTCCCAGGAATCCCTTGTCACTCATTTCAACCATGTGAATCGGGACTGGGGCCTGTCCCAGTTGACCACATTGGTCTGGGCCAATGGCGTTTCGGGAGTTGATGACGCGATAAAGCTTTGTCACCTCAATTTCAAACTGGATGCAAAATCAAAATAAGGTAATTATATAAAGCGTAAATTTTATTTTGAATGTCTGTACGCACTGCATAATGTATTTCATTGATATGTGAAATGTTTGCATGATGAAACAATTTTTTTATCAACAGCCCTTCAGTTCCAAAGGATTCATCAGGAGTAACAGTTACTGTCATTAACAGTTACTGTCACAAACTATCAGTGTCACTAACTGTTGCTGTCACAAACTGTCACTGACAGGAGATACCACATGTAGTTTACCAATCTTTTATCTTGAGTTGACTCTTTCACTGCCAAGTTTGGACTGAGTCAACAGTTTTCCTCAGCACCCATAGTACACTGAGGAAAGTTGATGACCTGGGCCATTTGTACAGTCTCCGCAGATGTGGGCATGTGATACCTGAATGAAAGGTCAGCTTCCCAAACACTATGAATCTAGGTGAACTTGGAACACGTCAATTTTTGTCCAATTGGAAATGAAGGGGTTGAAGTAAATAGTAGCAGGCATAACATATACTTAACTCATTCCATACTATGGTCACAGGCCTTGGTCAGTGGTTCTGGCACTGCCTGGCAAGTCATGCTGCAGCTGCTGCAAGGGCAGCTGCAGCATGACTTGCCAGGCAGGGCTAGAACCACTGACTTAAGACTATAGGCATGCTGGTACTTGAATGAAAGCTCTTTTCATGAAGAATTTAAACATACAATTGTCATCTTAAATCTAGGTAAATATACGGAAAAAAATCAGGGACTGGTATGGAATGAGTTAAGTCACTAAATGTAAATTAATGAACTTTGTACATATATCATGGCATACTAAGTTTTCATGGTATATCCTCTTTTACCATGTAGAGCATTTGACTTTTTGAAATACATGTACATATATATAGAGGTCTACTTAATCGTCATTCTAAATTATTTTTATTTTCACTAATTTCACAGATGACACAAAACCATGAAGAAATCAAAACACAATGAAATAGTCTGCTAACATAGATATCCTGGGAACTGTGTCACAATTAGTGAAACTAAATTGAAACTTGAGTTAATGGCTCCACTGCAAAAGCGATGAACATTTATACATGTGAAAATAAATACACTTGTACATTTACAGTAAAACAATTTAAATCCAATCAAGAATTTTACGGCCAATAAAGAAAAGGCTTGTCACACTGATGCTGGGCTGGTGTAAGTTGGCTACCAAAATTTTGCAACCATTAGCCAAGGGTATCAAAGAATTTAAGTCAATTTTCAAAAAAAAATTTGCATAATTGAATGATAACTGAACATAATTACTTAAAGCTTTTCAAGGATACCAGAATTCTGCTTATGGTTGTGGCATGTGATTTTAACCCTACTCAAGACACTCTGGCTAAACTGGTGAAGTTCTTGCCACAATATCAAGACGCTTCTTCACAATAATGACAGCTCCCTTACCCTGGTGGTGACATCATCAATATTCTTCACTCTGATGAATGGCCCCAGCACGGGGCTGTCGGGACAGTGCATGGTAATCCTGTGCTGCTGCTTACGACGACACTCGAGGTCACACAACTGGACAAGGTCGTCCACTTTGCATCGGCACAACCCAAGCTGTCTGTCCACCCCCACATATTCACCCTGATCACAGACCTGTGGGCAGAGACAGACTGTTAACTGAAGCAATGACCAGGTCAACAAGGGTCCTTTTTAAGCATCAGACGTTCATGGTCATGTGACCTTGACCTTAAGCTTGAGACCAAGGACACCCAATTGCAACCACCAGTGAAGTCCTACCTAGGAACATATCCTGAGCAAGTTTAAGCTTTCATTGAATCATTCCTGAGCTATTGCACAAAACTAATTTCATTCAATGGATGTGTGACTTTGACCTTGTGGTCAAGGTCACCCATAATCCATCCAGGCACGGTTTTACGTAGATACATATTTTGACTAAATATGAAGGAAATTGGACATGTACTATAAAAGTTATCCTAAAACAAAATCAGGACAGACGCATGGATAACCTAATTAACGTAGGGCACCCACAACCTCTACAATAATACACTAGTAGTATTATATACAAGATTGCATACATTTTTTTTTTTAAATCTTTCATCTTACACCTCGTCCATCCACAGATATAGTCTGGTCCAGCTCATGACAAGATACAAATAAAGAATTGCACGAGGGACAACCTCCAACCAAACAGTTTCCTTACCGTTCTAGTCAGACAATTGCGGTGAACAATTCTGAAATGTTTGCACTTCTAGTTAAGGAACCTCCTAATGTTTTGTTACATGAATGCATGCGATGGACGTACCCTGTCTCTGCAATGTGTTTCCCAGTTCTGGTCAGTGTAACAGCGTCCATCCTGCGATCTGGATGTCGACTCTTGGCAGAGATCGTAAACATACTTGACGCAGTCCTGTTCTCGCCCCACCATTGTGATGAACCCCGTTGAACATGGGCAACGACGATCACTTGCCTGCACAGTAAGGAAATTAGCTGTTCAGTTCGATCAGTTACGACACATGCTTAAGAAATGAAAAGTTAGAAGACAGGTTAATGCTACATTAACCTGTGGCATCCCATACTGAAAATACAGGCTAATGCTACATTAACCTGTGGCACCCCATACTGAAAATACAGGCTGAAGCTACATTAACCTGTGGCACCCCATACTGAAAATACAGGCTAATGCTACATTAACCTGTGGCACCCCATACTGAAAATACAGGCTAATGCTACATTGACCTGAGACACCCCATACTGAAAATACAGGCTAATGCTACATTAACCTGTGACACCCCATACTGAAAATACAGGCTAATGCTACATTAACCTGTGGCACCCCATACTGAAAATACAATTTAATTCTACATTAAACTGTGACACCCCAAGCTAAAAATTAAGACAGATGTGAATATATGTATGAAGCAGCATAAGTGGAGCAAAGGGTTAAATTTGGATAAGTACTGTAACAGTGAAACCTGGCTTTAAGGACCACCCCTCAAGATGACCAAATGGTAGTTTTTTATGCTGCCATACCATGTGCCTTAACTTGAGGGGCACTCTAGCCGGTGGGGAATCCCAGGGGTGTATTGGGGGCCCCTCTGACAGCAAGAATTGGTGATCTTAGCATGGGATAGAGGGGATATGTGGGGAATTCGTGACTTGCCAGCCAATGCAAAGACACGGGCCTAACATCATTTTGGAAATTGAATGAGACCTCTTTAAATAAACAATTTAAATATGCCATGTTTATCTTATATGGATGTAACTGTACGTGGGGAAATGTAGAACTGATTGAGGAATGACTCTTTTCACATACATGAAACTCCCTTCCTGCTCCAGTACATTGACACAGTGCCTGTCCAGTCTTCGGTTGTTTGGCCTCTCCGCCACACGGGAAGCACCCCTTCTGTCCACCCAGGTGGTTGAAGTGATCTACCTGGCACGGCAGGCAATTCTCCACACGTCCCATGTAGGAGTCGGGGTTGTAAGTACCCAAGGGACAGGCCGTGGGTATCGAGCTGTTCTCTGGGCAGTAATAGCCTGAAAAGAAAACGAGTTTCATGAGGCAATGACTCGCTGTGGGCAATACTTTCGAAAACTTAAAACAAGAAAATGTGTAGTATAGGTCATTTATATCTGCTAGCGGGAATTAGGGATTATTCACATCAAATATCAGGAAAATTGGGCCTTTTCTTCAATATGACATCAGATACCATCATTATTATGCTTTGTGACTATGGAACGGCCGGCCGGCTCTCGAACCAGCAACCTTCTATGGCTCTTAGTTACGTAGACATTTTTGTGGCGAGTTTCTAATTAAGTGCTCTGTTAAAATACAAGGCATATTACACTGAGAGCTTTTTCATTTCTCCATATAAACTCATCATAAATGCTGTACACTCTATTTAAGTTTAAATAAAGTATGTGCTAATATTGTTTTTTTTGGGGGGGGGGGTTACTGATCTTGGTGAGTTTTCACATGTGTTAATATTGGTTTCAGTATTTTGGCTTGTCTTTTAATGTTAAATTGGTATTAGACATCCATACCAGTATGAGATGACCCCAGGATATAGAATATTATTATTCGATGAAATATTCCTGATCAGTCCATCCTTCCCCTTGCAGGCACCAACTTTTTTTGCCGCCAAAGAGGTGACTGTAAATATTTAGTTATGGGGATTTTTTTTTTAAATCTGCATTCTACACCAGTTTCTGGATTTCATTACTAGTTAACATTCCAAGTGTAGGTGTTTCCAAATACTTTTGTTCAAATTCCATCCAAGCAATGTTCAAAATCCTACATCATGCATTATATTTCCAAAGTTCTGACCCACTAAAGAAAAAAAATGGCCGTATAAAAGCATACCTTCTGGGCATGGATAGGAGTTTGTGCTGTTAAAGCCAAAGATTGCGCTGCTGTTTGCAAGTGGCATGTCTGTGGTGGCGGCTTGCTTGCAGACTACCCCTGCTCGACAAGGTCGACACTCAGCCCTCTCTGGATGGTTGCCATAGTAACCAGGTCGACATGGTTCACAGGTGTCTTTGAAGGTGGCCCTCGGTGAGCCGTCGTATTCCTTGTAGCCTGCGGGACACTTCACTGCTTCAATGGCACCTACAAAGGACCAATTGTAAAACTGTTACCGTGGTAACCCCAGGGCACACAATATAGAAATGAATTTCGTTTGGATTGTGGTGAGGAGAATTTGGCATTCTGGTGTTAGCATGCATTTGCCATGAAGTGCAGTTACTTTTATTTATATATCCACCCTACTGAATGCACCAATAGTGAAAATTGGACATTTTAAAGTGCAAAAAATTTAAATTCACCAGAGTTTCTTTCTTTGTAGTGTCATAAATAGTGAACAAGTGGCGAAGTAGATGAAGAATAACACTAGAAATTAGTTCTGATGTAATGTAATTTTTCACAACAATATTGGCAGAACATGTGAAAAAAACAAACAAAAAATACACAAGAAATGACATAATGAACAAATAAGACATATTTCGCCACACTGTAGCATGAATCAGTGGCACAGCAATGATAAAACAGTATCAGCACACGCTACATTGTATCATTTCTGAGTATATGCTGCACGTTGAACTCAGCGGAATGTGGCCCATAAAGATTGCTGTTATTGGGATTTGTTAACAGATGCAATTTCTACACATTTAACAGGACCAACTAGAACAAAATAAATCTCAACGACTGTCTTCAGAAGTCATCAAAATATCTGGTGAAGCAAGGTAATCTGCACTACTACACAGCTATATTTACATTTAATCTAACTTTTAGCATTGCAAGTATAGGAGAGCCTGGTGTGTTATGAGACCATAACACATTAGCCTTGTGTGTCATGGAACCGTAACACAGGTGTCCCGCCCACATTCCAAAAAGCCACGCCTACCTGAGTTTCCGGAACTTAACACTTGAACATGCTCGGCAAATCAGTTTTTGATCGTTTCTCTTAATTCTATGTATTAAGTTTCTAAATTCCGTATAATTGAGCAAAAAAATTAAGAGGGAAATGTAAATATAAGCAATGAGGGTCACTTTTGTGTGTGTTGTGGTATAATGACGCGGTGATTGAAGCTGGCATTGGGCGAGGCGCACTGGCGTGCGCCACCCCCACGATGTCAGCTTCAATCACGCGCGTCATTATGCCATAACACACACAAAATCGACCCTCACTTCTTAAATAAAACAGTTCCATTTTTCAAGCACACCTTTCAAGACTGTGGACTTATCATCTTTTGATGTCAAATTCATGGTAAGTAACAACCATCAATAACAGGACACCGTCTTTTTTAGATTGCAGAGGAGGTTATCTTAACTCTTTCAGTGCCACATTTTGGGCGGAGTCAACAGCTTTCTTTGGCACACTCTGGGCACATTGCACCCAAAGCGTACAGAGGAAAGCTGCTGACCTAGACTATTATTTCAGATTCTCAGTTTCTAACATGCTTTTTCTACAACCAGACGGCAATGGGGACAAGCAACGTGAAGTTATCACTGGTAGGGATTATGCTACAGTCCTCTTTTAACAATGGATTGATTTCCGCCATGATTTACATCAGCCCTGAGACCTACGTACCTCTGAGCTGGCCATTAACAATCCTGCTTTCACAGTAGTGACCCTTGGGACAGCGCTGGGGATACTCAGACATCACAGGACAGAAGTATCCAGGAGGACATGGCTTCTGCGTCTTCATTTCTTTGCAATAGTATCCTGCAGAGGGAAAATTGGCAAATTTGCACTTTAGCATTCAAGATTTTTTGCTGATGAGCATTCCAAGACAAGTGATATCGGGGTTATATGTTAGCTTATATGAGCAGTCTGAAATTACAAAGTTTTGAGCGTACCTGTATATTCCTGAAGAAACTCGTCACTTTGCCTCCTAACATCTGTGGTGCCTGCCACAGTCTCTTAACTCGTCTTCCACAAGACTTCAAGCAGTATTCATTAACCCTTGCTATTCTACAGCTATCGTCAGTTGCTTTTTCCAGTGTTAAAGTTTAAGTCTGTGGGTTCAGTTTGAATTTAAAAGCATGGAGAAACCAGTATGAAACTGTCCTGACAAAGTTCTTCACTTCTGTATCAATGAACCCTTAAAAGCGCCAATTTGAAACTGAGTCAACAGCTTTCCTCAGGGCACTTTGCATGCAATGTGCCACGAGGAAAGCTGTTGACTAAGATTACTTTTTGCTTTAGACTAGGCTTGCTGGTATTCGAATGAAAGGTATCTTCATGAGAAATTTGAATCTTTTTACTCTTTTATGTTTAACGGTAATGAGAAAAAGATTATACCTGTAATTAGTTATTTAAGGGTTAAGAAAGAACCAAAACTAATATACATATATCTGGGTTCGACTGTCAAGGCATACCTGGCTGGCAGATGGTCTGATTCTGTGACCCCTCGGGGCAGTACATGCCTCTGTCACAGATGGTTCCATTGACAGTGCTATTGGTGTCTGGACAATAGAAGCCAGCTGGACATTGGTGACAGTCTGTGATATTGCCTGCTCCCTCGTCAGACCTACAAACCAAGAAATTCTCTTGTGACAATGAATGGTCCCTAGTGTCATTATAAATGGACCTGTAACGCTCATGAGCTGAAGACTTAAGAACCGAAAGTTGCCACTATAACAAAACAGAAACTTGTTTTGAAATAATTTCTGTTTCTGTTGTGTACTTTTCAGATTTTACACACAAAAAATGGCCTCTGTAAAATTATATGGGACTTTTAAAATTCTAAGGGTCAAAGTGGGATCACAGAAAGGAAGAGGGTCTTTTTGACAATGAATCAGATCTGAATATTTATCAACCCTCATTTAATTCTAGCCAAATATTATGGAAATTTTTGTTACTATGAGAACGACACTATACTCCATACTGAAAATGTGTCAGAAAACCCCATGCCTTAAATACATGTACTATCAAATCTTGGCTAAAATCTCTTACATTTCGATGACGTATAATAAACACGATACAAGCACAAGGAGATTTCCAACATTTCAATAGTCAAATACACCACTGGAAGATGTTAATTTGATAGTATTTAGGCACTTAAGGGTCTCCGGTCTCCGGCACATTTATGGGCGACAGTACAGTGAATACTGTACCTGAACGTTCCAGGTGGACAAGCCGTTGGCTCCCAAGTAGCCTCTGTACAGTAGAACCCTGGAGGACAGGGGCTGTGTGTGAAGTTGGCCATACCCTCATAGTAGCAGTGGTAACCTGCAGGACAAGGCTTACAGTCTGTCAAGTTCTTTCCTCCTGGGATATCGTTGTACGTTTTTCGAGGACAAGGAAGTCTGGTCTCATTGAAAGGGCAGTAGTACCCTGGGCGACAGTCCACCGCAATGATAGCTCCATACGGACACTCCTTCCCAGCTGGACACATGTCACACTGTCCGTCGTGCGATGCTCCAATCCCATTGATGACTTTACCAGGGGGACATTTCTGTGGTTCGGGTGTTCCTGGAATTAAAAAATAAAGTGATTTCAAGATTTTGTTTTTAAACTTAAAATCTATTATCATTGGAATTTTCATTAAATTACCTGGATTTATGTACAAATTACAAACACTGCCACTACAATGCCCTCTGCTGACAAGATTTCAAACTTAGATTAAATTTGATTTAACTCTGTCAGTGCCAATCATGACTGAAGTCAATCTACTTAAGTCAAACTAGTCCGAATTATCATTAGGATCCCAGATTCGTATTCCTCATAAAAAGACCTTTCGTTCACGTACCAGTATGCCTATAGTTCCAAAGAGAATACCCCAGGTCAACAGCTTTTCTCGACGCATATTGGGCACAATGCGCCCAGAAAAAGTGTGGACTCAGTCCAAAATTTGACACTGTAAGGGTTAACCCTTGCTAGTTCCGTTCCCCATCAAAGTTACACTCACCAGCCGGGCAGTAATAGCCATAGGGACAGAGCTCGCCAATGTTCGTGTCATTTCCACTTGGGTGAGGGTTTGCGTTGCCCTTCTTGCACCAGTAGCCTGCTGTACAGTCCCCAGTGACCCGACCATCCACACAATACTTGCCTACCACACAAATAAAACAATCTCGTATTTGTAGGAAAAAAATTACCCAAACTCAAGAAAATTCTCATCAAAGTAATCAAAGAGCAGCAAGGAGTCACCAGAGTTATTAATTCAGTGGTCAGCCTGAGTTTCTGTCAGAAAAAAAATTGTCAATTTTGAAATAAGCACATAGGAAATGAACTTGTGATCTGAATTTTAACTGAACCCTGGGGCACTTTACACCAATGTAACAGCATCAGACTTTTCCCATTAACATCCTAGAGAAATAGTGCATTGTCATCTGCTTATTTTTCTTTCCAAAAATGATGCAGCAATTAGCACAAGTTTTCCTTGGTGCACTCTGGGTGCACAGCTGTCACAGTGCACCAAGGAAAACTATGGACTCGGTCCCATGAGGGATCAAGTGATATTCATATATTTACAATACTCACACTCAAGCAACAAGTTAAACAATTCTACAACATTGTTGAAAAGTTTTTATTCAAGCGGGCAATTCTCTGAACTTGGCAATATTTTAATTTTTCTAAGCTTTGCAATATTCTGAATTTACCCATCACAAATTCCAAGGCCTGAGAGCCCAAAACCCAGAGTTGAGACTACACATCTTTACAATGACAAGATTATACATCTCTGTAATGATGAGACTATACATCTCTATAATGACAAAACACACATCTCTATGATGAGGACTGACCTTTGATGCAAAGAGCACACTCGTCCATGGCCTGCAATCCAAAGGTCGTGTCATTTGTGTAGGTTCCATTGGGGCAAACAGAGGGGTAAGGCGAGTTGATGGGGCAGTAGTGATAGGACGGACAGGGGAACGGCAGACTGGAATTGACCATGCAGTAGGTTCCTGCAGGGCACGGTTCACAGTTGTCCTTAGCTTCAGCCGGTTGGTATGTGCCTGTAAGTGGACATATTTGTTTCATATACATATGTCAAGGAAACTCTCTAATGTAATCTGTTTTTTTTGTTTTTGTTTTTTTGTTTTTTTTTTTTGTTTATTTTTTTTAACTTATTGTGCAGTCTTACATGTGAAACTGCAGCATTATTACGTGCAGGTTTTTAAAAAAATCATGCAAGAAATTTATAAATTTTTATTTGACAATGTTTCATTTTGTGCTTCCTATGAAACAAATACAAGTTTAACAAAAGATTGAATGATACATTGTCACAAACCTGTTCAACATGGAGAACTGAATACAAAGCAACAAACCCAGTTTTTGTACTTAACAGCGATAGTCTTTTTCATGAGCACAATATGTGGTCATATGACAGAGGGCTTAAGAGCAAGTGCCAGCCACAGAGCACTGAATTTCTCTTGTTCTTCATTCTATTTGCCCACAACAGTTGCTCACTTCCCGTACATTTCACCTGAACACTTTCCTTAACTCTCGTGTTCCTAACGCTGACGTGTCAACATGCAATTTTTTTTTGGAAACGGAGCAATTTAAACGAGAATTGTAGATGAGATGCCCGCGTAAACAGCTTCCCTTGGTGTAGGCTTAGCACAAAGCACTTCATCCACACCACTGACAGCTGTTGACTCATCCATAACCCACACCTAGTCCGAGTACGATGGAGTCAATAGCTTTCCTTAGCACAAGTTAGGTGCAATGCATCCAAACCGTGCCAAGAAAAGCTTTTGACCTAGGGCATGCCATCATGAGGGGTCTTACATACAAATCTCCGCACAAATGTTTTCTAGTAAAGCGAATTCAAGTAAAATCGTTAAGGTAAATGACAAGTTACATCTGGGCGCTTTGGGTCCATGTGAGCAAGAAAGGGTTAGACAGTCTTATTCGAGGGTAAACAGTAAAAAAATACCAGCAAACATCTGGTGTCATAAAGTCATTTGCTTATATTCATAATCATGAAAGTAATACATACAAATCTTTTTTAACCAATTACACCCTCTACGAGCCAACAGCTACAACATATGATAAACAGATAAAAAACAAAACACGACTGAGCGCCCTCTATTGACGTGAGCAGAAAGCAATAATATGCCATCAGTCAACAGCTTTACTTTTTCATTCCCTTGGTGCATTGTTTGCAGCATACTGAAGGAAGTTGTTGACTCGCTCCCCTGAGGGTTACGTGTGATAGTCTTCAGCCTGGCTTATTTTTCATCCTGTGAGGTAACATCATGCTACGGGGGGATATATCTATAGACTCCTCCAGTAGCAGGTTTTCAGGGTTTCAGAAGCCCTATCACTGGGCAGGGGGTCTGAGGGCCCTCCCGAAGAAAATTTTCAAATCTAGATGCTCTAGGATCGATTCTACTGCACTTCTGGAGGCTACGGCATCACGAAGGCCTCGTAAGTCTTGATTTTTAGCCCCAGAATGCTCCAGCTTGCATCATTTTGCATGTTATTTTCAAATATTCTAGGGATGGAGTCTTACCCTCAGAAAATTTCAGGGTACGGAATTTTACCCATTTTACCCTCTGGCAAAACCCCTAGGTTTTGACCTACCGGGAGGACAGGCATGAGGTGTTGCTGTCTTGTTAGGACAGAAAAAGCCTGGTGGACACTTAAAGCTGCTGGGTCTGGCAGTGTCCGTCTTGGCGAAGTCTGGACAGTAGTAGCGGGCGTCACAAATCCCTGTTGGCTCTGTGGCTCCGGTGGACGCACAGTAGTGTCCTGGGAGGCAGGGGTGGCAGGCATTGACATCAGCGCCACCTGTGTTGTTAGTGTATGTGCCGCGTGGACAGGGAGTTGGACTGAGCGTACCTGTTTTAAAATACAGAGTTGGGTTCTTCGATCACTTAGGTATCAGAAGGAAATATACAATATCTTTTTTTAAGTCCATGGTTCAAATTTATATTCAGCAAATGCCCAAGTTCTCACTACCCTCCATTATAAAACACTGCTTTAGTCCAAACAGGTGGTTGGAATTGCACTATGAGAAACTTGCTGTTTTGACCCAACCAGAAAAGCCTAGAACTCCTATACCACTAGAGGGCACCACTGGTCAAGAAAGCTCACCTTACTTCTCCTGCTATGTGATTGGACAGTACATACGAGGTGTCCTTTGTCACCTATGATGCCATCTTGTGGCTTGAGCATTCTTAGCTTATCCCATCATTTGAAGCATTCCATCCACACAGAACACTGCTATAATTTTCAACCATCTGAATTTCATGTACACAAACCAGTTAAAATATCATTATGTCTGGCCAGGCGCCATACAACTACACTTTACTTTAGAGAACAGTCATCACTAACCTCAATATGGTAACAACAAATTACATACCTTTATGCCAAAACAGTTTCAGCAGCATATCTGTACAGTTTGTCAACTGACAACAAAATACACTTAAGACTGATAAAATTTATTTCATACATACTCAACTTCAGTAATGCCACATGAAAACAGCAGAAAACTGTAGTGTTATTTTCCTGATACATTTTATCTTGAAAGTTAGATAGTTACAATACCAACTAAACGTCTCACCCTCAAGACAGAAGTGCCCACGAGGACAAGGCCCGTTAGTTCCGTCGTCGGGTGCGGGGCTTGCAGATCCGTTTGCACAGAAGAAGCCAGCCAGACAGTTGCCTGCAGGGCTATCTAGCCCGCTCTCATTACAGTAACGGCCTGTAGAGCAGTCCAGACATTGATAGGGCTCAGCCAGGCCAGTATGAGGGTTAAAGGTCCCTACAAATACAAACATGCATAAGTATGAACCTATTACTTCCCACAACTTGAAAAGTTATGGTAAAGAGCAGAGTTGGTCTTTCTTAATTCAAGAAAATTATGATAAAAATCGTTGTCTTTCTCGTGTTTCTGGGACACTGATATTTAATAACCATGCATATACAATACCTGAGGGAAAAAAAATCAGTGAGTGAAATTAGTACGTTACAATAAACCACAACCATTATGTGGCTAATTTAAGTGGTACCCTCGGCTGTTCCACAAAAGCAATGGCACCATTATCTTTATTACATCAAAGAACAAGAAATCAGCAAAACAACTGTTTTGTCAGACCATCCTGCATGTGCTAGCTTGCCTTGTGTGCAGAAAGGACATTCAGCTAATTTTGAAGGCCAAAGTTGGGTTAGACATGTGGCGCCACCAGTGGCAAAATATGCGGCAGGCCACAGGTTAAACTGCTGCCCGCCTCTTTAGCCAATCACTAGACTCGATTTCTACCTGAGATATAATAATGAAGAATACAGTACTCATGGTACAAACCCTCAGAAAAGTTTAATTTAAAAATGAGCTTGTACAACACCAGGTGGAGCCACTTACCAAGGGGACAAGGTTGTCCATTGTTGTTGGTTCCATTGGGACAGTAGTGGCCGGCAGGACAAACCAGAGTGTCATTCATGCCTTTCATTGGACATGTCTGCCCCGCCGGGCAAAAGAAACACGATGCTACAAGGAGAAGAAAGTGCAAGTTATGTTTCTGAACTTTTCTGTACATTCCCTAACATGCAGATTATACAGTTGGAATGATTTTCTTTCTTTTTTTTTTTTTTTCGAATGTTTCCAACTTAACTTAAATTTTTTAAAATAAGATTCAATAAACTAAACTTGAAATTTTGGAGTCATTAATGTCTACATTACACAAAAGTTGCATGTCTTCATGACCCGCTCATTAAATATAAATGTTACCAGGGTTTCTGCCAGAGTGAAATTTTAGGGTACTCAAATATTCATATTCTCAAGTATAAATTCTAATAATGAAGACTTTATGGGGTATTTCTGGGTAATATATGCTAAAATTGTTCTTTTCTGCTAAAATCTTAGGGTAAGCAAAAGTACCCTTCAGATTTTTTAGGGTATGCTATTTTACCCTTTTTACTCTCTGGCGGAAACCCTGGTGACCATAGTAACTTGGTTGACTCATCAATCACATGGTGCAGCAGCAGCTCCAAAGGTTATTATCTCCACATTTCTGTTGTCTTGTTTCTTTTTTTTTTCTTATATTCGTCATCCCTCACCCAAGAGAGTATTTGCATGGGTCATTGTTTGCACACTCAAGAAGTCCATTATACCTGGACTCGAGATGTCCTTACCTAAGCCCTCCTGAGGCCCGTAAGTTCCTTTGATACACGGCTGAGGCTTCACAGCTGCGCTTACACAGAAGTGACCCTCTGGGCAGATGTAGCCACGGATGTTATCAGTGGGTCGAGCAATATCTGATCCACCAGTGCATATGTAGCCTGCATCACACGGCAAGGTCTTGCCTGCAAAGTATAAAGGTAGAGTCATCACAGCAAAAGCCCTCTGGCCCCCAATACACTGAATTGGAACCAGATTTCGACTATGGCGTACATACCATTGTACTTCGTCACAGCGCTGTCGTGATACACAAACACAAACCCACATGTAATGTAACAACAACAGTACGCCACATTAACGGCTATCAGTAGTTTTCATTCAGTTCCTGACGGGAATCACAGAGTTTCGTAACTGGTCGCACCTTTTGTCTCTGCCACATGACTACTTGCCAAGTTCTGTTCATCATACACATCAAAGCAGCTTTACAAAGAAACTTTGACTAATTTTGCTCATGTCACAACACTCACTCCTATAAAACAATATAGCACAACATAATTATAATAGCACTCAGATATCCGAGACATTCCCACAACCACACAAATTTTGAGGGATTCATGTCAAATTCCTTTGCAATTTGACTCATTTATCTGACATATTCAGATATCGAACTCATTTTGCAAGGAACGTGTGGTGTCATTGTATGAGGGTTCACTGTAGTATCTGTCGCACACGACTTACATGGCTTGACGGTGGAAAATAAATCAACTCATTCAGTGCTAATTACAATAATATAACAGTCAGAACGACATTCAAACTTCTTCAGCCAGGATGAGAATATGTTGACCTCTGGTGACCTTGAAAATAAGTCAAGGTCACTGAATGTGCAATTCTGCACAGGTTTCAACGAGATGCTTCCACATTACAAGTTTCATGATAGCAGATCAATTTGCTCAAAAGTAGTTGCATGTACTAGTTTCAGAGAAAAATAAAATATCAAAGTCTGCAGCTTTTTTCCAGTGCACTTTAGCCAAGGAAATTTATTGACTCAAGTCTCTAACACTCTGCACAGAGAATGTGACCCTTTACTACCCTAGTAGCTGGCGCCAGGAAATTTTTAAAAACAGCCAACTGCACCCTGAAAAACAAGAGGCCCATGGTCCTAATGCTCTGCTGGCACTGTGGCCATATTGCACCTACATCTTCATTTAAAGTTGCGAGTTCTCAAGTGGCTTCTGAACATATAAGCTTAATGTACATTTAGTGTATAAAATGTACACCAGATGGCACTTATTATGTAATCATAGCTTATTTGTGCAATTCCTGTGATGGATATTGTTGCATGTGTCAAGACAACAATGAGTGAGTCCCTGACTTTATGTCCTCAGTGACCTTGGGACAAAAGATCAAGGACATCCAGATTATGTAATACAAGAGGCCCATAGGCCTGGTGCTGTGCTGGCATTGCCATTGATGTCCAAGCTACACCCTGCAATTACAAAATCACCTTTTGAACTTTACAGGCATGGTGACCTCACAAAAAATAAGTCAAGGTCACTGACATTACATAACATTCTACCTTTAGCCATGGTCTACATATCCTATAAGTTTGGCAAGTCTAATCAAATTGCTTTTCCAAACATCGAACCAATGTATTTGCTGGGCAGTGACTTAAGGCCAAGAGAAACAAAGAAGACACTTACCATCCTTAGAGCTCTGTGGGGTACAGTACTGGCCCGGTGGACAGGGATCACAGTGGGTGAAGTTGCTGTTGCCTAACCCAGTGGACATGGTCCCCCGTGGACAGGGTGTAGGCTTGTAGCTGCCTTCGGGACAGTAGTTACCAATGGGGCAAATGACATCATTGGCTTTTATGGTACTTCCATTGCAGTAGTACCTGCAGAAACAACCCATACATTTTTAAATTAGGGTCAAGTTTCCACACTGAAACCAATGAAATGACCCCTCATAGCAACTAAAAGAGAAATTTTATAAAGCTACAGGTTTTGAGAGTGTATTGCTACGAACTGTTTCACACGAAGATATAAATATAAAGTGCATGGTGCAAACACCTTACACAATGCTTAGGTAAATCCCTTACACAAGCTTAGGTTAATACCACCTACTGCTTCCTCTGGACAAAATATGGGTTCATTTGTTTTTCTTTCCCTTTCAAAAAAGGCTCTGTGTTTAACGTTATATATATTAAAATGACTGTGTCATAGAAACCCGTCAACATGAGTTACCGATGTCTCTTTCAAGGCGACCCACAACTTCACAGTAATAATTAGCCTTCATACCGATTTCTAGCTCCAAAACAGACAATTTCCATTGACTCACAAAGATCCTACAAACCAACATTTACACAGATTTTGAACTACATGCACCACAGCTCTTGTATAAAAATAAGGCTAGACAGACATTTCTTTGCACACAAGGAAGCCACAAAATCAGTTTACTTGGCCACAAAAATTTACATAATGTTCATAAAAAAAACAGTTAATAGACTCCCATTGAGGTTGTGGCATCCTGTGTTGCCTGCTAGACACACCAGTCTCTGTAGTTTCTCCAATCCACTTGGTCTGCCCTTTGACTACATGATTCTTGTTTTATCAATGAAAAACTGACTCAAATTCTGATTGGTCTACTTTGGTTACCATGGTTACTTACAGACATCACCGTAGCAGAGCACACACATTACCATGGCCAAAGTGATAATGATCAACCTCCTGATTGGTCTATCAGTCCATGAGAAGGGTGACAGTGCAGTTCAATTACCCTTAATATAATTAATTTTTACTCCCGGGGTAGACTAAGTGTGGCAGAAATTATAAGAGCTTGGTCTGCTTAGGGGGCAACATATGCTGTAAAACAAATTAACAGTTCCAGTGAAATGGAAAACCTGAAAACAAGAACATTTAAGTCCCCAAGACCACCATGATGATGATGATGATGATGATTAACAGTTTCGGTGAAATGGAAAACCTAAAAACAAGATCATTAAAGTCCCCCAAACCACCATGGTCATGACAATGATGATGATGATCATCATCATCATCACCATAAAATAATGATAAACACAAACCCTGGCAGACAGAGTCCCTCTGGTTGGGCCAGACCATGGCTGGCACAGTAGTATCCAGGCGTACAGGGTTGGCAGTGCTCTGGGGCCCAGCGACCAGTTACGTTGTTAAATGTGCCAGGGGCACAGGGGAAGTCCTTGGCACGCTGCGTGATGTTGGGGCAGTAGTAACCCTCTGGGCAGGTGTAGTTGGAGAGACTGCTAATGGGAGCCAGGCTGTTGTCACAGAAATATCCTACATGGGGCAAAGTAAACTTCCGTTTTACAAGCAGAAAGTTCAGAAATACAATGTGCAACTTTACCTGTATTAGTGTTGTCAAAATATTTTCTTGTGGTAGAATTGAGACGTAAGAATGTGTTATATCTGATGTTTAAAAATTCTGTTTGAATTTCCTGTCATGATGTCTGTTCCACAAGTTTTCAAGTTTCTCGGATGAATTTGGCCCTTTTGTGTTTCTATCATAGTCAGAAAGCCCTAAGAAGTTAATCTCCTTGTAATTATTAATACTATCCTGTAAACTTGCCTGCTGTACAAGGCTTGCATGTCCACTGTCCCCGCTCACTCTGGTAGTAACCGTCACTGCAGCGCACAGACTGGGGGCTCCTGGTGGGACAGTAGTGTCCTGTAAGGCAGCGGTACTCGTAGGGAGTAGGTGTGGTCTGCCCAGCAGGACAGAAGTACCCTGCAACAAACATTTTAACTAATCATTGCTGATCCATGATTTCTGGTAACTGGCCGAAAATTTTGATTGTGCTTTGTAATCCTTTTGGGAAATTTTCCAATGCTCTTTGTGTTGAGTTTAACCCTTTCCCTCTTGAATGAAGACTAAGTCAACAGCTTTCCCTGGCATGGTGGGCACTAAGTACCCAACCCATGCCAAGGAAAGCTGTTGACCTGGGGCATGTGATCTTGATAGGTCTCATCTACAATTCTCAGTCAAATTGTTTTTCGTCACTGTTGAAATCAGTTGAAAACACCGAAGCAGACGACATTTGACAATCGGACGGTTTTGGCCTGTTTAAGGGGGAAAGGGTTAAGAGAAGTTATCACACGTATGACAATACATGTCTTGTCAGCAGACTTCCTTCTGGTGTGCTCCCATAGAGAAGACTGTGGACAGAAGAGCTGAGCAAAAAGACGGTAATCATGATAGAATTAAAAATGTCTCCATACTCAAACTCTCTGTCCTCTCTCAAATACAACTGTTTCTTTTTACTTCAGATACAGTATTCATTACAACTGTAATACAAGCTCTACGAGCAGTACAAGTATACCCCCAACTTTTTATTTGGGGACTTAATATACAATCTCGATTTCCCGCCTTATTTTACTTTTTTAAACATTGATCTCTATTGAAAACTGTCAGCATTAATTCTATTTTTAGCTTTCCAAGCTGCAAATGCACTATTAAGAGTGTTATGGTTCTAAATTGAGAGGAAT
Organism: Hermodice carunculata; assembly: GCA_964020975.1. Lineage (NCBI taxonomy): Eukaryota > Metazoa > Annelida > Polychaeta > Eunicida > Amphinomidae > Hermodice > Hermodice carunculata. The sequence goes on along the minus strand of OZ026618.1, from coordinate 65,061,769 downwards.
GAATACGGTCATTACAATCCTAAGATAGTACTTACTGTTGCTAAATTACAAGAGTACTGCTGATGTGACAAGAAATAAATTGATATAAATTGAGGAAATTTTGATATAAATTTAGGGGATTAAACATTCTAAAATGAAAAGACAGGAAAGAAGCCTCTCCCTTCATGATCAAATTTATTTGAAAGGTGTCTGAGAAACTAAACATTAAATGAGGGGTGTTCATGTAGGTGGCAGCTCTGGCCAATAAGGAACTGCAGACTGTTTATCCTCCAGGTGTCTCCATTAGCAAATTGGGTATTTATGAAAAGTGGCGCCATCTGTAACATGCCCATTTGTACAGCCTCAGTGACTAAGTACTGGGATCAATTTTTGACACATATTTTGCAGATGGAGGGAAGTATCTGGTGGCAATCTCAGGTTATTTTAACCTTATCAACCCGGTAGACCAAAATTTCAGCCCACACATACATAATTTGCATATAATTAACATTATAAAAGCTGAATAGCACGAAATATATTGTTACGATATGTCTTGGTCTAATATTTCAGTTAGTTGATAAGTATGTCTCATTTTATGCCCTAAGGAGTGGGTAGATGCCAGCAGGTGGCAAATAAGCTTGAAACAGGGTCAAAGGTCATGTGCTTTTCACCTTTATCCAACATGGCGCATATAGCTTTGCACGCCTAAGGTTGTTTATCAAAGTTATAGTAATGATATACATGTGTATGACATGCAACTAGTGACATGATATACATCAAAATGTAGCTAAGGACCTCTGCCTTATCTCATTACAATTTTTTCTAGAAGCCTTAAATGAAAAATTTCTTCAAAAATATTAATTTTTTCTTCAAAAATTATATTGCAGCCATTTTTAAATACCAAATATATATGCTAACTAGCTTGCATTATATTGAAAAATAATGAATTATATTATGTACATAATATAGTTTATTGTAATCTGAGGTTTGCAAAATATATAATTTATGTTTTAAGTCAATTCCAGCAGCAAATAATAATTTACATATACATGTGCCAAATGGATATGTGTAACCATGGTAACCTTCCCAGGATCCCAGGGTTCAAAAGGTTAAAGGGTAAAGGTTGGCATGTCATCTTGGTATTAGGTTCCTCCAGTGTCTCATACAAACATCTCTGCCCTGAGTATCAATCTGACCATGATCATCATTTTGCAAAGGCACGTTTTTTTAGCTGTGAAGGGCCCTGGGGAAGATAAACTTTTTGTTTACCAGGTCACCTTCCCTAAATAAAGTCTGTCTGTCTGTCTGTCTACCCAAACACAAAGTACTCTGACAAAAAACTTGTTGTATCTGAGCGGCCTCTTACCTTGTTCACAATCTCCGCTGACACCCACGGCACCAGTCTCATTACAATAGTAGCCTGGATCACAAAGCCGACACTCATCTTGGGATTTCAAGTTGGACGTGTGACCATAAGTTCCATTGCGGCAAGGTTGAGGGAGGTAGCTACCTCTCGGACAGAAACTTCCTCTCGGGCAGACGATCTGTCGTGGGGAACTTGAACCCTCTGGGCAATACCAGCCAGGATCGCAATCATCCACCGGCTCAGCCAGCCCCGAGGCGTTGCAGTATTTCCCTTGTGTACATGGCTGGGGCTGTGCAGAACCATTGGGGCAGAAATACCCAGGCTGGCACTGGCCTCCATTGATTGTGGGCTGTTGAAAGCATATGCATAAGATAATTCATTTGATACCACATAAAGCCTGTCAACAAAGACCACCATTGTGGAGGACAAATTGGGGTCTTATAAGACAGTCTCTCATGAGAGGTATTAGTAACAGAGAAAGAACCAGCAAGAAGAGTCATCACCAACCGACTGGATCCCCCTTGCTCTACACACACATGGATCCTGTGACCTTGAAAATGCAGTCAAGGTCACCAAAATGTAAACCGATCAAGAAATTATCTGTCTAGGTATAACAGAGATAAATTTGAGTTTGATGTAGCCTGTGAATCATGAGATTTTTTGCAACCAAGGATCCTGCTATGGATGGACACTCAAACATGCACAAAAAAAAGCATAACCCCAAACTTTGTTTGCAGGTAGGTAATTAGTTTACTTCAAAAGGTACATTTATAAGACAGGTGTTGCTTTGTATGCATGGTCTCTTGAGCAGGTTCCACTGCATAATGCACAACCCTGGCTAACTAGTTTCATTTGCCATGTCTTAGTATATTGTACATATATTGCATAGTTGCGTTTGTTTAATTTTTTTTTCTCAGTCCCTGGGTAAATAAACAGGATTAAATAGACAAATTTATTTACTTTTTACTTGCATATGCAAATTTTCTTCTAGTCAGAGCTTCAATGCAAGTGCCAACAGGTCCAAGATGAGAGAAGTGGTTTTTGCATTGCTGAAGCTGCTGCCAGGACAGATGGAGCATGGCTTGCCAGGCAGTGCAAAAACCACTGACCCTGGACTTCACTCGGCAGCGATAAATAAGCTTATGAATGAGAGTGCATGGCTCTTGCGATTTACCATTTAATTGTATTGACTCACACCTGAAAAGTAAACTGGCAAGCGATGTATTGTAGTTAATTTACAATTTTTTACACTGACATGTTTTAAATTTAGTACCTGTTTACTGTACTGCTACGGGAATAATTTCTTTAGAACCCTCTTTCATGCGCAACACATCAGTGCCCATGACACGTGTAAATCTGGATAATGCCCATTGTCAGCACCACTCTGCGTCAAACGCCCCTTAGGGTTTCAGGTACAGATGCTAAAACTTAAAACACGGCATAACTCACCCTAGCGCTGTCCGAGGCATTTGTACAGTACCACCCTGCGTCACATTTTCCTGTTGGGTTGGTGTTTCCCTGGCCCTGGCAATAAAATCCAGGAGTACAGGACTGACAAGCGCTCTGACTGTGCTGTCCTGTCAGATTGTTGAACGTGCCCGCTGGGCAAGGGTACTGGTAGGCGTCTTTCGTGTTCAATGGACAGTAGTAGCCAGACAAGCAAACATTTGGCGAGTAGTCAGATGTGTTTGCATAACAATAGTGGCCCACTGGACAATCGTCGCAGTCATTTCGCGTCATCAACATTTGGTACTTTCCTGCTGGACAGCCCGTTGGATATATCGAGCCCTTCTTACAGAAGTGCCCCGGTGGACAGGCGTGGCCGATGATCGGGTGAACTGTCCCCACTGGGCACTGGGATACATTCAACATGAGAGGATTGGGTCGGTCATTTCCAGATACACAGTAGTAGCCATCGGCACATGGTGCGGTAGGTGATGTCAAATTGGTTCCTGCAAAAAAAGAGAAAAAAAAATAATCTGCAGGATGAAATCTGGATGGTGTATACTTTAAAATGTGATTGAAATAGTTCCTTTACATACCAACACTCTTGCAGATCACCACATTTCAATGGCCATTAATTTTCCACACCTGCCTATAATTAGACTACAGTGGTCCCCCTCTAATAAGACCACTTTAAATGTGACCTAAAGTGGCCACATTTGAGGGGTGGCCTCTCTTGACAGGGACAATACAATGGAAATACTACTTTTATGGCATGGAGAAGTGGCCTTTGTAGAGACGGTGGCTCCTCATGAGGGAGGCTTATTAACCCTTTCACCCTTAAACCGGCCAAAACCAGCTGGTGGTCAAATGTCGCCTGCATCAGAGTTTTCACCTAATTTCAACAGTTATGAAAAGCAATTTGACTGAGAAATGTACACGAGACCTATATCAAGATCACATGCCAAGGAAAGCTGTTGACTCAGTCTTAATTCAAAGGGGAAAGGGTTAAAAGGGGACCACTGTATTTGCATACAACCAAGCCACTGTCACGGTGGGAATTCATATTCCATATATAACCAGTTTTGTTAGGTAGCATGGACAGTCCTCTAGAGGAGCTTTAACCCTTTCCTCCTGATTTTAGTTGGAGTCAACATCTTTCCTTAGTACACAGTGGGCCATGCACTGATAGTGAATCAAGAAGTATGTTGACCTCAGATAGATGCTGCTGCATAGTGTGCTTCACAAGTTTAACACCAGATTTTGACAAATAAAGCTTCAAACAAGAGGACTGTAATCCACCCAAGAGACATCCCTACGAAGTTTGAAAAAGAACTGGCTTACAGCTACAGAGAAGTAAAAACTTGAATTTTTCTCATAAATTGTCAAAAATGAACTGACAACCAAGAGGCTACGATGGAACCACCACAAAAGTTCAGCTGATCTATAGAGTGGGAATCCCACTTTGTTATGTATAATGAAGAATCCACCTTACCTTGACAATAGTAGCCTGCATCACAGGGCGTACATTCTGTCGCTGTGCGGAGCCCAGTGGCGTTGCCATAGCTACCAGCAGGGCAGGGTGACCAGTTGTATCCCGTCCCATTGCGACAGAAGAATCCCTGTGGGCAGATGAACCGGACGGTGCTCACCTGCCCTGGTGTTACCAGCTCAGGCACGCAGTAGTACCCTGCACACAGAGAGAAAATAAAATCTTTGGCGTGTATGTGAGCTAAAAATGGACTTTACCACCCAGTATTTCCGTTAACCCCCAAATTGGGGTATACACTGTATTACCCTTTCAAAACCTCAAATACCCTCTGAGAAAATTCTAAAGGGTCACAAGTCTTGTTTATTTACATGTAAAATTGGTAAAAATCTAGTGTTCTCCCCTGAGTTTCCTTTCTTGTGACCCCCTAAAAAAATTCCTAACGGAAACGCTGCCACCAACATAAATTGAGTTATTATTGAAGCCAAGAATCACATTTTCCACTACATGGCACCACTGACAAGGTATATGTGTATGTGGTTGTTGGAGCACCAGATGGCACCACTCACACAAGGTTGCTCTCAGCATACCCCGCCAAACTTGGAACATACCTTCCGTGCAAAGTGCGCAACGATCAGCCCCTGGGTAGTCTGTGTACGTCCCAGCCGGACAGTCCTGGGGGCGGGGGCTGCCCTCCGGGCAATGTCTCCCAATGGGACAGATGACTGCCGTCGAAAAGCTGGAACCTTCAGGGCAGTAGTAACCTGGAAGAGAATCATGGGCTTCAGTGACCCTGGTGGCTTATACTTATCATGACCAAACAACAGACTGAAGTCTTTGGCCTCAACTGAGTAGGTCAAGCACCTGTCAAAAAGTGCAAACACCAGCAGATGAATGCAATCGAAAGGATGTTCAATGGGAGAGGTACACAGCAGATGGCAGCACCAGGTAATTATACCTGCTATCTACCTGTTACAGATGCTGCCATCTGGGAGATAAACAAAATTAGCTTGTCCTATTGGTCGGCCGTTTCTAACAGGAAGTGGTGTGTCAAGATATTGTTCGCTCTGTAGCTTCCCCATTTTGAAATATCTACATTTTCTTATCAGTACACAAGAGCAAACTTAGGGGATCATGAGTAATGTTCCTTGTTTTTACCAAATCTGGAAAATGTTAATCAATATTTGCACAATAAACAATTTTAGAGTGCTCTTTTAACAGCAGAGATATGGCGTTCAGATAAACAGTGACCTGTGTATTAATGTGAAAATGTTCAATTTAGAATGACCGTAACTCTGCCAGCTTTAAACAGAACAGTAAAACCTGTTTTGAGAGACTGACCCTAGGGCAGGCCAAAAAGTGGTCACGTTAGGCAGGTGGTCTCTCAATAGAGGTACAATGACATGGGAAAGATGGCAAAAGGGACATGGTAAACATGATCTGAAAGGCAGGTGATCTTTCCTCACAGTGGTCTCTCAAAACAGGTTTCACTCTATTAACCTTTTTCTCTTGCAACCAACTTTCTGCTCTTTTCATTTAATGGGCTCCAAACAATTTCATTAAACCAAATAAGATGTTAACATAGTAGAAGTATACAGAAATAAATCCTGATCTCTTGGTAAGGCAGACGCCTCACGCACACCAATACACATTCCACTGTCATTAAGGCCACCCTATTAACTTAGTGAGAACAATTAATTGGCAATAAGATATTGCATAACAGGTGATGATAAAAAATGTGCAGTCACAAAAAATGCAATTACACACACGTCTACACACATGTACACACAAAATGTTTTTCTCTGTTACAGTAAATAGTAAGTTGAAGCAGAGATAACATGAATAGAGTGACATAAGGACAGCCAGATATTTTTTTTTTTTGTATTTGACAATGGTGACAGCTTACCTGGTTTGCATGGACCACTGGGATCCACGAGAGCATGTCCATTACAGTACATGCCCTCCGTGCACAGACGACACTGCGACTCCTGTGCCAAGCCAGTAGCATTGGAGAAGGTTCCGTTGGGACATTGGCTGGGGTAGTGCGTGGCCAGGCCACAGTAGTAGCCCATGGGGCAGAGTTCTTGGTCGATGCGGCGAGCGCCCTCTGGGCAGTAATACGTTGGATGGCAAGGCCCAACAACACTAGTAAGCCCTGAAAGCAGTATCGGTTTATCTGCATTGTAGTCCAGATACTCAATTTTAATATTGCCGGCCACACAGGATTCTTGGCACCCATTATTCCTGTTTGCTGATGCATTATCCTGGCTTCACGATAAATTAACTCATTCCATACAGTCCCTGATATTTACGTATATTAACCTAGCTTTAACTATAGAGTATTATGCAAGTGCCACGACGGCGAGACTGCCCGTCTGTGGTGCCTTTGTATACTCAGAATAAAGTCTTTGTATTACTATATTGTCTGACCGGTTTTGCCACAACCTGGCCTCATCAGAGGCTAATCCAAGACTGCCGCATTTATTTTGCCTTGGTGAGGCAACGGATCCTGGTGACGTTTTGTTACGTAATAGGACCAACGCAACAGGGCTTTTGTTACGTAAGATGGACCAACTGCCATATTGACGTTGGTCTAGTTTGGTCCACATATATCATACACGTGGTTGTGTTTAGAAACACCCTGTAACCAAGGAGATGGTAGGTCCCCCTGGTGGTAATTCCTGTAGGTTCCTGTCAATTCTACATGGAACTATGTTAATATTTAACTTAGAGAAGGATGTCACTAACCAAAGCTATTTTAATTTATTTTATGGTTCTTAATAAATTTTATTAAGCCATTAAGTGGAATGATCTGTTCCACTGTATTTTTTTTACTGGGCAATCCATGGGGACAGAATGTGTTTTTTTCTGTATTGGAAGCATGTCACAAACAGTGTCAGTGGGGAGTAGGCTCAGAACTGTGAAATTTAGTATGATACGACGCAAGCGTGACTATTTCCTAGATTTGAGACAACAATTGCATATTTAAATTCTTCATAAAAAGAGCTTTTGTTCAAGTACCAACATGCCTATGGTCTTAAGTCAGTGGTTCTGGCACTGCCTGGCAAGTCATGCTGCAGCATGACTTGCCAGGCAGTGCCAGAACCACTAACCAAGACCAGTGACCACAGTATGGAATGAGTTAACTGAAATATTAACTGTTGACTGAGCTATTGTGGATTCATTTACAAGTTGCAAATTGCTCCATGATTTCAGGAAAATAACATGCTAACATTTACAACATTGATAAGCATTTTATTTTTAAGGGTCGTCCCCATGGGGAGGGGACCCTTTATGTTTTCGGGTTGTCTGTCCATCTGGATGTTTTACAAGTATAACTTGCTTCACAAACTTAAAAGTTCCCGAAAGTTGATAAGAAATGTCATTTTGATGTCGTCTTGCTTCATACCCAATACACAAAACTTCAACACCTGTCACATGAGAAATACTTCTTCAGAATTTCATCCCATCTCTTAACATTTACCTGATATTCAGGTTTGGACGTATTACACATAAAACTGGGAAAAGAATTCTAAAACATTTGTACATAAAATATTAGTTAAAACAAACACATTAGATCACCCATTTGTTAAAGAAATCTTTACAAAATGTTCGGCATTGTATAAAAGCATTTCTACAAGGCATTACAAAAGTATACTTCTAACAAGCAGCACCCCACCCCCCAATCTTACACATTCTGATGTTACAACAAAATCTACTTTGGCCAATTTTTGACAATTGGCATTTTTTTAAGTAAACCTAAAATGGCACAATACTTCCCCGCAAAGTCATGGAATACTTTTTGGACAAAATTCAGTTGGTCACAAAATGGAGCTACACTTCCCTGTAAAATAATGGAATACCCCCTCAGCAAAATTCACCTGGGTCACAAAATGGAGCTATACTTTGCTATAAAATAATGGAATTCCCCCACGGCAAAATCCACTTTGTCACACTTTGCCATATTGTCTTGATTAATTTTTGCAAAACGCCACTGGATAAAATGGACCTATCCTTCCCTACAAAGTAATGGAATACCCCCTTAGCAAAATTCAGCTGATCACAAAATGGAGCTATACTTCCCTATAAAATAATGAAATACCCCCTCAGCAAAATTCACTTGGTCACAAAATGGAGCTATACTTCCCTATAAAATAATGGAATACCCCCCTCAGCAAAATTCACTTTGTCACACTTTGCCATATTGTCTTGATTAATTTTGCAAAACATGACTGGATATGCATGTCCTTTCAACCTTAGCTTAACCCCTCATAAATTGACAGAAATGCTAACAACTTACCACTACCAAACAGAGTAAGCTACACATATACTGTGAAACCTCATTATAATGACACATGCAAAATGAGTCCTATATCTGAATATGTCAGACAAAAGAGTCACAAAACAAGGGAATTTTGACAAAGTCCCTCAAAACTTGTGTCATTTAACTCATGCCACCCTAATGACGCTTTTTCCCGCTAATATCTAAATGTCGTCTGCTAATTGTATTTTACTAATTTAGGGATTATTTTTCCAAATTTTGGATGAAACTTGCATGGAAGATCATTCCACATAATATGCCCATGGTCAACAGCTTTCCTTGGCACGCTCTGGGCACATTGCACCCAGAGCGCGCCAAGAAAAGCTGTTGACTCGGTCTTCTATCAGGGTGATATGAGTTAGGTGAATATGCTAGATATTGCCAGTGCGTGCCATTGTGACGTTTCATTGTATATACCTGTCGTGTTACAGTAGTAGCCTCCTGTACAGTTGAGACACTGGGCCTCTTTATGGAGTCCAGGTGTGGGGCTGTAGGTTCCTTCTGGGCAAGGCACAGGCTCTGCTGTGCCCTCAGGGCAGTAACTTCCCGCAGGACAAACATCAGCATTGATACCTGTCAACAGATCAAAGAAACGCTGTTATCTCTCTTTCATTGGGGCATGTCAGAGACACTATTCTGCATGGTGGCAGCACTGGACCTATGCAAAAATCCAGATCATACCAGCCAATCAGAACGCTACATTAGAGTGGCGAGTATCATCCATAAATAGTGCAAATCTGGACAAAATAAAAAACCTGCATTATTCACTAACAATACAACAGAAATGCAAATAAACATGTGCAGTTACAATCATGAATGTGTTAATCACTTGGAAAAAAACAAGCATATTGGTGGAGAATGTGACTGTCCAGAACTTACCAAGGGTTGGCGTGGTCATATTGGCACCCTCTCTGCAGAAGTATCCCGGTGAACAGGGTCTGATGGGAGTCACCATACCCTCTATATCACAAGCCATGCTGCCCACACACGGCGTACACTGTGACTTGTCTTTCAGGCCTGTCTGGTTGTTAAATGTTCCCCTGGGACATGGATACTCCTCTGCATACTTTGTACCATTGGGACAGTAGTAACCTTCTGGACACTGGGTCTGACCATACAACACTACTGGCCCATAGGTGGCGTTGCAGTAGAATCCCTCTGCACAAGTTTTACAATCCCATCTACCAAGAGTATCCTGTTCATAAACAAAAACAAAAATTTACTAGTATCTGTTGATTTTTAAGGACAAAATCAAGTGTCTCCAAGTTTTGTCTCCAAAGATGCTCTAGGTGGGCGCGAGGCACAGGGTTCCACTTTTTCAACATGTCTGATTTATTGGATGGTAAATATTATCTGACATTGACAATCAAGTCAAGATCATTGAAACACAATCCCACCCTGGCTCTTAATCAGATGCATAATGCTGCCAGGTTCATCAAGTTTCCTCAATTTCCTGGAGAATTCCAGTATGTAAGTGAATTCACTTTAATGACCCTGCTACCTTGAGAATTAGGTCAAGGTCACCTACACGCAAACCCAACCTAGGTCTTACCAATCGTACCTGAGGATTTTAATAAGCATGCGCGAGATCAGTGGTCGTTGTACTGAAAAATCTTCCTGAGGATACTGCCTTAGTAAATATAATTCCATATATGTGTTGAGCACATTCAATCACCTGTTTTGAAACATAACAGCTAATGCCTTAAAACCTCTTGGCCGCCAACATAAGGAATCTGGTTCTCCTGACATTGTGCACAAGAATTTCAAAGTAAATTGACCTGGATGACCTTAAAATTGAGTAAAGGTTATTTATTCTCTTTCAAACTTGAATTCACTTTCCGAAAGGGAGATCAACTGTTAAAGTTTTGCGATCCTCGCTTATATGGTGCTTCTGATATTCCTTGCAATTTTCTTAAAGTGGATTGACCTTGGTGACCTTGAAACTGCCCTTCAAACCTGAGCTAGATTCTTACATGTGGGGATTAACTGTAGCAGTCTTATGATCCTATCTTATCTAGTTCTTAATATCTCATGTACAAGACATTTATTAAACAGAAAAATTGCCTCTGGAGACCTTCAAATTAGGTCAAGACCACTGTTTTTTAAACCTAACGAAGAACCTTATAAGGGTAATTATCTGTAAATGTTTCATGATCCTAGCTTATCTGGTTCTTCTGAAATCGCGTACAAGAAGAAGAGACACATGGAAGCAGGGATTCACACAAAGACAAAAAAATTCACTCAAAGACGCAGACGTCCTTCAAACCTGAGCTAGACTCTTACAAGGGTGATTAACTTTTAAAAGTCTTATTATAGTTTATCTTATCCAGTTCTTCAGATCTCATGTACAAGACACTTAATAAAGAGAAAAATCGTCTCTGGTAACTTTCAAATTAGGTCAAGGTCACTGTCCTTCAAACTTGACGAAAATGCTTACAAGCGTGATTACCTGTCAAGTTTCCTAATCCTAGCAATTCTGGTTCAGAATCTCCTGCTATTGCAAGCAAGAAATTCATAGAGAATTGACCGATGTGACCTTAAGATTGCCTCTGGTGATCCTCAAATTAGGTCAAGGTCATTGTCCTTCGAACTTGATAGAGACACTTAAAAGGGTGATTATCTGTAAATGTTTCATGATCCTAGCAATTTTGGTGCTGCTGATATTGCATGCAAGAAATTCTTAGAGAATTGAGTTAGGTGACCTTAAAATTGGGTCAAGGTCATTGTCCTTTGAACTTGATGCACACTTCAAAACCTGTGATCGACTAAAATAGTTTCCTGATCCTAGCTTATCTGGCTCTTCTGAAATTGCATGCAAGAAGGGACACATGGACGCACGGATTCCCACACTGACACAGGCAATAGCAACACCGTCCCTCCCCCCTCCGAGCCTAAGTGGGCCGATGGGTTAAAATTGAAAGATACAGATACGGCAGGTAAAGAAGTTACGGTAAATTGCCAACCTGATATGTGCCTGATGGACAAGGGGACGGATCTCCTACATTGGCCCCACAGAAGTGACCACGAGGGCATGTGTAGTTGACAGGGGTAGCAGTAACCTGACCCTCTGGGCAGTAGTAACCCTTGTCACAGGGCCCTGAGGGGTGGGGCAAGCCTTCACTTCCACAGTAAAACCCTACAAAGAATAATAATACACATATTGTCAGTACAGTCTGGTCAACAAGATCCAATAGGCTGTTAGATACACTATTCTGTGTGGTGGCAGCACCTGCTTCATATGTCACATGACACTTTCAACCAATGAATGAAGCAGTTTGCAATCAATTCAGGTTACATTATAAAAGGGTACTAAAAATGTATGAAACAGAAGCATATTAGAATATTTGAAGATTTTTAATTGGTAAATAAGGTCAAAAACTTGCGTGTGCACTATGGATCTTAAATTGATATATTGAAGCTTGTTGTCATGCAGGTAAGAATCCACAAGTCACTAACAATATGCTTTCCATGTTTTAACTGTAAATTAATCATCCAATAACCACAAAAAAGTTCCACAATAAATGGCCTTTTTGCAATTGGTCACCTTTAGTACAGATTTTACAGCTGGTGTTGGTGGTGCTACCATGGGCATCAAGGAAGTAACCAATGGGGCAGGGCAGGCCCGTCTTGCTGCCAGTTGGGCAGTAGTGACCCATGGGACAGATGGCGCCAGTGATGTTATCTGTGGGACTGTGCTCGAAGGCACTCAGTGTGCAGTAGTAGCCTGAAAAAATAACAGAAAGCTGGATATAGTGACCTGATATTTGTGTTAGAGCGTGATTCCTATAAATAATGGATCGACACCAAAAAAAAAAAAAAAAAAGAAACTACCAGCATGAACATAGCATAATGGTGTATACATATCTCAATGGCTGCACGTAATTCTCAGTGTTTGACCAAAATGAGTGCCCGAGGGCTTAATTACCATCACCAGATGGCGCTACTGACCACATATTCTGTTTGCTTCTTCATATGATACTGATAAGTTGCAAGATGTACATTAAAACTTGTCAATTAACCCTTAACTGGTGATAAAAAGAATTGAATAAAAAATTTGGTGCAGGTGGAACAGTAATTTACACAAGTTACATCAAGAGTTCTCATTCAAAAAGGTTTCTATCAGCAAGACATCAAACCAAGATCACTGAACCCGACAGCAACTGACTTCCAAGCATTTTCAGGCATTTTTAATGTAAAACGGAAATCGTACAAATTAAATCAACTGTTTAAGTGCCAAATTTTGGACTGAGTCGATATCTTTTCTCGACGACTAAATGCGCCCCAAGAAAAGCTGTTACCCTGGGATATTTTCCCTGGAACTAGAGGCATGCTGGTACTTGAATGAAAGGTCTCTTTGTGAGGAATACAAATCTGGGATCCTAATGATAATTCAGACTACTTTGACTTAAGTAGATCGCCTTAAGACGTGATTGGCACTGAAAGAGTGAAGCTAAGACATAAGTGCAGTCGTATAAAGGTCTACAGTACCTTGGTTACACTGGCCAGTGGGCCTGGCCAGTCGCTCTGTGGCACAGTACCATCCCTCTGTACAGTTTATAGGTGCTTCACTGCCTCCGGGACAATATGTACCAGGCTGACACTTTCCACCCTCCAAGGGGTTGATAGGCATGGGTTGAGTTGCCCCTCCACTGCAGTACCAGCCCTCACTACAACAAAATAGCATGTATTGAAGTATGAAGACTACTGCTGCCCCCTAGTGCTTTCTAAAATAATTATACTCACATTCTTCTCACATCGCATTATATTCATACGGGAAGTACTTTATTATGCTGAAAGCGTCCAAAAATTATTTCTGTAATTCCTGATGCTTGTGCCGATTGAAGGGGGAATGAGTTGAGCCCACATTCACACAATTAACACTTAACTCATTCCCTACTATGGTCACAGGCCTTGGTCAGTGGTTTTGTCACTGTCTGGCAAGTCATGCTGCAGCTGCCTTTGTGCAGCTGCAGCATGACTTGCCAGGCAGTGTCAGAACCACTGACTTAAGACTATAGGCATGTTGGTACTTGAATAAAAGCTCTTTCCATGAAGAATTTAAATATACAATTGTTGTCTGAAATCTAGGTAAATATACGGAAAAATCAGAGACCTGTATGGAATGAATTAACACCACAACAAGCTCAGATACTTGCCTCCGGTGACAGGTGTAGTAGAAAAGGTCAACATAGAGACGTACCTGCAGTTAGACGTAGGAGCGTCTAGACCATTACCCTGGCAGTACATGCCCGCTGTACATGTCTTACAGGCTGTGTCATTGGTCTGACCCATCAGTGAGTTGAATGTTCCACTCCAGCACTTAAATTCATCGGATCTCTTCGTGTTCTGTGGGCAGTAGTGTCCCGAGGGGCAGGGCTTATCCAGGTATGTTGTGGAGTTCGCAGTGCAGAAGTACCCGGCAGGACAGTCGGTGCAGATCGCTTGGCCTTCCTGGTCTTGGTAATAGCCCGGCTCGCATCCTGTGGGTACCACACTGCCCAAAGGACACTTGGACCCTCTGGGACAGATGTCACCAAAACCTGTTTGAAAAAAAAAAATCCCTGAATTAAGTGACAAACATCCTACAATGGCATTATCCTAATGTTTTTTATGGCCTGAATAAATTGGGCAGTTAATTTTATTAAAATTAAATCATGTATATTTGATGAAACATTGCCTACCCTGTCACAACAAATTAACAAAATCATACCGTTTTTTCCACAAAAAAAGTATAATTACTATGTTGAATCATGTTTTCTTGACTTAAACTCTGTTCCATTGCACGAAATATACCAATTATCTTGCTGATAATACATGGATTCTTCCTTTTATGGTGCTTTTTTTAATTAAAAAATGTGTAGTTTGTTCAAAAACTGAATACTTTCGAGTAAATAAAACATTTTAATTTTCCTCCATGCAGAGTAAAAGGGTCATGCAGTCATCGTGGATAAACCTTGTGAACATAATCACAAGTTCTCACTGATGTCACAGAAATTTTGTATCCACCATTCTGATGTACCTGTATGACCTCCTATGAGTGGACAGCTCGCAGGATATGTGCTGTTCGTGTTGGCGTTGTTGGGGTTAGGACGATCTACACCCGATTCGCAGTAATATCCTGGTGCACACAACCCAGTCACATTTGTCGCTGCTTCTTGGGAGCAGTAATACCCTCCCTCACAGTCACGACACTGTCCCACCTGTGGACATCGACAGACAGACAATTTATTTCAACAGCATATGAGCGACTGATTTTCCCTATAATTTAACTGAAATCGAGATAGTGTTACATGTACTAGCTTGAATTCCTCATAAAACAGCCATCACCTAAGCATCAGCCTGGTACTCTGCCTTCTTATTGGTCAGTGCTTGGTTACGTGGTAATGTCGTAATGGAAACAAGAGCCAATGGCATTTATAATTGATTCTAGTATGACTGGGGCAACATCAGTATGTTTCTCCACCCTTGCAAGAGGTTGTTTTGAATGATAAAAATTGAGGTGATAACAATAATGAAAACTTTACACATATATATAAATGTATATAATGTGCATGTGCATGTGCATGTGCATGTGCATACTGGTATATGCATACGTACATATATATGCACCCACATACTTCTCTTAGTCCTGAAATGTCTCAATTGTACCAGTATATGTACTTACTACATCAAGGACAAAATGCACTCAGAAAATCTAGGGCTTCCATCTAGTGATGGGTTCACCAAACTCTAAAACTTTTTCAAATCGGCAGCTGAGATGCACGCACAATAGAGAAGCAGTGAATGTTGACGGCACGACTTCCCACACAGACCTAGTGTATCTACAGGCAACCTTTTGGCCATTGTAAATTCTCATCGGAGGTCAAGTGTCATAAATGTTGCTGGATCTTCTCTCAACAATGACATAGGTGTGCAGTCAACTGCTGTCCCTACCACACTGCACCAAGGGAGACAGTACACGCACTTGGGCGGGGCCCTGGGGGGCATACTCCCATTAGTGACGATACTGAGTATGTTCCGCTCTGAACGCCCCTCTTTTCGGCAAAATTTTCCTAACAAAGGTCCAGTATTTTGGCAAAAATTTCCTTTAAAAGGGGAACTTTTCTCTTTTATGGCCCAAAATTTTGGAAAATTTCCCGAACTAAGGTCAAAATTTTCTTCCTGGAGCACTTTTCACGCCAATTCGGGATCATCTTTCCTACTATTTCTGTTAAAAAATTCGCTAACAAAGGTATCATTTTTGTGAAAAAGTGCCCCTGCAAAGGTTGGGTTTTTGAAAGGTTGATCCACACACACCCACCCAAAGTTTGGGTGAGTACTTTTACTGTTTACATTAAGGCTCTGCCAAGCAATAAACAATTTTAAATTTTTTAGTGTACAGTTCTGACTGAATCAACAGCTTTCCTTGGTTTGCTTTAGATGATAGCTGTTGATCCAAGCCATTGTTATCGTCTCAGTAACTGTTGCCATATTGGTGCTTGAATGAAAGGTGGATTCACAAGGAATATGTATCTGGGATCATTACGTCAATACACAGCACATCAACTTTTGCCAAAATCAGTAAATTTAACCCTTTTGTGGTCAAATCGCCCAAAGTGCCCACACATAAATTGTTGCTTGCCTTAATGTTTTTAATGAAATTTCTCATTACTAGAAAACATATTGCTGAGATTTTTTTGTAAGGCCATTCATGCTGATACACTCCCGGTCAACAGACTTCTTTGGCCTGGGTTGGGTGCATTGCACCCCACCCCGGGCCAAAGAAAGCTATTGACTCAGACATACTCTGACCAGGAATGGGTTAGCAGTGAAACTAGTGCTACCTCAATTTATCCGTCAAACAACAATCTTGTGAAGATATGACTTCAATCTTCCCTATCTGACCTCTATTTGGGACAAGATTGTTCATAAACTGAGGAAAAAAACAAACGTTGCGTAAAATGATGACAAACACACTGAATCCCCCTTACCATGTACAGATTCTTCTGGTTGCTGTATGTTCCCTTCGGACAGGGTTTCCAGTTAAGCCCTGTGTTGTTGGGGCAGTAGTAGCCCTCTGGGCAGTCGTGGTAGCCAGACTGGGGATTGCCGGCAGTCACATTCTCTGGCAGGCAGTAGAACCTGTGGAAATATTGATACACTGCTTAGAAATTAAAAGAATATCTAGCATTTAGCTCAATCAGGGGTTTTATAAGAGGCCAATGCTGCATCAACTCTACATGTATTTCAAAATACAAGCAGTTCCAAGCTTAAAGCTGAAGTATTCAGGCTGTCTTACACTTAATGAAAACACAAAATTATTTTGCCGATGTTGCCTATTCACCAGCCACAATATATGCCATCTTTTCAGATTTTCATCCATCAAAGATTGCAGGATAATAGTCTGCCAGTCGCCAGCTTTCCCCAGCACACCCTGGGCCTTGTGTGTACAGAGTATGTCCAGGAAAGCTGTTGCCTGTCTCCAGTGGGTTTAATCCTTTCTTCCTTAAACCGGTCAAAAACGGCTTGTGGTCAAATGTCGTCTGCTTCCTCGTTTTCAATTATTTTCAACAGTACACATAATGAAAAACAATTTGACTAAGAATTATGCATTAGACCTATCAAGATCACATGCCCCAGCTCAACAGCTTTCCTTGGCATGGGTTGGGCATAAACCCATGCCAAGGAAAGCTGTTGACTCGGTTTTAAAACAAGGGGGGAAAGGGTTAAACAAGTCAATACAGATTAAGTCCCCTTGAAGTTGATACAGTAATCCTAGTGTTGGAGAGCACCCCATGCTTGCAATATAATAAACATCGCAATCTGTGTCATTCATATTAGCTGCGGCGTCTGCTTTGGCAAAAATTATTCAACAATGAAGTATGGGTAAATGCATGCACAGAGCCCTGTGGCAAAACATGTTCCACTTCCTAAACTAGCAACATGGTTAAAATGAACCCTTTACAAAGTCATAGTCTTCAGGGCTAAAATGAACTCTTTAAAAAGTCAAAGTCTTCAACGACACACATTAGGAGTAATCCTACATGTTTAGAGTAGGCATTCTTTATTCCCACAAATGTTAGTGATACCGTTGGTTTTCCATTGGTTCACATGTATAATGGCAGGTGACCATCACTGTTGCCTAGCAACAGGGTCATCACTGTTGCCTATATTTGGTGGGAAATTAATATGAGAGTGCTGTATTCTAAATGCAACATTGACTGTATTTACAAGGACCAAAGCTATCATTCCAACAACACCAGACAGAGAGTAGTCTTTTGTCTCATTTAAGGAAAGTAATCACTGATTACAACTTCAAATTACAGCTACAGCGCAAATTTTCATAAAATCTTGAGGACAGAATACATCAATTACAAATCCCATCAATACCTGAGTCAAATTGGTCAGTTGGCTGGTTACCATGGTTACACTGGACAGCACAGATGATTAAAATCTACTCAAATGCAAGGGGAACTCTTATGCAGATAGTCATGCTTTCCAACGATCTGATTTCTGTTTTACTTATATATAAGTACAGGGTTATTCATATTCAGTAAAATGTTCTCAAATCTCATCCATTTTGACTTCCTATTGGTCAGCTGTTCCTTCACAAAGAAAATATTAACCCTTTCCCCCTTAAACCGGCCAAAGCCAGCTGGTCGTCAAATGTCGTCTGCTTCAGTGTTTTCAACTAATTTCAATAGTAATGAAAAAAATTTGACTAAGAATTGTACTTAAGACCTGTCAAAATCACATTAATATATTTAATATGTAATGTGGGCTACATTTTTAAGTAGGCCTATTAAACAAGGAGCATCATATTTGCTTTATTCCGTGATACATCAGCTCGGGATGTTTGCATTGGAAATGCAAACATAGTGCCGCCAGTTAGCAGAATGACTTGTCCGGAGATGAATGGCACCGAAACAAGTCTTGTGCTGGTTCCCCACTGATGACCCTATTTTATAAAGGCTAATAGAGCCTAAAACTTTCCTCTAAATTTCAAATTTTATTAATATGATTTGTTCCTTTTATAAATTAATTTGCTATTATGATTTAGAACTAAGCAGTTTTTCAGTGAATGGTACGGAATAGGACTTTGCTCTTAGATTATCGGACTTGATAGTGTTCAAACGGTACATGGGCTTACAGAATTAGGGTTGTTAAGTTTCTCTTTGCATTAAACATATCCCAGGTGCCCAACCCATGTCACAGAAAGCTGCTGACTCAGTCCTTATTCAATGGGGGAAAGGGTTAAAATAGAAGTGGACTCACCCATCTGGACAGATTTCACAGTCCCACAGTCCAGATCTGTTTGTGAAGAAGCCAGACTGGCAGGCCTTGGGTGTCGGGGAGCCCGTGGGGCAGTGCAGACCAATTGGGCAGACCTCTGGATTGGGAAGGCTGGATCCTGTGATGTATGAATTACATATCCATCATTTACCGGTCATTATTGATGCATCCCATGCTGTGTTTGGTATACAGAATGAAGCATTCAGTGCCAGTTGCAGACAATGCTTGTAGCATGAGTTGTTGGATTCTTGGTTTTTTACGAGGTTCGCTGCACGATAACCAAAACAAGGCTTAAAGCCTGGAGGTGGGGCTTTTTGTTGTTTTTCCTTTGTTTTCATTAGGGCATGAACATATGTTTACATGTTTAATATACATATACATGTATATGAAATTTGGGTACATTTGCGAGTTAATATTCATGGCTATGATAGTAATATCTGTAAGACCTTAATTTACTGGGCTTAATATGAATATTTTGTTAACATTTCAATACATGTAGGTTTGTGTATGATCAAACAAAAATTTATTTCTAGGGTGGGAGTGAGCGTATTTTGGAGATCGTTTATGCGCACGCATAATGTGTTATGACATATGTAAAGCAGCCACAGTGACGTATGAAAAGACCTGTTGCTGAAGCCACTGCGAAGAGGTGGAACTAGAAGAATACCTGAGGATTACTCAGTAGTTTCACAAGTAAGTGCGTGTTTTTCATATTTCGTTGTTTTACCTTGTACATATTACACGAGTGAAGATGTGTTTGTATAAAATTTGACAGGTTCCCTGCCACTTGCGGTGTCATCGCATCAATGTGGTATCTACGTGGTCATTGCCA
Organism: Hermodice carunculata; assembly: GCA_964020975.1. Lineage (NCBI taxonomy): Eukaryota > Metazoa > Annelida > Polychaeta > Eunicida > Amphinomidae > Hermodice > Hermodice carunculata. Next base: position 65,042,067 of record OZ026618.1, on the reverse strand, counting down.
TGTTGACCATCACATGAACATTATGGCGATGTCATTCACCATCAGCACATGCTTTTGAATATCGGCGCATTGCTCACAAATTAAACTTGATGTGTGTTTTGAAGTCTTATTCTGAGTTGTTATTGTATGTCACTAAGTCTGCTTTATTGATTGCTACATTTTTAACGTTTGTCAGGGTCAACACATAGCAGGCACAATGAAAACTTGTAAGAATGACACTATTTTTTTCCAAGAAAATGAGTCAGATATCTGAATATTTCAGATTAATGAGTCAAAAAACAAAGGAACAACAACTTCAGTCCCTTCAAATTTGTGTCATTATAATGAATATGTCAGATAACTGAGTGTCACTTTGAGTTTTCACTGTATTATTTCATTTGAGCTCCAGTACACTTTAATCAGGTGGTGCAAAATAGAAACAGAATTGTTAGCCCCCTCATCACTGGAAGTGCTTCTCCTCTGGTTTATTTTCTACCCTTGATCTGTAAAAGGCCACCCTGTACATTTAATACATACAGGTTGTCATTTTCCATTCCAAGGGTATGCAGGAAGATGGACCTTAAACAAGAGGGCTGTGTGAACAGCCCGTGCCTCAGCTGATCTTGACATTCATCACACTTGCAGCTCTATCAACTTGGGAAAGGATCAAGGACACCATGTTCTGAGTAAGTCTGACCTTTATAGAAGAACACCCACACGTGCAGCATCAAAGTTCAAGTAATTCTCAAGTTATAATGAAGAGTAAAATTCATGTATGTTGCACTGTGACCCCACAAACGAGGTCAAGGTCATTCATGTACTGTCTCAGCATGACCTTCATACACAATAATTAACATGTGTAGCTAACTCAAAACAGATCTCAAGTTATCAAGTAAACAGTAAATTTCGTGTCAGTTGTCCTGTGAATTAGCATTAGAATGCCCATTGACTTACATAGTAATCAATAGGAAAGCTGCATTGAACGATAAGTACCCGAATTGAAAATCCTTAAAAATCAGGAATCCAAAGCAGTGCCACCTAGTAAACAACTGTTTGACCCTTCCACAACAATATATCCATCACATTTCAGCTTAATCTGAGGGATGGTTCTGAGAACAAGTGAAAAATAGCAAATCCATACAAAAAATTAATTTTAAAAAATTGCAGCGCCACCTGGTGAACATATTTGGAACTAGGTGTTCCCGGGAGTGTCCATGAACGATATCAAAGCAATTGGGTGAGCGGTTTCAGAGAAGAATTTTGAAGGTTTGCCCCCCCCCCAAAAAAACAACAAAATTCGTAAAAAATCCAAAAATCAATAGAGCTTGACCATTTGAACACACTTGGTAAAGATTCACCCAAGGCACATCCCCACCAAGTTTGAAGTAAATCTGGTCAATATTATTAAAGTTATGACCATTACAAGAAATTCCTATGTTAAGTTTTCCTATTAAAACTTTCGTAGTGATTTTTGAAAAAAAATCACAAAAAAATCCAAATTCATTGGAACATGACCATTGGAACAAACCTGGCAGACACCCACCCAAGGTACATTGCCACCAAGTTTGAAGTTAATCTGGATGATGGATTTGGAGAAGAAGTCAAAAATGTAAATTAGCATTAGAATGACCATTGACTTTCATGATAATCAATAGGAAATGTGCATTTACCCCAAAGGAGCTGACTTGAAAAAATCATTAAAAATCAGGAATCCGCAGCATTCCCACACAGTGAACAACTTTGTTTGGCCCTTCCATTAGGAACATATCCACCAAGTGTATGCTTAATCTGAGCGACGGTTCTGGAGAAGAAGTCGAAAATAACTATAGCACACAAAAATTCACAAAAAAATTAGAAAAAAACTGCAGCGCCACCTGGTGAACAAATTAACAACAAGGAGTCCCTAGATGTCTTCCTGTGTGGCGTCAAAGCATTAAGGTAAGCAGTTTCAGGGAAGAAGATTTTTTTAAGATTTGTCCAAAAAAAAAAAAAAAAAAAAAAATCATTAAAAATCCAAAAATCACTGGAGCATGACCACGTGAACATAATTGGTAGAAACCCACCCAAGGTACATTGCCACCAAGTTTGAAGTTAATGTGGATGACGATTTTGGAGAAGAAGTCAAAAATGTGAATTAGCATTAGAATGCCCATTGACTTCCATAGTAATCAATAGGAAAGCTGCATTGACCGATAAGTACCCGAATTGAAAAAATCATATAAAATCAGGAATCTGCAGCATTCCCACATAGTGAACAACTTTGTTTGAGTCTTCTACAAGGAACATATCCACCATGTTTCAGCTTAATCTGAGTGATGGTTCTGGAGAAGAAGTCGAAAATAGCTATAACACACAAAAATTCATAAAAAAAATAGAAAAAAACTGCAGCGCCACCTGGTGAACAAATTAAGAACTAAGTGTCCCAGAGAGTGTTCCTGTGTGATATCAAAGCAATTGAGTGAGTGGTTTCGCAGAAGAAGATTTTTTAAGATTTACCCAAAAAAGGACAAAAAAAATTCATTAAAAATCCAAAAATCACTGGACCGTGACCATTCGTACAAACTTGGTAGAGACCCACCCAAGGCACATCTCCACCAAGTTTGAAGTGAATCTGGCTGACGGTTTTTGAGAAGAAGTCGAAAATGTGAATTGTGGACGACGGACAGACGATGGACCCTCAAAAAACCTCAGCTGACTGACAAGTCAGCTGAGGTAAAAATCACACCAAAATCCCAGCAGAAGATGGGGTTTTAATCACACTTAAAATATGCATATATATATATATATATATATATATATATATATATATATATATATATATATATATATATATATATATATATATATATATACACATATATGTATGTATATATATACATACATGTATGTATATATATACATACATGTATGTATATATATATATATATATATACATACATACATATATATACATACATACATACATTTCAACCTCTATTCAGATCGTTCAAAAAAGGCAAGTTATGTATGATTACGATGTGACAAATCTAAAGCTCAACATGTAAATGAATCAAACCAACTTTTAAATTATATAAGTTTTGCTTTGCTGTAATAATAGTTTTCACTGACGCCATTTTCCCTCCCATTAAAACACAACTTTTCCCGTCTCTCCGTGACTGTTCTGGCGCACAGTTTCCCTATACAGTATATCAATCAAAGAAAAAAAAGTTTTAGCATCAAACAAAGTAGCCTTATCGAGCGCAAGGTTGAGTGAGTACAGCACTGAGTGATAGGTCATTCAAAACGTGAACTGAAAATGTCGACAGTCTCAGCATGGCAATGTTTACAAACATCCACTTCTCGTTCGGATCCATGACCTAGATCTTGATTCATCTCAGAATCCCACAATCAATTGAACGCAATCAATAAAGCAGACCAAGTGACATACAATAACAACTCAGTATAAGACTTCAAAACACACATCAAGTTTAATTTGTGAGCAATGCATTGATATTCATAAGCATGTGCTCGTGATGAGCGACATTGCCATAATGTTCATGTGATGGTCAACATGGCAATGACCACGTGGATACCACATTGATGCGATGACACCGCAAGAGGCAGGGAACCTGTCAAATTTTATACAAACACATCTTCGCTCACGTAAAATACACAATATAAAACAACGAAATATGAACAAGAGGGCTGTGTGAACAGCCCGTGCCTCAGCTGATCTTGACATTCATCACACTTGCAGCTCTATCAACTTGGGAAAGGATCAAGGACACCATGCACTGAGTAAGTCTGAACTTTATAGAAGAACACTTACATGTGCAACATCGAAGTTCAAGTAGTTCTCAAGTTATAATGAAGAGTAAAATTGATGTACGTTGCACTGTGACCATACAAACGAGGTCAAGGTCATTTATGTACTGTCTCAGCATGACCTTCATACAGAATAATTAACATGTTTAGCTAACTCAAAACAGATCTCAAGTTATCAAGTAAACAGTAAATTTCGTGTCAGTTGTCCTGTGAATTAGCATTAGAATGCCCATTGACTTACAAGGTTTTTTAAGATTTGTCCAAAAAAAAGAACAAAAAAATTCATTAAAAATAAAAAAATCACTGGAGCATGAACATTTGAACAAAATTGGTAGAAACCCACCCAACATATATTGCCACCAATTTTGAAGTTAATCTGGATGACAGTTTTGGAGAAGAAGGCGAAAAAGTGAATTAGCATTAGAATGCCCATTGACTTCCATAGTAATCAATAGGAAAGCTGCATTGACCGACAAGTACCAGAATTGAAAAAATCCTTAAAAATCAGGAATCCACAGCATTCCCACATAGTGAACAATTTTGTTTGACCCTTCTACAAGGAACATATCCGCCATGTTTCAGCTTAATCTGAGAGACAGCTCTGGAGAAGAAGTTGAAAATAGCTATATCACACAAAAATTCATAAAAAAAATAGAAAAAAACTGCAGCACCACCTGGTGAACAAATTAAGAACTACAAGTCCCAGGGAGTGTTCCTGTGTGATATCAAAGCAATTGGGTGAGCGGTTTCAGAGAAGAAGATTTTTTAAGATTTCACCCAAAAATGAACAAAAAAATTCATAAAAAATCCAAAAATCACTAGACCTTGACCATTTGAACAAACTTGGTAGAGACCCACCGAAGGTACATTGCCACCAAGTTTGAAGTTAATCTGGATGACAGTTTTGGAGAAGAAGGCGAAAATGTGAATTAGCATTAGAATGCCCATTGACTTCCATAGTAATCAATAGGAAAGCTGCATTGACCGATAAGTACCCGAATTGAAAAAATCATATAAAATCAGGAATCTGCAGCATTCCCACATAGTGAACAACTTTGTTTGAGTCTTCTACAAGGAACATATCCACCATGTTTCAGCTTAATCTGAGTGATGGTTCTGGAGAAGAAGTCGTAAATAGCTATAACACACAAAAATTCATAAAAAATAAGAAAAAAATTGCAGCGCCACCTAGTGAACAAATTAAGAACTACAAGTCCCAGGGAGTGTTCCTGTGTGATATCAAAGGAATTGGGTGAGCGGTTTCGGAGAAGAAGATTTTTTAAGATTTACCCAAAAAAGAACAAAAAAATTCATAAAAAATCCAAAAATCACTAGACCGTGACCATTTGAAGAAACTTGGTAGAGACCCACCCAAGGCACACCTGCACCAAGTTTGACGTGGATCTGGCAGACGGTTTTTGAGAAGAAGTTGAAAATGTGAATTGTGGACGACGGACGGACGGACGACGGACGGACGATGGACCCTCACAAAACCTCAGCTGACTGACAAGTCAGCTGAGGTAAAAACACACACTTACTTGTGAAACTACCGAGTAATCCTCAAGTCTTCTTCTGGTTCCACCGATGGAACTTGAATATTCAAACAGAGTGCGGCAGGGAATTCCTGGACAACGTCATTTGGGTCATTTACATACAGATCTCGCGCATGCGTACATCTTATGTTTTCCGTCTGAGCCGGCTTTTCATCTGCTTGTGCGACCAAGAAAATTTAAATTACGCTACTCACAGCGAAAAGAAACGTGCCCCAGCCGCGCGTGACAAAATAAGACAGACACACACAGTTTCCATCGGTGTTGAAAATATGGAGCGATAGCGGGTTGTAAAAGAAGGACAAGGTCAGCCTTGGGCGAGCAAGTGATGATGATGTCGCTACATTCATTCTAAACAGGTCTGACGTTCAGAGCTGTGCCCAATTGTCGCCCGTGCCAGAAAAAAAAAAAAATCAAAGATCACAGGAGCCGCCCATTTCTTTGAAGTCGTTATATTCAAGTCGTCATGGATACTTGATCAGTCGTGTTTGTAATCAATTGAGATTGAATCCGAATATCATTATCATATTATAACCGCTCCAGCTTGATGAAGTTTTCTTTTCTTTTTCTTTTTTTTTTTTTGGGGGGGGGGAAGAGTGGCTAGGTAATCAAATTCATGGGACAAAAGTGCCGTTAATTAAGATCAGTAAAGACGACGGCAACTTCAGAGACAAAGAGAGAGAAAAAACAACAAACAAATGGGCATATTATCTACGTTTCCCGCTAACTTCGAGATAAAATTTTGTCTGCATCGGCAGCTCTTGACTGCACATATTGCGAGGAAGACGTGCCCGCGACCTCCGCTACTTATCAAGCTGTTATTGTCTACGATGTCAAAGATTTATGTTATTCTATTCGTCATCAATTTTCCTAGGGGCACCATAAAATTTTCTCATGAACTTGACTTTATCAGTTCTGTATTTCTATAAGATTGTGCAAGGTATAATGTGTGAGTTTCTTTCTTAAGACATTTGTCTGCATGCCACTTGTGTGGGAAGTTGCAATACGTTGTTCAGAGCCTCGTCCGACAGAGAATTTTACCAACATTTCTCGACGACAATATAACGAATTTATTTTGAAAAATTAGAAAGAATTGTACTTGTAATTTCACATTGCTGTGTACCACACTAGCCAAATGCATTTGCAATGGATTAGAACAAGCTTTGAACGTTGTCACCATTGACAGAACGGTATACTGCACAACGGTCTGAACGGGTCCTCGGGTGTCACACTGTGTTCGGTATAATGGCACATGCGACATGAAAATTTGATGAGGAACTGTACGTTTCGAAACATAAAATTTATTATACAAAGAAGCCTCATTCTCTCACTCTTTCGGTCACTGCTTCAGCCATATCTATCTGCTATTATCGGTCGCGACCGTATACATTCTCCGAAAACACGCACACACAAGTCCAACTAAATAACATCCCATTTTTCTGCACATGCTTCCAGCACAGAATTATCTATCGTTCTTTCTTGTAAGTCATATGCAGAACAAAAGTTGATGTACATAAACTTAAGGTATCAACAATTTTTTCCAAACAAAACATTTTAGTCAAGTAATTCAGAATTTCTTCTGGTCCTTTCTAGATCTACTGTGGGTTTTGTGTGTGTGTTTTGTTTGTTTGTTTTTTTGTTGTTGTTTGTTTGTTTTGTTTTGTTTTTGGGTTTTTTTTTCTTGTTTTTTTTTTTTTTTTTTGTTTTGTTTTTGTTTTGTTTTGTTTTGTTTTGTTTTGTTGTTTTTTTTGTTTTTTCTTTTGTTTTGTTTGTTTGTTTTGTTTGTTTGTTTTGTTTGTTTTTTATCTTGCATTTTTATTTTGGTAATTTGCGATGAAAAAAAAATACTGAGGATTTCAAATGTATCATACCATGATGCAAACTCGAAATATATGATTGCTTAATTGCATTGGAACAATCTACTATAGTGTAGAGTTGTAGGAACACCGCGAGGAAAATTATTCAGACGATAATATTGACAAGATCTAAGAAGAGAAAGAGAGAAAAAACGAAATACAGATTTTGATTTGTTACGAATGCAGTGCATCGTCAATAAAACAAACATCCTAAAACAAAATTTTTGGTAGGAAACACGACGAATTCTCTCTCTCTCTCTCTCTCTCTCTCTCTCTCTCTCTCTCTCTCTCTCTCTCTCTCTCTCTCTCTCTCTCTCTCTCTCTCTCTCTCTCTCTCTCTCTCTCTCTCTCTCTCTCTCTCTCTCTCTCTCTCTCTCTCTCTCTCTCTCTCTCTCTCTCTCTCTCTCTCTCTCTCTCTCTCTCTCTCTCTCTCTCTCTCTCTCTCTCTCTGCAGATAAGCATGAAGATAGTGTTTTGCTCACTGTAACCAAGGAGAAGGGGGGGGGGTTCGGTACGCTGGTACAGGTAATTATTCTTCTAGAGTACGCAGTACGGAAAATAAAAATCTTTCAAAATTTTGGATAGTACGAAGTACGTAAAACAAGACGGCTTCCAGTACGGTAAATAAATGAAAAAAAAAAAAAAAAACAGTACGCCAGTACGAGAAACCCCTTACCGACCCTCAAGGACGGCTTTTTCTACCATCTTTGCTGTAACATTAATAACCAATGGAACGGAGGTACCTGCATCCTAGAACTGCTGGTACCAAAGTATAGACAAAAATCTTGAAATTGGAAACGACGTTTGTTTCACTGCATAAAAATTTAGTTTCCTGAGATTTGAGGTCAATATGTTCCAAGTTGAATCTGTATTTGCAGTGAACGGTGAAGATGACAATCATGTGTTATTGTTTGCGACCATGTGTGTTCTCATTTGCTCGTTTTCCACACTTATGTAATCTAACGCAAACAAATATGTCTATCAAAATATATACCAATTGAACACAAACACAATCCATAGCAAACGATCGCGACTTGAATTTATAAAAACATGCACAAGTTTAGCGTCAAAATGAACACCATACATAAAAGCTTTATTTGCTGTTTTTCGTCAATAAATGTGTCAAACATTGTCATTGACACCGGAACATTATGTAAGACTGCATGCCGTCGTCTTCAAGTTCGAACGATGCGAAGGCCGTAGGCTTGAACAAACAACATAGGCACCGATGAGCGTACAAACTCGTCCATTTATCATTGAGTCTTGCGATACGAACATGCATGATTAAAATATGATCAAGCACAGTTAATGACATGAAAAATTCTATTCTCGTTGACGACCAAAAAAATAGTGGTATTTCACAGTTTCACTCTGTCTCCGCAGACGGCTCTGCAAGCACGTGGAGATTGCATGCAATTGTGCTTTGCTCTCGCAATATAACGCACGCCACGTGACCGGCGAGAGCCAACTGGTTCTAAATATATCTCTCATCAGCGAGGAATTGCCCTAGAACCGTTGTGCATGGCCGAATGCCGTTACAAACAACACTTGCATGGTCGAATGTAAAAACTCTTTCTTGCCGCCAAAATATCATGTTTATTGACCAAAACGAAGGCACAACGGTCCTTCGACGCATGATTAGTGATGAATTACGTGGATAGGTACGTGTATGAAATATCGCGGAATGCAACTTTAAAGCACTTACATATTGTTATTGCGCCAAAACAGCGTACTTGCACAAGACTTGTAAGGGGAAGTGATAACTTGATTACATTTTCTCGTGGACTTTTTAGATCACTGTAACGAATGCTCAATGGATTTTTTCCGTCTGATGCATCTTTGGACGTGTTCAGACTGGTAACTGTCTGGATATGCAAAAACCTACGGAGAGCCTCATTGAGCTGACAAAAGTTCGGTGTTCACAGAATTGAGGTCACATTCACCCACGAATACAAGCAAGATACGGAACTTCTTTTAACAGAAAGGTCCTGATAATGTGCATAGATCGATAAAGAATATCTACATTTTACATCAGCAATGAGCAGTAATACCAGTGTTACCATTAAGAGCACAAATGAAAGAAAATAACTTGCACCTTTTTAAAATCTGTTTCTTGTTTGCACCAGAATACATACGTTCGCCGGATGACATATTCTCACAGTTAGGCTTTTTCAGCTAACAGTTAGGCATTTTCAGCAATTGTGACCAGTGGTGACAGAGTATTTTCTCTTATTAAACCCTTCAGGTATCAGTCTTGTTTATTTTGCCGATATCAAATGTTAAGAATAAAGTCTTGTCACAAATCAGGACTATTAACACGACAGGAATAGTTCCTGGTTTTCAAATATTGAACTTTTTAGGTCTACTATGTACAATGTACATGAGAGGGGGTCTCCTTACGGAGCCCCACCTAAAAATCTAACAAGTGCCACAAACATTCTCCGTAACTACCATCCAATGCTAGATTTTGCTTCTCACATGCCTATATTTAACAAGGATTGCAAAAGAATAATCTGATTTGGAGCAAAATTTTCAGTTTTGTTTTGGACCACGGAATATCCCGGTTTAACACAGTTTCACAATTTTGTTCTTCATATAACTGACCCACAGGAAATGAGTTGCAACAATGAGAAAGCAGGTTATCCATAAGCGGTTATGGAAATGCTCATATGAAAACATTAACAATGTTCAATAGTCTTTCTAACATTATAACATGACAACATTGTGATACAGCATAGCACATGCCACCAAGTCACATCTATGCACCGTCATCTTTGATAAGATCCCTAAATATTACATCGCAATCTTCAAAAAGTACATGCTTAAAATTATTGTATTTCTGGTTTGGGTTCAGGTTTGCGGAGGGGAGGGAAGGGAAGGAAACTCACCCTCAGGACAGTAGAAACCTTGCTGGCAGAGTGCCTCTGGTTGGTCCAGTCCATTTTGCTGACAGTACCACCCCGCAGGGCATGGCGTACACTCTGTTGTATTTGTCAATCGTGTTGCATTGGACCAGGTTCCACTGGGACACCTGAACGGTGTGTGGGTTCCTGTGAAAAGAACATGAAGGTCTTACAAGAGAGACGTATCCACACTACCTGCTTTCACTTATCATATTTGTAACATTGGAGACATAATGTGTGCTTTAGCTGACAAAACAGACATGGCATTGAGGATAAGTAAACACCTCGTATCAGCTTGTTTGATTTTTTTTCCTGGGAATGTCATCATGAGAAATGAGTGTCTCTAGCTGTTTTATTGCTTTCTGTGGAATTTCTTTTAACTTTATTCCAAACAAAAAAGTATCACTTTTCTCTCTCTATCTATCTTACTGTTGTCTGAAAAAGGGAAGATTTTTCTATAAAAATGAAAAGTTACTATGGAGAATAGAAGTTTTATTTACACTATCACTGGTTGGTCCTTAATTCCCACATGCTTTATAAAAAAAAGGCGTGATTGGCAGTGGTTGTAAGCAAAATTAAATCTGAACAGCAGACATGATTGGCTACTAAACCTAGCACATTTTGCAACTGCAGCTGTGATTGGTTGCTTACCTTCAGGGCAGTATCTACCAGTGGGACAGATGATGGAGGTCTTGGTAGTGGATCCCTCCAGGCAGTAAAAGCCTGGAGCACAGGGGCCAGTGGGCTCAGTCAGGCCCTGAGTGGCACAGTACCAGCCTGAGAACAGAAAACAGCATCAAAACAGTGCTGCCACCTACTGACAAAAAGTCAAACTAATACATGAATGCATACATTAAGACAATCATGGATGTTAGAGGTCCTGCCCTGCCAAGATTGAAAATCGCCCAAATTAGAACTCTTCCAATAGAAAACAATGGCATGTTAAAAGCTCCAAAGACTGAATTCTGTCTGAAGACTGAAGTTTGACACCCATGGACAATAAATGTCTGGATGAAGTACCTTGCAGAAGGGATACTGGACACAGGTTTACAGCATTTGATATTTATATACACATTTTGGGTTCCTCACAACTTGTTTTATACAATGATTGACAATATGTGCTTCTCAGCGGGAAAGGGGTGATGAAATGAGAGTTAAGAATGTCAGAAAGGTATCAATTCTTTTAACCTTCAACAAGCAATTTCCTATAAAAAATATCTGTATGCATCATAATTTTAAAAAAAATTTTAGGGATTACATTCATACCACTTAAATAAAACAGAATAAATCGAAAATAAAAATTCAACTGATTGACAAGAAATGGCTGCTAATAACTGCAGCAATAATTTTCTTCAAACTGCAATAAAAGTCACACACAGTGGTAAACAGGTAAATCCCTTTCACAAAACGTAGCATAGACTTATTACGAAACAGGTGTGCCATGACCACATGGGGGGGGGGGGAGCCATATTTCCTTCTTATACCGTCCCAATTTTCTTTTTTTTTTCATACAAATAATTTTTTCCTTTGATGTTTCTTCACCACACTGCCATCATCAAGCTTACCGCGACTCTAAAGCCACCATTTTAAACCTTTTTTTTCCTTCAAATTTTTCTGGGGAAGGGCTTGCAAGTCCCCCTTCTCAATACAAATCAAAACCAACCCATGCCAAGGAAAGCTATTGAACTGAAGTGTGCCATCGTGAATGGCCTTACAAAAAAAATTTCAGCAAAAATGTTTTCTAGTAGTGAGAAATTCTGTTAAAAACAATAAGGCAAACAACAACTTCCATCTGGGCACTTTGGAGTGATTTGAGCAGGAAAGGGTTAAGTGTCCAGCCCATGCCCAAGAAAGCTGTTGACCTAGGGTTAGCTAAATTGAGGGGTGTCAACTTGTATTTTTGATAAAAATGCTTTTATTTATGTTTAAATTGAGCAAAAAAAAAAAAAAAAACATTTGAGCTAATGCCATTAGATATCAAGTCAGTTTTATGAACAAAGGATCAAGAAATGGTTGTCCTTGTAACAGGGCTTCAGGAGGTTCCTGTAATGGAGAGACTGCAACGAGTCTCTGAGTACCTTTAGTGCACGACTTGCAGTCTGTAACATTCTTGTTTCTGGTTTTGTTGCTGAAGGTGCCCACTGGACACCTAGTTGGTTCCTCACTCTGCTGCGGACAGTAATAACCCACTGGACACTCATGAGCATCCGAGTCCTGCAGGGGGGTGGCTGTTTTCGCCCCTTTCCTACAATAGTAGCCAGCACTACATGGGGTGACTGGCCATACCACAGCGCCCCCTGGACAGTAGAAACCACCTGCAACCAAAAACGTACAGTTTGTATACCTCCATTTTGCTTGACTTTTTTTTTTTAATTTTGATATTGAGCAAATATGGATGAAAGTGGTTTAAAATAACTGCAAATTTCACTCAAAGTGTTGCTTTTGCATTGTATGGAACCATCTACATAACTCTGCTCCCAAGGCCCGCTAACATAAAAGCATCACTAAAGTTTGCGACAGATATGTACATCACCCGAATGCGTATTTTCATTGCTAGTGTCAAGCATTCTGGTTCCAAGCTGCAAGGACGCTTTCCAAAACAAGGGCCCTGGATTCTTAAAATACATAAGTGTTAATATAAACGGTAGATTGAATAATTTTTTTTTTTTGACCGTTTTTCCCTCAAATTAGCTTGGACACTCCAATGACACTAAGCTAGAATTAAGATCACATGTCAGGGTGGCATTAACTCATTCCATACCAGTCCCTGATATTTACGTATATTTACCTTGATATAAGACGACAATTGCATATTTGAATTCTTCATGAAAAGAGCTTTCATTCAAGTACCAACATGTCTATGGTCTTAAGTCAGTGGTTCTGGCACTGCCTGGCAATCATGCCGCAGCTGCCGCAAGGGCAGCTGCAGCATGACTTGCCAGGCAGTGCCAGAACCACTGACCAAGGCACCATAGTATGGAATGAGTTAACTCTCTCAGCGATGGAATCAACAGCTTTCCTTGGTGTGCTTTGGGGGCAAGTCCCCCAAAGCACACCAAGGAAAGCTGTTGACCCAGACTATCCCATTCTCTACAACTATAAACATGTTGGTACTTGAATGAAAGGTCTTTTGACAAGGAACTTGAATCTAGCATCCTTGCTATAATTGTGAGCAGTCCATGTTAAGCAGTTAGATTTTAGTCGCAGTTGGCATAGAAAGAGTTAAAACAGGACTGGTGAAGGCTGAAACCAGACTCAACATGCCAAGTTTTAACCCCTTCAGTTCTAAGTTGGAGATTGAGTCAAGAGTTTTCCTTTGTGCACTTTGACTGTACTACACCCAAAATTCACCAAGGAAAGTTGTTGACCTGGATCATTTTTCTCTTCTCTTGAAATACAGGAATACTGGAACTTGACTGAAGTGTCTTTTCATGATGTATTGGAGCATGGAATCAGAATAAATCAGAGGAGTACAACGTCTAGCATCACGCACTGCGAGAGTTCAAACGTACAGAGTCCCAAGTCTCACCTATGCATGACAGGCATTCGTGTTGCCAGCGCAGTCCAGTGCCATTGTTGAAGGTACCTGCCGGACATTGCCACTGTGTCGCAGACAGGGTTCCGTTGGGGCAGTAATGTCCCTGCGGGCATTCGTACATGGTGTAATTGACCACTGGCGCCAACGCGTTGTCACAGAAGAATCCTGGAGGGCACTCTTTGCACTCACTAGCTCGCATTTCATCCTGGTAGGTTCCGGAGGGGCAGAGATTGTAAATGGGAGAGCCTGTCGGGCAATGGTATCCATTGGGACAGGGATACATATTGGGATTGGGGACTGTCTGGCCTTCTGGACAGTAGTAACCTGGAAAAGACAGGCAAGACCACATAAATGCTTGATAATTCTGTCGATTCCATCAAACTTTTTTTTTTATTCTTTTACGCCATAAATGTTCAGTACAAACCACTATTTACACCTTAAGCCCAGGATTAAATGTTTTAACGATAAACTGCTACTAAAAATAAAAACTGAGCTGCCTCATAAAAGTACATTTAACAGCTGTCTTAAATATTGTTCACATTTAAAGTACTACATATTCCACATTATGTGCCTTTTTTTCAAATTCAAAATTTTGCATAAAAACTAAGCAAAAAGAAATATGCTTCTTCGGTGATTGATCAAAATGTCAAACATCTTGCAACACTTCCATATCATCAGTGTTAACAATCTGTTGACCAAGTTCTGTACTCTATACGTCCGCTCAGGTCACTGCCTACCTATAGATAGAGAAACGTGGAAGAATTGATGTTATTTTACAGTGGTGCCCCCCTGAGCATATGTAATCTATTAAGTCTCCATTTAGTCATTCCCTATTTCTCCTTCTTTTTTGCACACTTTTCAATCTTACTTCCACATTCAAACACATTTTTTTAGCTATGATCAGGTCCATTTCGTGATAAAGAGAATCCAGTATGGGTCGCCCACTGAGCAACAACGTCTGAATTATGAGTTGTTGGACTTTCATGTTTTCGTGAGGCTGTACATAGGAAAATTTAAAGAGTGATCCCAACGTTATCCCCAATGGTCCACCCATACTGGTTTTCTTTCTCCTATGTCTAAAAGGGCAAATATGCACCAAACTGAAGTTCTATCGGAGAAATAAGTTTGAAAACGACGCCATTTTGAAAGTGGGAGAAGTCAGCATTTTATTAAATGCACCATGGCTTCTCATTGGTTTGTCTACCACTTGAAACCAAGGAGTGACAAATCAAATGAAAGATTATGATTAAAACCTTATCCTTCATACCCGTGTAGGATAACCCATGCAGGATAAGCTTCAGATATAGGAGAAAACACAATCAGCAGCTTAATCTAAAGATATGTCACACATATTCCGTACAATTTTATCATACCTGGGCTACATGGACCTTCAGGCTGAGCTAACCCACTCTGGTTACAGAATTTGCCTGCAGTACAACCCAAACAATAGGACACGTTCTTGGCCTCGTAGCTCGGCAGGTAATATCCAGGTGGACATGGATCTTCAGATGAGCTTCCCTCAACGCAGAAGTGGCCAGGGCTGCATCTGTTACCTAGCAACAAATAAATGCTTCACAGTGATTTGGTGCACTTGCAGAACTTTGACAACCATCCTTTAACAATGGTAGAGACAGTTAGGTCTACAAGTCTCAAACTGCATTGGAAACAAAATGTTAATGTTAACCCTTAAAGTGTTAATCACTGCTATAGTAGTTTTTTCATTACCACTAAACAAATAATGATTAAAAGATTCAAATGAAGATACCTTTTATTCAAATACCAGCAAGCCCAGTCTAAAGCAAAAAGTTGTCTTAGACAACAGCTTTCCTCAGGACACGTTGCGCGCATTGTGTGCAAAGTGTCCTGAGGAAAGCTGTTGACTCAATCTTAAATCAGCGCTTTCAGGGTTAAAACTTATCATTATTCTTTCCTTCCAGCTTTACAA
The DNA here is from genome assembly GCA_964020975.1 of Hermodice carunculata. NCBI lineage: Eukaryota > Metazoa > Annelida > Polychaeta > Eunicida > Amphinomidae > Hermodice > Hermodice carunculata. The sequence goes on along the minus strand of OZ026618.1, from coordinate 65,026,492 downwards.
AACATTCCTCAAATTAGCAGAATCACATGAATACCCCTGAACAATCAGATCCCCATGTAATGGCTTGCAGCCTCTTTCCCATTGAAAATCATCAGAATTGGTCCTGTGTCGTAAAAGTTGTCAGACCCTCATGAAGAAGTCAGTCCTCGGTTAGGAGGGTAACATCATAACAGAAATAGCAGTAGCAACAACGTACCTCCCAGTCCAGTTGGCTTGGCTGTTGTGGAGTTAGCGCTGCAGTAATAGCCTGCGGAACAGTTCCCTCTGGGTTCATACCAGGCATCTATGTCACAATATTTGCCTGGGTCACATCCCAGTGGCTTGGAACTTCCTCGAGGGCAGTACTCCCCTGAATAATGGACATTATTTTCAAAATTTACAGACACACCGACGAAGCAAAATCATTATTTAGGAAGAGCTTAAGATTACCGGATATATATGTGGTGACATATTACTGCATTTGTTTTTAAACATATTTTTATTCGGAAAAAAAACGATTGGGAAACAGGCTTTGCCTATATAAATATATATTACTGTATAGTCATCTATACTTGTCAGGCATTAAACTGAAAGACAGTAACATGTCTTCAGCGGGTAACTATCAGAGCACGTTTTGGAGCCTGGAATACATCCTTTCAGACGTCTTGAAAAACACAAAGAGCCTCGTACCTGCCACACACATGCCTCCCTGTGGAGAAGCAGGCTGTTGTAGCCACGATCCTGAGGTGCAGTACCAGCCGGGGTCGCACTGGTCTGTGGGGGCACTCATACCTTGACTGGCACAGTAGAACCCTGGTGTGCACGCTGTGCATGAACCCTCGCTCGCTTGACCTTGGGGAAAAAAAAAGAAACAATATACAATGAGACTGCCACAGGAAGACATTTGATGGCCTAACATTCCACACATTCCAGTCACGAGGACAAGACTTCAGGTTTGCACAAAGTAAAATTTCGCACAACCCATAAACAAACAGGTTATGCTCCTATAAATCTGTGCAGCCTGTGTGTGAGCAAAGCGACATGTTACATAACTTGTGCAGACCTGTGACCTGGTCAACAGCCTTTGTATTCCTGGTATGTCCAGGTCACCATCACCTTCCAAACAACACAAAAACTGGGCTACATGCCACGCTTAAGTGAATGTTTTGGGTATCTATCATAAGAGATCATCTGTATGTACGATAATTGGTTAACCAAAAGTTGATGTTGATTAATGCAGGTTACCCGTCATACAAGACCTCTTATTTGCAAAGCAGTCATATCATTTTTTTAGTTTACATGTAGTTTGACAACTCAAATACACATTCACAAAAAGCGTTAAATGTCTTCTGGTAGGAAGTGATCCAGTGGTCTTGCATTTCTACACCACTTACTCATTACAACATTTCAGAAATTAATTCACTCTCAGCCAAAACACTTTTCTCTCCTCAACTTATCCTACGTAAGCTGCAAGCTTTTTCTTTCACAAACTTGTTGACCATAAAGAAAAAGTTAGTATATTAATACAGTGTTACCTTCTCACAAAGCCACCTTAAGTGCACTGGAAACGCGTCCCTGCAAGATGGGTGGCTTCTCTTCAGGCTGAAATACTATGAAAATTCCATACTTGCTGCAGGGACAAGTGGCCTCTGCAGAGCGTGTGGCCTCTGTAGAGGGGGTGGCCTCTCATTAGTACGGCCTTCTAAGAGGGGGAACCACTGTATCAGACTTAACTTTCTTTGAGAGTACAGGGAAACCTATTTTGAGACCACTGTGATGAAAGACCACCTGCCTTTTCAGACCATGTTCACTATGTCCTTTTTGCTATCTTTCCCATGTTATTATACCTCTATTGAGAGACCACCTGCCTTATGTGATCACTTTTTGACTTGTCCTAGGGGTGGTATCTCAAAACAGGTTTCACTGTATTAATCTTTGAAAGCACCAAAATTTTCTACAAAAAAAAACTGAATTGGTTTCAGTGGATGAGCAACCATTACCTGTGCGGTTGTTAAAGGTTCCATTGATACAAGGGAACTGTTTATCGTACTCGGTTGCATTGGGACAGTAATAGCCTGAGGGGCAGACCTGATGTGTGTAGGTGGTGGAGTTTGCCACACAGTAGTAGCCTGCTGGACAAGCCTTGCAAGACGGCTGCTGGATCTTGTCCTATTCAAAACAAATAATGGTGAACATGGTTACACAGAAACAAGACAATAGAGCCAGTAAAGATTAGTGGAGAAAACGTGCATGGCCTTTTGTAATGTGAACAAAGGTGCCTTTTTTCATCGTTTTTTTTTTTTTTTTTTTGTGCAGCGAAGATATCGAGAATCTAGTTTTGGTTATCCATGGGGAATAGCATTGGCATCAAGAGGTCGGTAGCCTGACCCAACTGTGAAATCATGAGTGACATAAACATTATCTTCAATGGAAAACCCAGACTACTACAAGTACATCTTTCTTCCACCATAAAATCTACTGTTCTGTTATAGATTACATCTAATTAACATATTGAGGCCAGTCAATCCAACCCAAGGAGGTGCTGCCCTCTACCTTAACACAGCTATTAACCCACAACATTTTCATGAACATCACAACATGTAAACAAATGTAAGTGCAACTGGAATGCTATCCGTATGGAACATACTTGAATTTGAATGTCACATAACAGGGTGGAAATTAAAATCTTGATGTTCTTGATTATGTCTCATTGGTTCTGTAATGCCACAAACCACCTTATAAACAAATCAAGATGAGCATGTCATTGAAAAGTTTACCATCATTTGCCAGTCAAGATAATTAAGTTAAGAGACATGTATGCTCCAGGTATGGGAGAAACGGAAACACAAATATCATACCTGGTACGTTCCTGGTTCGCATCCTTCTGGGTTAACTGTCGTCCCTGGACACTTGTGTCCTACCGGGCAAATTCCTCCCTCCCCTGTGTGGTTACCCGAGGGGTTGGGGCGATCCACGCCCGAAGTACAATAGAATCCTGGACTGCAAACTCCAGCAGGTGCAGTCAGATTGCTTCTGTCACAGTACCACCCTCCATCGCAGGACTGACACTCGGGCAGGTCCTTCAGGCCCAGGGCGTTGCTGTATGTGCCCGGCGGGCAGGCCGTCCAGTTTCGTCCCGTGCCCTCTGGGCAGTAGAACCCACGTGCACACAATCGGTGTCCAGATGAAGAGTTTCCTGAAATAAAAGCAAATAACAACAAGTTTTCACTACTTAGGAGCCTATCATTTTCATAGTGTGAAATTTTCAATAATCAAGGTTGTATCATTATGTTTGATAATGCTTAAAAAAACATCTACATGTACAAAATTCATGTGGGTGGTACTTGCCATTTGTGGGTGCCTCACACTTTCTAAATGCACAACATTTAACTTCTTTTTTCTGTGACAGTGGGCAACTATCAGATATTTTACTCACCAGTAATGACTTCCTCCGGCACACAATAAAATCCAGCTGGGCATATGAGACAAGTGCTGGCTTGAGAGAAGTTGGCATAGGACCCTGGCTCACATGGCTTCGGTGAGCCACTCCCAAGGGGGCAATGGAGTCCAATAGGACACGGGGTCTCCACTGGATTCGGTACATCATTGCCGCCCGGACAGTAGAAGCCTGGATCACACTGAGCCACGGGTGAACTCAAGCCTGGAGTGGAACAATGATAGTCATGGGAAGATTACATGACTAAACCTCTGATCTCTGCAAGCCGTAATCTTATGACAGGAAAGCAAATCTGACAGGACTAAGGCCGTAGATAGAAGAGGCTTTTTGGTATTGGCATAAGACTACTTTCGGATATCTTCTCGTAATCAGTTACAAAACCAAACTGTTAGAAAAAAACTGTTTGCCTGTTTTATACATTGAGATAGCCACATCGGCATGTAAAACATATGCTATTGTTTATGTTTCAATGGTGGCTGGACGTGCATATTCCTACTAGATACAAAGTTTGTGATCTTATGACATACTTATAAATGACTCTATTTTTATTTCATGCCTCGGCTCAGTTAAAACTTAAGCTACATATATATATATATATATATATATATATATATATATATATATATATATATATATATATATATATATATATATATATATATATATATTAATTAAACAGTTGTTCCTCCATTCCTTGTTACATCCAAAAGTAGTACAGTAGCTGTAAATTTACTTATTTTGCTGTATTTTTATCTGCACTTATTTTGCTAACAGCACAAAACCCTGAAATAAAAGCACAATGAAATATAATTTTAACAGAGGTTTAATTGGAACTATGTCCAAAATAATGCAACTACATCTTCAGTAAAATACTTCATCAGTTACCTGTGTCGTTGCAGTACCAGCCTTCATTACAAGCCGTGCATTGCGTCACATTCCCATTGCCGAGGGTGTTAGTGAAAGTGCCGCGTGGACACGGGGTAGCAGATCCCGACCCCTGGGGACAGTAATTACCCACAGGGCAGATGACGCTGCGAGAATGGTTTGATCCCAGCAGACAGTAGTAACTAAAACAGATCAAGTCTCATCACTGAGTTTGTGACAAAACAGAAGACATTGGACATGAAGATATCGATTTGATTGCACTTACTATATCTATTGTCTGTTTGTTTAAGCAGTGTTTCTGTGAACAATCAAAATTTTTATATTTTGCTCTCATATTAACTCTTTAAGTGCCAAATTTTGAACTGAATCAACAGCTTTTCTCTGGAATTAGAGGCACGCTGGTACTTGAACGAAAGGTCTTTTCACAAGGAATATGAATCTGAGATCCTCATGATTTCAGACTAGTTCAATTTAGTAGATCGACTTTAGACGTAATTGGCACTGAAACAGTTAATCTGCTACAGCCAGACAGTCAGACAAGCTGAAAACAGTATCCCCCCAAAAAACTTCATGGGAGGAGCGAGTACAAAAACACAGCCTTACCCTTCATCGCATGGCCCACTGTGATTGGTCATTCCGATCTCGGCACAGTAGGTTCCTGCGGGGCAGAGCACACAGTCGCCTTCCTTTTGTAAGCCTGTGCCGTTATTAAAGGTTCCCTTGGGGCAGGGCTCAGGGTCCGCTGTACCCAGGGGGCAGTAATGGCCTGGTGGACATATGTTGGCGTCCTGGCCTACAAGATGAACACAAAATATAACATGCAAGCCACTCGACCACAAGATTATACAAAATACACAGTCACGTTCTTAAATTACCCTGTTATAACTTTTTGGTCACATAGGTGTAAAATCAGAAAAGGTTCCAGTCTCAACATATGAATAAATATGGATGAGTATCCTCCTCAGGGAAACATTAACTTTTACTATATTCGTCAGCTAGTTACTTGCAAATTGAAGAATATCACTTTGGGTTTCATATCACCACAGTAGTGAAAATTTTGATGCAAAATTCACAACAAATAAGAAAAAACCATTCATTTTAGTAAAGAATCATTTGCTGTATATCATCTTTTTATTTTTTTGTTCACAAAAATATGGAAGTCATGAAAATAAGGCCCAAATTAACCAGTCTATCAAACTGCACTGAGCGGAACTGTGACAAATTTAAAATCTCACTGAAAGCTTAAATACTATTCTCCTAAAACATACAAAATTAACAGTCCCTACAACAAATGAAGCAATTTGAAACTGGTCCACCACCTTCACACCCTTTTTTTTGGTGTACAGTTCTAAAACTACACATTATCTAGATCGTACTCCCTATAGATTTATGTACTCATAGCAGTCCAGGTCTTACCTTGATCAGGAGCGGAGATGTTTGCGTACTGCTTGCAAAAGTAGCCTTCGTCACACAGCTGTGTGGGAGTGACCATTCCTGGCATAGGGCAGTAGTAGCCTCCTGAGCACGGGCTGCATTGGTCGCTCCTCTGCAGACCTGACCACAAGCACAAACATACTGTTAATCAGTATCTTGCTGAAACTATGCACAAAATGCACTCCTTCATTTGAAAACTGTGAAAATTGGTCCTGCCCTTTGCCTCAAAAAGTTCAAAAATGGGTGAAACCAACCTAATTCACTGTAATTATACGGGCACAAGCATTTTGTGCATCTGTGTGTGTACAATAGAATAAGGTGCAGGCCCACATGGCTTTATTGTGTTGACTACTTGTGCTATTGTGCACGTACCATGAGGTTACACCAAAAAATGCTTTACTCAAGTTTGTTTTTGCCCATACATGATCCACGTTAAACATCAGTACAGTGCTGCTAACTACTGATTTATATCAACATCTAAGATGGAATTCACCAATAAGTGGTTTTCACGACCAAATAAGTGCATTTCAAGTGTCATCCAATCAGGTTGACCCTTTTCTTCATAAACCAGTCAAATCAAGCTGCCAGTCAAATGTCCTCTACTTCAGTGTTTGACTAATCTCACCAGTAATGAAAAACAAATTGAATGAGATGTTATAGATAAGCCCCATCAAGATAATATAGTCCAGGTCAATAGCTTCCCTTGGCATGGGTACCACAAAACCGCATGGGTACCACAAAACCGCATGGGTACCACAAAACCGCATGGGTACCACAAAACCGCATGGGTACCACAAAACCGCATGGGTACCACAAAACCCATGCCAAAGAAAACCACTGACTCAGTCTTAACTCATGGGGTTAGGGTTAAACTGAATGTGATCCATCAAGATTGTTCGGCATGTTGACATCTGTAGTTGACATTTGACTGCAAGACTTAGTCCAGAATTTGCCACACACCTGTCCTGTTATTGAAACTTCCAATGGGGCAGGGATACTCCTTCGAGTATCGAGTGCCTGGCGGGCAGTAGTGTCCCATGGGGCAAACGGTTGTGGTGTTGTCAAGAATTACGATACTCATTGTGTTGTCACAGAAGTAGCCAGGTGGACAAGTTTTACACATCCAGGTTGTCTCCTGGTCCTGGTACGTTCCATTCTCACAGCGGATTGGTGCACCAGAGCCTGCTGGGCAGTAGTGACCAAAGGGACACCTGATTGGATAAACAGTCAAGTCAATTAGCATAATTAATGATCAGTGACAAATGGCTGGACACCTGATAAGATAAGATACAAAGTCAATGGAATAATTATTAAAAACAAAGAGAGCTGTTCATATTTTAAAGTCATTCTTTCAAAGCATCTGGCATGATTTGTAATATGTTGTAAAAAGGAACTTCTGCCTAATAAATTCCAGCTCATATAGTAGTTCTGGACATATATGGACTTAAAGACAATTAAGTGCTTGACGTTGTTTGTGTTCACTCAAAATTTGTAGTATGACAGCTTGGTTTGTTTACCTCCTTTGTATCTTAATATATTTCACAGACACAACTGGTATCATCATCATCATCATCATCATCATCATCATCATGATCTCTCATAAGAAGCCTTGTCCAAAACAAAACAAAAACGCTAATATTGAATTCTATGATTCATAATGGTGAAATATCTGACATGCACAAATCTTTAAAATTGCTCTTTTTATAGATTAGCATTAAACAGAAATTACCTGTATGGATGTGGCTGGGACATGTTTTGTCTTCCAGGACAGTAATATCCATCACTACAGTTACCAATGGGCAGATCGCGCCCCACCCCAGGGCAGTACGACCCCAGGGGGCAATCCTTGCAGTCTGATTCCTCATCCTGTTGGGTGACATTAAGGTATGTTCCTGTCGGGCAGGGCTGTTTATCTGGGCTGCCCATTGGGCAATAATGGCCCACAGGACAAATGTTACCAGTGGTGCCATCTAGTGGTGTTGGAGAACTGGCCTTCAGTAAACAGTAGTACCCTGGAGAGAAGAATTTAAAGTTCGTTACTTTAAAGGTCATGACCTCATCTCATTTGCCAATGGAAATCAGAGATTATCCAGGGAGGCTTTACGGTATTACACATAATTGCACATTTTGGTTCTCTTCATAGCACTGCAGTAAAAGATGACAAAAGATATTTTGTATTTCCCGCAATACAAATGGTGCGACTTTTCTTTGCTCATAATTTTCTGTGAGTCTGATTTAAAACAATTCACACATCACCAGCTCCCTACATGAAAAAAAAAACTATATCAAGTACCATATTCATAGTTTTAAGTCACGCACATGTTCAGCCATTGCTACAGACTAAGCTGACAGCCAAGACAACGACAGATTTTAAAGTCTCTGGGCACCAAGAAGACACAACAAAAATGACAGACGTAACCTGGAATTACAAGTAAGTTGATACTTCTTGTTGGTCTACATTGGCTCTGATACATGTAGGTGTCACAAGATTTTGTGCCCCTGAAAACAGAGCAAAACATACCTGGTTTCTTTACCATTACAAAACCAAAAGCTTAAGTTGACAATACATGTACGCAAGGCACACTGCAGCAGTAGGACCGATCTATATCATACCTGCTGTACAGTTGCCAGTGGGGGTGTGCAGGCCCGATGTCTGGCAGTATGTGCCAGGGTCACACGGCGTGGGTTGGTAGGACCCCTCAGGGCAGTAGTCGCCCGGCTGACACTGACCGCCGTTAACGCTGTCCTGGGCGGAGCTGGCATTGCCGCTACAGTACCATCCTGCAGAGGTACCCAAAATTTGACGCAAGATTTTATGATGTGCACTAAAAAGTTTGTCATTTTGTTCACTGATGTTTTTAAACGAGTAAAACACAAAGCACAGAATCAAAAGCCAAATTATAATATGATTAGAAGCTTTCTTCCTGCAGCTTCATTTTAATTTCAAACCCAACATAAACCACTGACTTTTTTTACACACAAAAGAACACCTGTTTCCATTACTTTTTCTGAGAAACACAAAAATGCAGCATACACCTGACAAGATCTAGTCAAACCTGTGGTAAACCTCTGTATACTGCGTTAACACTTTCAAGTCGAGGCTTTTTCAATAGGTCTGCAGCCTGTATCTGCTGATTTTGATCATTTTTATGTAAAATACTAAATATTGAAGCCATATTCTTCATTGTACAAAAATTGTAAGCATCATATACCACGATGACTACTGAATATCAAAAATGAATATTGGTGCCTTTCTCTTGTATTGATATGAAATAGTAAATTTTAACATGACAATAGGTTAACATAGGAACTGATTTTTTTACGAAAATTCCCTAAAAGTATGTAACAATTATAATATTTTCCACTATAAGTGCAGCAAACTGTATGAATATATCTGATATTACATTCTTGAAATATATTATTACCTGTTTGCAGCTTATTATTGTCTCAAGTAACCTTTGTGGCCTGCAAACTCTTATAAAAACAAAATTTGCTCTTTGCCATGGTAACGAGGAAGGGGTTTGCGTTATGTACAGACCCCAACAGGAAGGTGTTAATAGCTGCTGGTGACTTCAGGGTATTGGGCGTATCCAATGAGCAAAGCTGCAGACCAAAGGCACATTAATTATGAACTAAAAGAGTAATGGCCAACAGACTGGATACCCCCTGCTTTGCACAGGCATGGATCCTGTGACCTTGAAATTGAGGTCAAGGTCACAAAAATGTAATCAGGTCAAGAAATAATGTCAAAGGTACAACTGCAGTAAATTTGAGTTTCACGTGGTCTGTGAATCACAAGATAGTTTCTTTACACAGATTCTGCTCTGGACAGACAGTTACACAAACTGAAAACAGTATACCCCCAAAACTTTGTTGGGGGTATAAAAAGGAGGGTGTGGTGGGGGATATAGATCCTATGGATCATCAGACACTTCTATACCTACCCTGGGAGCATTTTCCAGTGGGCCAGTCAAGTCCATCAATTTCACAATACATTCCACCGGGACACGGGGTGCAGTCTTGTATACCCTTGGCCTTTGTAGTGTTGAAGTAGGTACCAGCAGGACACAGGAACTGGTTGGCGTGTTTTGTTCCTGCAGGACAGTATCTGCCTGGCAGACATGGCTTGTCCTCAAACGTCACCGACTCTGAAACGTGTACGGGATATATTGGGCCACACAAATTTCATGTTTAGTGTTTCATGCAATTTTGAACTAATTTTAATTAGGTTGTGATATTTGGGTTTTTTAAAAGACATTTATACCACCAATGTTTCAAATATTTTTTGCCATACCAGTAGTACCAAGAAAGTTAGCACCATACAAATAGTTGTATCTAACGCCAGAAAAATGTCAAATAATAAAAAAAAATGGTGAAAAGGTCATAAAAGAAACCCAATGAGAGGCAAGGGCTTGAGAAATTAAAACTTTGTGGCCTTAGATTACCCTATGTTCTCAGTTACGGCATGTATTTCATTACAGGGTCACACTTTGTATTTGAATCTCCAATTAGGCAGACAATCAGTTATATATGCAAACACAGATGAGAAAGTTGGTGTAATTTCTACACTAACTTCCTGACTTGTGTTTCACTGTCAAATATCCACTGCATACATATACTTTCCATACCACTTTGACTTTATTATTACGATCATTTTTGTATCAACATTTTTTTTTTTCTTTCAGAGTTTCCAAACATATGAAAGCGGTCTATACTCATGACAGCTGTTCAATATCTTTAAGTCCAGTTGTTTTGATTATAACATTATCAAATTCACTAACAACGGCAGCTTTCATTCAGGTACACACATGCCCAGAGTTAAGCCTAGGGTGTCTGCACTGGCTACAAAGTCATCAGCCCACACAATACAAAACATCTGACAAAAATCTTAACGAAATCTGGAAGAAGTTTGAAGATGGAGTTCACAGTTGGCATCACACACACATGCATTTTACTCATTTACATTTTGTCACTCCAAATGTCTTTCATTAATGCCCAAAAATCTCACCAGGGGGCTGGCAGTGTATTCACCTGCTCAATCCTTCTCCCTTTACACTGTCCAAAACAGGCTGGAGGTAAACTATCATCTGCTTCAATAATTTTTCATTAATCTTAGAGTTGATAAAAAATAATCAGAATTGTAGATCAGCCCCATCAGAATTGCCTGCCTGAGGTCAACAGCTTTCCTTGGGCCGAGTTGGACACTCAGCACCCAAGGAAAGCTGCTGACTCGATCCTAATTCAATGGGGGAAGGGTAAAGGAGAAAAGGATTAAATTGCAGCTGCTACCATCAGGTATTCATTACACTGTACAACCAAAATTTTTCCAAAGGGGCAAATATTCCCAAGTTTTTCCCATGGTCCATTTGGGATAATTGACCCAAGAATTGTTTTTTACATACAGATACTGAATCCAATTCCTGATCAATGCAGGAAAATAAAAATTGGAAAATTCTGTTTGGTAATCAAATCCAGAAATTAAATGCCCGGGAATATGAATGATCCTGCATCATATAGCTGAGCTGTAGTAATACAACAAGAGGCAGATTTCCTACCTTCAGGACAGTAGAAGCCCGCTGGACACTGGTGACAAGATGCCAGGCCGCTAACATTGCTGTATGTTCCAGCTCCACACTTCTGAGGATACGTGGTTCCTCGTGGACAGTAGTGGCCGGGGAAACAGATCCCCCCTTGGCCTGTCTGGCCCCCTATGTAGACGAGAAAAAGGTTGGTTCAAACAATGCAAAATCAAGCCCTGTGTTCTTTTCCCTTACTGACTCTGTACAGGGAAAGAACACAGCAAAAAAAAAAAACCCCAACTTTCTCTGAGGATGTTTTTATTTCATACAACAAAAAAAGACGAATAATTACTCTCAAACCTAGAGATTTTGAAATGTCGGGACAAAACGTGTAATATTCCTTCAAAAAAATGTGTAATTTATGCAGAGAAGATTACCTGCTGCGGTGCCTAAAAATATGAAATATAAATTAATGCTATACTGTAAATTGCTTTATTTTTGCGTGTATAAATTTTTCATGGTTTTTGTACTTTTGACATTTCAGTGTAGTTTTAGGGTTTTGTGACATCAGCGAAATATGCAAAAATAAGAGTACAATGAAATTAAAGCAATTTACAGCAGTAGAATCAAATGGTGGAGTTTATTCTTTCTTTAATATTGGTTTCCAAAAACAGGATAGAAATATATAGAGAGAGTAAAGATATGCATGCAACATAAATAAACATCCAGGTATGGGATTACAACCAACCAGAGGTATCCATTTGATATTACATCTACCTGTAGGTCTTTCCCACTTATCCATTTTCCCTTTTAATGATTTACAGGTCCGTTATATCATTCAGACTATTTTTGGAGGTTGTTCCCTAATTTAGACACAAGAGACTGCAGAAAGCAACTTCCAAAATGGGTTGAGCTCGCTGTAGGGACGTCCAAATTCAGTAGTTTGTGTGTTGTCTATCTGCCTTCTTATCACGGACAGCAATCTTTGAAAAGAGCATTACAAAAACAAACACTCCTTTCCACAAAGCTTGTTATGGTCTTGCTGTGTAGCTAACAACTGCCAAATCAACCATTTAAAAATGATGTAAAATGGATTTTAAAACTAGTTTGGTGAAAAACATCACAGGTCTTTGGAGTATTTCCCTCTTACCAGGTAAGACGCATGTTCCGTTCACTACCGTTGCATTCTCGTACTGTGTCGGCCTAGGTCTGTCCATTCCAAACTGGCAGAAGTAGCCTTCATCACACTGGTCTTTTGGATTGACAGAATGGTAGTCATCACAGTAGAATCCCCCAACGCATGGCTTGCATTCGTCTTGTGCGGCCAGACCAGTCTCATTGTTGTAAGTGCCCATAGGGCACGGTTTCCAGTCAACACCAGTTCCATCGGGACAGAAGTACCCCTCGGGGCAGGGCGTGACTAGATCGCCATGAACGCAGTACCTGAAGGTATCCAGAAGTAACTTTGTAAACTTTACTGCTTTGAAATATTGATATGAAAGAACCTTGCATAAAAATGTTTATTTGTTACCCAAGGTAACATGTCCCTAGTAATGGGAGTTGTGTTATAGGTTGACGAGAATGAGATCTCCGTAAAGTCAGTCAGCAGCCTGTTGAAGTGTCTAGAATTCTGACTGCATGTGGAAGAAGGTGGCGTCTCCCAAATGAAAATATCACACAGACAGAAGAGTACTTGCTCTTCTAAAATAATACCCAGAAGGAGTTTGTTTTCCCTCCCTATGGGGTTTTTTTGATAAAAAGAAGGATGAGATTTCAGTAATTCTACGTGAAATAGCATACAGTGAAACCTCCCTATACGAACACCCTTGGGACCGGAAAAAAGTGTTCAGTATAGTGTGGTGTTCGGTATAGGGAGGTTTGATAGCATTGAAAGTATATATTTGGGACCCAGAAATGGTGTTCAGTATAGAGAGGTGTTCGGTATACGGAGGTTTTCGGTTAGAGAGGTTTTACTGTACATGTATATGTTTTTGTGACCATGGAACAGTGGGGTCTCAAACTAACAACCTTCAGCACCAGTCACCCAGCTGAAAATGGAAAACGCACGTACCAACTGCACCAAATCCCCAATTCTAAAAAAGACTGGTTCAATGGAGGCAGGTATGTGTGAATGCCATAATCGACATGGCCCAGTTTATTGAATTTAATCACATACACGAACTGTATTCAGAGTTGTCTCAGATTGGGGACTGCAGATATGCAAGTCCACCAGCATCAAAGGAGCACCAGAAATATATACATTGAATTCATGAGTATGTCCTGAATAGAGACAGAGATAAAGGCTTAGGTAGAAAATTACCTTCTACCCATTTTTTCACCATGCTGGATAACATTCATGTCATCAAGAAAATTACATTTCTTTTCAAAGATTATAAATTTATTTTTGGCATTGATTTTACATGTACAGGTACACTGAAAGCCAAATAATTTACAACCTATGTGCATAATGACAGTAAAAACTTTTTTTCACTTCAGGTATTTACTGTAAATTGCTTTTATTTTGCTGCATTTCTATTTCCGCTTATTTCACTGATGGCACAACAGTGAAATTAAAATACAGTGAAATGGTATTTTAACATTGATTTGATAGGAATTATGTAAATAATCCATGTAGTGAAAATAGAAATTCAAATTCAGCAAAATGCTCGAAATGCAAAAACCGTAAAAATTTATACGTGCGAAAATAAGTCACTCATTTTCACCTGTATAAATTTGCACAGTTTGACCGTACATTTACAGTAAATCAGGGCCAGAATTTTGCAAAATTTTGCGAGAATCTATTTGTATTTTTGTCAATTAGTTTTCTTTTTAAAGAAAGACAAGTTTAGGAGAATTTTTAGGAGAATGGATTCTCGGATTCTCGCTGAAATTCTGGCCATGTAAATTCTACTTTACCATCCTGCTGGGCAGATGTAGCATTCAGATGCCATGGTGTGGTTCATGTACGTTCCATTTCTACAAGGTATTGGCTGGGAGGTGTTGAGGGGGCAATAGTGTCCCACTGTACACAGGAAAGCTACTGGTCTCGAGGAGTTCTGTCCCTGCGGGCAGTAGAAACCGGGTTCGCAGGGCCCGGAGGTAACGTTGAGTCCCTCGCTGCCGCAATACTGGCCCTCAGTACAGGCTGTGCATTGATCTGTGCTGTTTAGGCCATGATGTGGGTTAAATGTGCCCTGTAGAACAAAAACAAACATATATGGATGTAAAAAACTGGGCTTGACACTTAGGCAAGCCCTAATGTCTGATAGGACAAGTAAAAATGTTGAGATTTAAGACACTACTTTTCTGAAATTTAGACCAAAAGTGCTGTGGGACAGGTAGCCAGAATCCTCAATGTCAATCCCAGCAAGATCAAGTCTTCAAGGGGATGAACCATAATAAGTACTTTATGAGCCTTTCCCCCTTGAATTAAGACTGTGTGACCAGCTTTCCTTGGCGTGGGTTGGGCACTAAGTGCTCAACCCATGCCAAGGAAAGCTGTTGACCCGGGGCATGTGATCTTGATAGGTCTCATCTACAGTTCTCAGTCAATCAAATTGGTTTTGCAGACGACATTTGATCACCAGCCGACTTTTGGCTGCTTTTAGGGGGAAACGGTTGAATTTCTGGAATACATCAAACTGTCTATCAAGAGTGAAAGAAACGGCCTCTTTGTGGTTTTGCCAAATGGTACAAGGCATTCTGCAACTTCATAACTATAAAGTGGAACAATTAATCCCATCGTCCAAGAGTCACCACACTTCTTAGCATCTAACGTGTGATAATGAACACTGCTGAAATACAGCGCGCTGTCCCAAAATTCTCAAATTTTCGTCACTGATACTGACATGAAGTCAAAAACTTTGAAAGAGATGGCCTTTGACAACCAGCTGGCTTCAACACAATTTTAATATGAGTCTCCTGACCAAATCCATGTTTTTTAAAGGAATAGATTATTAGATTGATTGTAAATTCATATTGATACAATATACCTATTATGAATTATACTATGCTGTACTACATTGGTCAAATAAATGAATTGAATTGAATTAAATTTGCCTCATTTAACCTTCCTAAATGAATGTAAGCTGCATTTAAGACTGAGCCACAAGTTTTCTTTAGCATGGGTTGGGTGCAATTCCATGTAAATCACCATGAGGAAGGTGGATTCAGACCTGAGGACATCTCTTGGGTACAGCCGTGCCGACAGGACAGAAGTGTCCCGTGGGGCAGATGGCGTTGCGTCGCGATGGAGAGCCTCTTTCGCAGTAGTAACCACTGTAACATGCACCTGTGACAAGAAAACCGCACCATGACAGCATGATCGCATTCAGCTAGTGGTGTTTTAAAAAAAAAAAATTCAAAATATTTACCATTCGATGCTGACTATAATAAAAAATGCAGGTTGGGATCATATTGTTACAACTGCGAAATGAACATGACAAAAATTCTGATCAAATCATATGTTTGGGTTCACATACATACGAGACCAGTTACAAGTAAACAGGACTTGTTCTTGACCCATTTACGATAACATTTGGCCTTCTAAATTAACATTAATGACCATGTCAAGAGATTTATGTGAAAAAATTATGACAACTATCCACTGAAATTCCTACTAATTACATCTGCATTTACGGGGCATAAAATTGTCACTATGGAAGAGGAACATGTCATAAAATCTTTTTAATTTCCACATGCACGAACTCACCTTCAGGGCTGGTCAGGCCACTGCTTTCACAGTACTGGCCACCAATACATTGCGTACACTCAGACACATTGCGCAAACCCAGAGAGGCGCCAAATGTGCCTGGCGGGCAGGCCTCCGGGAAAGCAGTACCTTCTGGGCAGTGCGAACCTGCAGAAGTGAAATAAATAACTGCGTTTTAAAAGCTCTTATTCTATTGGAAACTTTCTCGTTTAATTGTACTTGTATACGAAAGACTATGTAGGATAGTTCCCATGAGATAATGCTGACAAATTTGTTAAGACAGCAAGATAGACTGGAGCATATAAGATGAAAGTCATTATTACCTTATCCCCAACCACAAAGTGGGTGTTGGTGATCTAAAAGTATGAAAACACTGTAAAACTGTCTCACCCTGTGGACAAATATCTGCAAACCCAGTCTGGTTGGGGGTGGATCTCTCAGCATACTGTTTGCAGTAGTACCCAGCCTCACACGGCCCTGTGGGCCACGTTCGTCCAATATGACCACAATACATGCCGCCAAGGCAGGGGCTGCAGTCACTGCTGGAATTGTACCCAGTTCCATTGCCGAAGGTGCCCAGTGGACACTTCCACTGATCCGCTCTTTTGGTCCCTGATAATACAATGGGAGTCTTGTTACCGTTTTCACTGCTGCAGCATTCAGTCTTGAGACACCAGTTCAATGAGAGGACACTTGACTAAAGACCACAGTTTTCAAGGTAACTACACTGATCAATAACTTACACCAAGACCACCTGTTTTGAGGCCAAAATGGCACATGTCCAGGGACAGGAAGTACCAGACGATAGCACTGGTCAGGAGGTATCCCATGACCTACTGTGACCATAGTATTGGTCAAACTAGGTCAGGTGACCTCTTTTTTTTTTACCAGTGCTGCCCTCTACCCCTTGCCTCTTGGCTTATGCCATTCAGTCATCCTTAGGGATGGTGTACCAAAAACAGGTTACACCGTAATTACAACCAACATTGTTCTCATGTGAAGTGCTATAATGGTTAGACTCTGACTCCTCATAGAAAGGCCTTTCATTGAAATACCAAAATGCCCATATTGTGCTACATTTTATTATCATGATTATAGTACAGCAGAAAATCTGCTAACAATGTGTGCAGTGCAAGGCTGGACATTCAACTTTTTATGGACATTCAATTTTTTTTTTTTTAACAACTTGTAAATTAGTCATGTGCACATGTTTTACCTCACGAAAGACACTTTAGTAGTATAAAGTGGTGCACTTAATTTAATGCTGGACACTTTTAGCAGTTTTATCTAATTCTTCTTTAATTTAACTGCCGACCGCTTGAGGTCACTGTATTGATGAATGAATGTATTTGGCCCCACCAGAGGGCTCTGTATACAATCAAGTATTTCTATTTACAAATAATAGAATAGTTCCGGATAACATCCTTCTGCTGTGGGCTTTAGAACCATTGCACCCAAAATAGGGCAAGGAAAGCAGCTGTCTCCATTTCTACTTAGCACTGAAAGGGTCAATGTATTGTAAATTGCTTTCTTTTCGCATGTATAAATTTTCACGGTTTTTGTATTTTTGACATTTCACTGTAGTTTTCATTTCCCTGTTTAAGACATAATTCCAATTCAAACAATGTTAAAATACTATTTCACTGCATTTTTATTTTTACAGTTTTGTGCCATCAGTGAAATAAGCGCAAATAAGAGTACAGCTAAATTAAAGCAATTTACAGTAACTTTGTCAGCAACTATCCAAACGTGAGGAAATGACCCACCTAATGAAAATCTAAACGAGAATAGACATGCAAGCAATACGCGAGGCCGATTCAACCTTGACAAATGACCATAATTTAGACAAATATAGAGAAAAGTTAAACCTCTCAATTAAATAAATCTTAAAATAATATCTAACTCCTGACAATATGGTACACACAATCTTAACGTACCAAGTGGACAGTAAGAGCCTGCCGGACACTTGATGGTGTCGTTGATATGTACCGGCCCCATGCTGTTATCACAGTAATAGCCACTCGGGCAGATCTTACAGTCCCACTGGCCTGGCTGATCCTGGTACGAACCACTGGGGCAAATTGCAGGGGTGAAACTGTGCTCCAAACAGTAGTGTCCCCATGGACAGGGCTTGGGGTTGGGGACTATCTCACCCTGTGGGCAATAGTACCCTCTACTGCAGTTACCTGGAAAAAAATCATATGAATAAATTCATAAATTTGAACATAAGTATGCTATAAAACAGAACAAGCGAAGAGTGTGAACTCTACAGCGCCACCTCCTGTTTATGGGCACTGCTAGTGCTAACAGAAAGTGGTCTCATATTGCAGTTGATATTAAAATACGAGTAACTTTGATTCAGACATATACACTGATACAATTTTAGCAGAGCAGTCAGTCACATAAGATGGTATTTATGGTACATACCACTGTATTTTTAAGAATTGTATAGTATATGTACTGTAATTTCTTATAGGACCTTGATACCGGGGTAATATGAAACTTAAACTCAAATGAACTCATTCTACCCTGATAAAAGACCTAGTGAACAGCTTTCCCTGGCGCACTTTGGGCGCCCAGAGCATGCCAAGGGAAGCTGTTGACCACAGACATATAATTTGGAATGATCTTCCACGCAAATTTCATTGAAATTTTGAAAACTAATCCCTAAATTAGTAAAATACAATTAGCATACAACATTTAGATGTTAGCGGGAAAAAGTATCATTAGGGTGGAATGAGCTGATGTTGTGCTGGGACATATCAAAATAAAGGAGCAGCATCTGGGGACTAAAATTGACACTCTAACCTCGGTCCTGGTTACTTACCAGACGTGGCCGTCAGGTTATACGAGCCACAGAACTCTCCAAAGGAGCAGGGCAAACAATCAGTCTCATTCTTGTTTCCAGTGCTTGGACTGTATGTTCCGGGGCTGCAAGAAATAGGCCAAGCTGACCCCTCTGGACAGTAGTAGCCTGCTGGGCAAACATCACCAGTGGTGCCATCTGCAGGAGTTCCTGTGACAGCACGACTGTGGCAGTAGTGTCCTGCTGAGCAGTTGCCGGTGGGTGCATCCAGTCCCGCAAATTGACAGAATTGTCCTCCAGGGCAAGGTAGTGCATCGGACGATCCTGAAAATTGTAGTTTGAACATGGTTGCTTATTATTTTTTTTTAAATAATTTCAACAATTCACTGTCTTTTTTTTTGTTTGTGGAATAAAGATCTACCTTTGAATCCAATTACATTTGTCTCCAAGTTAGGTTTGCAAAAATCATAAAACTTTCGCAGATCGACCAAAACAGCTTTTATTGCATACATGAAAGCAGATTTTCTCACCTTCAAGTTTTTTTTCCAGCTTTTCAGTGTTTGAACATACAAAATCTCATTGTCACATGAAAGTAGCACAGTGACATCATGAGGTTTACCCTGTGTACGATATGCCTGTCAACTCAGAGAGTGGGCAGCTCTTTGACTGCTATAGCCTCCCTTCATCAATGGCCAAAGCAGTGACTTGGGAAAAACAAGCTAATATTTCATTTCACACGTTGTAAATAAATGTACCAATTTTTACATGTATGAATTTTAAGTTTTTGCATTTCAAACATTTTCAATGCAAGTTTTCATTTCACAAATTTTGGACACAGTTCTCATAAAACCTACGACAAAGTACTATTTCACGGTGTTTACATTTTTATGGTTTTGTGTTCCATCTGCAAAAAAATAAAAATGAAAATGCAATAAAATTAAAGTGAATTAACTCTTTCAGTACCAAATTTTGGACTGAGTCACAACAGCTTTTCTCAGCAGGCATTGGGTGCAATACATGCTGAAAAAAGCTGTTGACCTGGGATATTATTTCTGGACCTATAGGCATGCTGGTACTTGAATGAAAGGTCTTTTTTACGAGGAATTCGAATCTGGGATCTTTATGATACTTCAGACTAGTGTAACTAAAGTAGACTGATTTTAGCTGCAATTGGCACTGAAAGAGTTAACTTTATGTAGCAAATCAAACCACATTAACCTCATGTGATTATAAAATGAAAACCTAACTGTGGCAGTTCCTGTCTTTCTGAAGTACTTACCTTCTGGGCAGAATTCACCAGGTTGACATTTGCCGCCGTATGTGGTGGAGTTGGGACTGTCCGAGCCTCCTGAACAGTACCACCCTGCACTACAGTTGCCTGTGGGTGTTGGGTTACCCTGACCCTGACAGTACTTGCCCCCTGGGCAGCTCTGGCAGTCAGATAAGGATATGCCACGGAGGAGGGGGTTGTATTTCCCCGGTGGACAGGGGTACTGTGTGCTATACGTGGTACCATTGGGACAGTAATGGCCTGTGTGAGAATGAAAACTAAACACATCAAACAATTCATAAAACACAATTGAAGAATCCACTGGTCAAAATGGAAGGAAGGAAGGAAGGAAGGAAGGAAGGAAGGAAGGAAGGAAGGAAGGAAGGAAGGAAGGAAGGAAGGAAGGAAGGAAGGAAGGAAGGAAGGAAGGAAGGAAGGAAGGAAGGAAGGAATAACCTTCCATCTCTCTCTCTAAAGCTTCATTCCTACCTCTCCATTCCTTCTTCCCTCCCTCTTCCTTTTTCTTCCTTTCTTGGTTTCCCACATAAATGTCATGTGGTGTCTATCTGTTCCCTGTGGTGTTTTACACTGTACTGAGCTTAGCTGGTCAGTAAATCTAAATACACAACTTAATACCTGACAAAAATCATATGACCACAGCTACATAAGTGACTAGTTTATTCCAGGTTGCTTTAACGTACAAACTAACGAGAACACACAGCTCTAGCCCTCCAAATGTTTGTGTATTCAGTTGTGTATTGGAGCGAATACACACCTTCGAGCTAATTATGACCTTTCCTATTACAAGAAGAATTGTATTCATATTCCGTTATGAAAGACAACAATGTTCAACGTCAACAGCATTCCTCCTGAATCCAAATCACACCAAGGAAAGCACTTCACTCAGTCTAGTACTAATTACCTGTAACACAAGGCATACTGAGGAACTCCGAGGAATTGGCCAGACAATAGTAACCCTCTGGGCACACACTGCAGTTGGCCATGCCAACTTGGTCTGCGTAGGTTCCAGCATCACAAGGATTGGGGTACTCTGTACTTCCGGGGCAGTGATGCCCTAAGGGGCAGATTCCTCCTACCCCTCGGTGGAACCCCTGGGCAGGACAGACACAACTGGTATCATTCAGGGTCTCATTGTTAGCCCCTGGGTTGGGTCGGTCAACTCCAGACGTACAGTAGTAACCTGCAAGATAGAAAAATAGACTTCATTGAAGAATCAAAGTAGCAAGGACATTTTCAATGGCATAAATAATAGTTCATCTTAAGTGATATAAATAGTTCCTCAAGGACATCTTCGGTGACATAAACAGTTCCTTCAGGACATCTTCAGTGACATAAATAGTTCCTCAAGGACACTTCATCATGTTGCATAAAGTACAACTGCAGATAAAAAGTTCCACAAAAATTGTACTGTATCAAACTGGAGCTGGTTGAAGAATTACCCCCAAATCCAAGTGTTCCTGTATGCTGTAAAATTACAATATATTACTCAACAACAACAACAACAACAACAAAAATTTTTTTTTTTTAATCAGACATCGTATGGCATATTGGTCCAATTTACATTTTCAGCCTTTCTTCAGTAGATGCCAATCTCTAGAAAATCAGTTCAAATACGAACTCAGGCACTCCAGCCATTTCTCACACATAAATAGACATAAAAGGTCAAATGTTAATCATGTTGTAAGGTCAATAGTTCAACAGTCACTTACCTGGGTGGCAGTCCCCAGTGTATGCTATCAGGTGCTCACTGTCACAGTACTTGCCTGCTGGACAGGCCTTGCACTGTGTCTGGGCATACAGACCTTGCTGATCACTGTAGGTTCCCTTGGGACAGGAACGCCAGTCCAAAGCTGTACCTGCAATGTAGAAAATGTGACCATGAGAGGTCATCTTTAGAACAAGTACCAATGTACTTGATAAGATACCAGGGATCTTTCGACCAGGTACCAGTGTACTTGATAAGACGCCAGGGATCCTTAGACCAGGTACCACTGTACTTGATAAAACACCAATGATCTTTAGACCGGGTACCACTCTACTTGATAAGAGGCCAGGGATCTTTAGATCAGGCACCACTGTACTTGATAGGATACCAGGGATCTTTAGATCAGGCACCACTGCACTTGACAGGATACCAGGGATCTTTAGATCAGGCACCACTGTACTTGATAGGATACCAGGGATCTTTAGATCAGGCACCACTGTACTTGATAGGATACCAGGGATCTTTAGATCAGGCACCAATCTGGTACCACTGTACTCAATAAGATGCCAGGGATCTTTAGACCAGGTACCACTGTACTTGATATGACGCAAAGGGTCTTTAGACTAGGTACCACTGTAGTTGATAAGATGCCAGGGGCACTGGTACAACACTCTTCGCTGACAGACTGGATACCCTGTTTTACACACGTGGGTCCTGTGACCTTGAAAATTGAGGTCAAGGTCACAAAAATCTAATCAGGTTAAGAAATTGTGACAGGGTACCACTGCTGTAAATTTGAGTTTGAGGTAGCCTGCGAGTCACAAGATATTTTGCTTGCAAATTTTGTGCTACAGACAGACGGACATGCCAAAAGCAGCATACACACAAACTTTGTTGTTGTTTTTTGGCGGTTTAATAATAAAACTACATGGGCGCAAGTGCCTGGCCATAAATTATGGCACTCGCACACTGGTTTGAGTGGACGGATAAATGAGTTGCGGCCAACCAAAGGCGGGCCACCAAGCGTATATATCCTTCAGCTCCACTGCTACATGAGTTCCATGCAGAATTGGCCCGACCCTTTCATTAGTTTTGTTTTATATTTATCCCATGTATGTGTGGTCTGGAGAAGCTATAATTTGGAATAAAAATTTAGTTTCCATCAAATCCAGACAAAATAGTTCAATGGAGTGCGGATAGTGTGCCGAGCACTAGTGTGGATTGGCAATAAATTCTACAAGGTGCAGAAAGGCTTGTCCCTTACTACTCACGACCACACATATATGGAATAAAAATAAAATGGAAAAAACCTAGGGTGTGAGATCTTATGATCTTCTTCGCCTTATTGAGAAGTCCCCACCATGATTAACACGAAAATCCTAGATTCTGTATAAACATAGAAAACCGCCTATCCAGGCACTTACCCTGGGGACAAAAGTAGCCTGCAGGACAAGCCTGTGCATTGATGGTTGCATTATGAGGCTGTACAGGCAGGCAGTAGTATCCTGCAGGGCACACCTGACATGTGGAAGCACCAGTCTCGTTCGCATAGTAGCCTGCTGGGCACTCCTGCAAGTATGTCATTATCAGTTTTAATTCTACCCAGCAGAAAAGTTAACCCTTAAAGTACTAATCACTGCTAGAGTCGTTTTCTCATTACCATTAAACATATAATGGTTAAAAGATTCTAATTACTCATGAAGATAAATTTCATTCAAATACCGGCAAACCTAATCTGAAGCAAAAAGTAGTCTTAGTCAACAGCTTTCCTTGGGATGCTTTGTGCGCTTTGTGTGCATTGCGCGCAAAGTGTCCCAAAGAATGCTGTTGACTCAATCTTAAATCATTACTTTCAGGGTTAATACCTTCATCAGTGAAAGCATTCTGATATGAGCTTTAATTCCTGAGAGTGGCCCGCATTTGTATGGAAAATACATGGGTGCATGTATATCTGTGATACACAACGACAGTAATCCATACATTCGTGGCAAAGTCCAGTACAGATACAATAACACAACTGTGGCAATAACACACAGAGTAAATACATTCTTTGTTTGATAGATAAAGATAAAACATTTTCTTTAACCAGGTAATGGTTCCTTTCTTCGGTCCATACTGTGTCGCATACATTTAAATTCAAATTTCTGCACAGAAGAATCTCTTATACAATGGGGTAGGGAGTCCCAAAACAAAAGTTGGGCAAAAGTTCAGCCAGCTTTCTTTTTACATTTTTACAAGGCCAAGAAAATCAAGGATACTATACCTTGTATATTTCACTGCCGTTGGGGCAATGCATGCCACGAGGACAAAGCAGATGGACAGGGTTTGGTACCGACAGACCAGATGGGCAGTAGTAACCACCCCAACATTTCTGTGACACCGCTGTCATTCCTGTATAATAAATGATTCAAGGTGTCTAGAATAACAGCATCATATGTATTACAGCAAATTATTTTTCCACTGTGGAAAATTTTAAAGAAATAATTTCCTGATTCTATTAGATTGAAACATTGCTAAGCTCTTTTACTCTTTTCTCAACTGAACAGAAAATAATTTCTACTGGCTTTACGTTACCACATCCTATTCGAACTCGGCCAAATATTTTTAGGTCCCTTTTTTCACAGGCATAAACAGAAAATTTGGATGCACAAAAGCCCAGAAAATATGCAAGCATTTCTAAGAGCATTTTTTTATCTGATAGAAATTAGAAGTAACGTACCCGTATCTGGACAATAATATCCTCCAGTGCAGTTGTTACACTCTGTCTCAGCAGTCAACTGTGGTGCGTTAGAGAAGGTGCCACGAGGACAGGGCTCAGGATAGGTGCTGCCCTCTATACAGAAGGATCCCGCAGGACACTGGATAAACGTTGCTACATGGGCACCGCTAGGACAGTAGAAACCTAACAAAAGAACAAAACCAACATTTTAGGTTTATGTCCTAAGTCCACCTGAACTTGGTTCTCTTTTTTCAGTTGTGTGTGTGTGAGTGTGTGTGTGTGTGTGTGTGTGTGTGTGTGTGTGTGTGTGTGTGTGTGTGTGTGTGTGAGTGTGTGTGTGTGTGTGTGTGAAAACTTCATTTTATTTTTTTTTGTCAATTGTTTTTGTTTTTGTTTTGTTTTGTTTTGTTTGTTTTGTTTTTTTAAGTATGCAAAAGGGAACAAGTCAAGCATTTAAATTTAGCTGATTTATTACGTTTAACAGAATTACCACTGTACAGTGAAAATACTTAAGTTACTGTTTCTGGAGATCCTGGAACTCGGACGATGTAGCTGTTCTGGTTTACAATATATGTATGGGTCTTCAATTACACCACAAGAAAGACACACCACCAGCTGAACTAGTAAATGATACAAGCTCTAGATGTAGTTTGAAATCAAATCACTCTATATCTTGGTCAATGTACTGGTCTCCCTCCTGAGCAAATTAAAGACAACTGTTGAATGAAAGCCATGAAAACACTTTGTTTTTATACTATTTTATTTCACAATAATTTTAAGATTGATTTCATTTCTGCTAAGCTTAGTTGCTTTGTCTAATCCATAGGAATTCTGACAATCTATATCTAAGAACAAACAAATCCAACAAAAAAAAAAGAAGAAGAAAAGAAAGAAGAAGAAAATTGATATGTCACCTTTCTGGCATTTGGGTCCCACAGAACTCATGTTGAATTCAGGACAGTAATTCCCTCCTGTACAATTGGCACAATCAGACAGGTCCTGCCTCCTGGTGGCAGCATTGTAAGTTCCTGGTGGGCAGGCCTGGGGGAGCACTGTCCCTGTGGGGCAGTAGTGACCCGTGGGACATTCGTCTGCCTGGGAGCCCAGGCTAGGTGTAGAGCTGTTTGACCCATACCAGCAGAAATAACCTGCAAAAATAATTATTAGATTTGTAGGTGGCAAATTTACAAATTTTAAAACCGTTAAACATACCTTCATCTGTTGAAATAATTAACCTGCAAAAATAATCAATAGATTTGTAATTGGCAAACTTATAAATTTTTAGTGACTTTCACAAATTGTTAAATAATCCTTGATTCATATATAAAGTGAGATAAAATATACATTTTCTGAACACTGAGAAACTGAGGATTCATCAATTACACTTTTATATGTCAGTTGCTGGAGATGTTTACATAAAAATTACACAAAAGATCATGGTAATTTACACCAAATATCGATTCAGCTCATTCAATTTTGAAGATAGGGACCTCAAATCTGCAGCAAACTGAAGTTTACACTATTAATCAAAAAAGCGTGTCTCATATTTTTAAAATTTGGTGCCATTTTGTTAAAAGTAGCTTTCCTTTGATGTTATCATTCAAACATCTGTATCTCAGGAACAACATTTATTTACAATTTGGGAGACATTTTTTTTTTTTTTCATTTGCGGTGTGTTTTACAGTTTGCCATAAATCTGATGCAGAAATACATGAAAATGTACAAGCAGAATAAAAAATTTATATCAAAGAATGGCAATCATAGAATCAGTCCATACTGAGATTACTGATAACCTAATGTATATCCTCAAACCTGTGGCAGCTAACATAACCTAATCAAAATCCAAAATGGAAAGTTGGAAGTTTAATTTCACACATGATCCAAACTCCATACTTTGATTCACAACAAAGTATAGATCCACTTTCTTCATTCTATTACAGCCAACAGTGAATAAGCTGCAATTCTCTTAAAGTTATTTCTCTGCAAACCAATGTTTGGATAATAATACAAAGTATTGACCTGGCAAGTTGGTACTTTTTATAAGGATTTTAGTACAACATCGTCGGTAAATGCCCATAAATTATCACTCTGGCCTCCAGAATGGCACAAGAGGATGATTGTTGTAGATGGCAGCACTGGTAACTTGGGCTTGGTATCCTTGCTCCTTGCAAGTGGAGCCACCTGCTGGGTAAACAAATCCAGCCGGTTTGGGTACTGGTTGTCTACAGGAAGTGGTGTTACATGTAATTTAGTCAACAGGAAGAGGTGTCACATGTAATTTAGTCAACAGGAAGTGGTGTCACGTAATTTAGTCAACAGGAAGTGGTGTCACATGTAATTTAGTCAACAGGAAGTGGTGTCACATGTAATTTAGCCAATAGGAAGCAGCATTACACACAATGTACCTCCCCATACCTCCCTGTTGACATACCCTGAAGAACATTTTATAGAGTCCCAGTACCTACCTGCTGCACATTGTGCGGTGGGCCAGGCTAGCCCCAGTCTGTCACAGTACATGCCTCCAGCACAGGCCTGGCAGTCTGACCAACTGGTACGATGTGTCTGATTGTTGTACGTGCCAGGGGGACAGGGGTACTGGGTGGCATGGGTCGTGTTCACCTCACAGAAGTAGCCTGAAAACAGAAGCTTGGTTACGGCCATATTTCTACGATTCTTTTATTTATTTTCTTTCATGTGTATGCTTTTTCCCTTCCTGTAACAGCAACCTTTGTTGTATTTGTCATAATTAATTCTTTAGTGCCAATTTTTTTGCTGAGTCAACAGCTTTTCTCGGCATGCAAATGCACCCAATACCCGCTGAGAAAAAATGTGGATCTGGGATATCTTCTCTGGAACTAGAAGCATGTTGGTACTTGAATGAAAGGTCTTTTTACGAGGAATAAGAATCTGAGATCCTTATGATAATTCAGTCTACTTTGACTTAAGTAGATCAACTTAAGACATGATTGGCACTCAAAGAGTTAAACCAGGTGTTATCTTATATTATCTACACTTTTTCCTTTAGGGAGCTCCAGCGACAGCAGGTCACAATCCTTAGCTGGAGATATCCGGACACTAGATTGCACATACAGTTTACCTATACACGTCAATTATGGGTATACTAATTCATAATCTACAATTACATGTGTACTGTCTCCTTCCTTAATATTGTTATTTGATCATGTCAACTAAATTTGATTGGAGTCTTGAGTCTGGAGTCTATTCAACATGCAAGAGAATATAAATACCATTGTGCAAATATCATGACCCAGTACTGTTGAATTTATCATATGTACTGCAAAATGGTAAACTTTCACAGCAATATTAAATATCCCAAAATTTCCCAACCAGATCCACTTTGAATATTAAACTGGGAAAAGTTAAGGCCCATTGTATGTAAAATGAGCTACACCATTGGCTTAGTATCCCTTTAATTCATTCACGCTTCCTTAGAAGAATAAACTATGCAGGCAAATGCCTTACTGACCTTCAGGACATGCTGATGTGTTGTACATAACCACTGGTTGCTTTACGTTATCACAGTAGTAGCCTGCTGGGCAGTCCTTACACCGAGCCTTGCCCAACTCATCCTGATACGATCCAGATGGACATCGTTTTGGCTGAGGACTTCCGTCAGGACAGTAGTGGCCTACAAAGTTATGCTAAACTTTGTTAAACACTGTAGCAGGGATTCAGATTTAACATCCAGTGAAGCCGATTATAAGCATTTTAAGTGAACAAAAGCAGATTTAATTGCTACATCAGATAAGCATCTTTCAAACTCCTTTCAAAGGCTTAATTGAGCATTACTGTTTTAAAGTGTTCAACAATTTGTGACTGTGTGAATACAGCTGGTAAAATATATATATATATATATATATATATATATATATATATATATATATATATATATATATATCGTAACTGTGCACTCTGATGTCAAAAAAAAGACATCAGAATCATTCCAAATATGTAAATCTGTAATTGCATTGATGTTATCATACCCAAATAAAAGTCATTATTTAAGTCCCTCCACATGTCAACAGGATCTGAGGTCCAAATGCTACGCAGACTCTCCTCTAGATGCCTAAGCCTGATCTAAAGGGTTCCCCACACCACCCAATGGCCTGTGATCTTGGTTAGCACAGTCAGATTTACGCAGGTCAGATCCAAATATAGAAGGTTTTTCCCTCACAGCTACTGTACGCCTGTTGTGTGATAACGGCACTGTCAGCGAGAAGAAACTTTTAAGAAATCGGGTACATGCGCTACATTGGGGGGGGGGGGGGGGGAGGGGGGGAGCTAGAAGCATTGTATGTGGACAGCCCGGCTAACTCACCCAGTGTACAATTGAGACCAGCCGGCCGGGGATCATCCTGCCCTCCAGGACAGTACCAGCCCGGTTTACAAACATCATCCGGTTCTTCATTTCCACTGCCAGCACAGTAGTATCCAGCAGTGCAGAGGATACAGTCACTGATATCGTCATTCTTGGTGCTGTTGAGGTAGTAGCCTGCCTGGCACAGGATGGGGGCGGGGCTGCCTTGTGGACAGTATGCTCCCTGGGGGCACATATTCCCTGAAAAAAAAAATCAGTAATACTGTATGCTCCCTGGGTGCACATATTGCCTGAAAAAAAAAGTAATTCGGCATGCTCCCTGTGGGCATGCATTCCCTGAAAATACAGCAATGCAGTATGCTCTCTGGGGGCACATGTTCCCAGAAAAACAAAAACAAAATACAGTATGCTCCCTCAGAAAAAGTTTGCAGTATACAGGATTCACTACAATGTAAAATGCATGCAAATTTATGCTACCCTTTCCAATAAATTGCCAAGTGAAAACTGAAAAATCCAACAAGTGTCCAGTCATCCCATGCTATATTTTGTCGCATAGCAAAGTCAATAAGAATTAGAAAATAATCTAAATCAAGCAGGCTTCCAACTTTTGAAGCTGCCACTCTTTAGTGACAGTATCACAGTGCTATGCACACTCCAGATCACTTTAGTCATTTAAGATTATAGGCATATGTGCAGTAAATGAAAATAGTTCCATCCTAATAAAACTACTGTAGTAGGGCACAAACCCCCCCCCCCAGCAATATTGACCAATAGGATGCCAGAAAAAATTGGTAATCACTAGTGAAAGATGATCAGTCACAACTGCTGAAATATCAGTAAGAACAGCTATGTATATGATAAAATAAATTCTTGACAAAAATACCATGGCCAAGCTAAAGACAACTCCATACATGTTGCCAGATGAGGCCTCCCAGCTCAATTGAATCCCACTGGATATTAAGACAAGGTACCACTACAGTGAAACGTCATTATAACAACACTTAGAGGTGCAGACCAATGTCA
The DNA here is from genome assembly GCA_964020975.1 of Hermodice carunculata. Classification (NCBI taxonomy): domain Eukaryota; kingdom Metazoa; phylum Annelida; class Polychaeta; order Eunicida; family Amphinomidae; genus Hermodice; species Hermodice carunculata. Next base: position 64,996,624 of record OZ026618.1, on the reverse strand, counting down.
CGTATACATCATTTGCCGCCTGAACATGATAAGGCCAAACAAAATACAGTGAAACCTCATTATAATGAAACTCAGATATCCGACATATTAAATATAATGACTCAAATTTTCATGGAAAAAAGTTCAGTTTCTTCGTTATTTGATTCATTTATCGGACATATTCAGTTATCTGACACTTTCTCATGGAGCAGATGGTTTCATTATAACGAGTTTTCACTGTAGTTACCTGTTACGTTGCCGTCAGTTGGGTCAGGCTGTGTAGCGTAGGAGTGACAGTAGTAGCCAGCACTACACTGTCCTGATGTGTCATTCAGGTAGTCAACAGCACAGTAGTGACCAGGTTTACATGGGATCTGGAAGTAGGACCCTTCTGGACAGTAGTGTCCCTTCTTGCAATAGTCTCCACCCACACCACTAGAGGGCATAGCAGTTGCTGAGCCTCCACTGCAGTAGTATCCGGCATAGCATTTGCCACTGGGCCAGGTTAGGGCAGTCTGTTCACAGAATTCACCTCCTGCAAATATATTTAAGATGATTACACAAACTGGTGATCATTGTGGGTATCATTTGATCAGCGCTGCCAATCTTTCAGGCGTTCAAATGGAGTTAGAAAGAGGGCGAGTGCCTAAGGAAGGTCCCAGGGCATGCTGTCCTGATAATCTTTTGTATTTCTAAAGCACTGAAATACACATCTTCAGCCATCTGCAGGTGATTTTGAAAAACATTTTACTCATGACAGGGTGGTCTGAGCACGAACAAAAGTACCTTAACATTTATTTTGCTTAGATTTGACACAAAAACTTTGACATTGCAATACAGATTTGATCATAAGCAGGGAGTGTGCAGTATTTGGAGACTCCCTGGTAACCTCGAAGGTTCAGCAACATTGTTTGATACATGTTTTATAGGAATATCAAGGAGCCCGTCAAATTCTGGTTTAAAACATTGGGGTCCCTCATGCCAGCCTAAAAAAATGTTCTTCAGCACAAGAAAGAAAAATAGATAAAGCCCAAAGTATTCATTTGTAAGTGATTTCACACATGAATCCCCTAAAAATGTCACGTTACAGAGCTTGCTTTACATGAAACGAAGTACTGTTTAGAAATACACACCCGGACAGGACAGACAGTCTGCGGATTTGGTACGCAGTGTTAGGTTATTGTAGGTACCAGCAGGGCATGGGTTGTCCGTCCAGTATTTGGTTCCGTTTGGACAGTAATGACCAGATGGACAAATGAAGTCTGTAAAGTTGGCTGTCGCAGTTGGACAATAGTATCCTGTAATAAACAGTAATTCTGATGTTATTGTATGTTTATATATGTGTAAGTACACACGCAGTACATGCTTACTGCATGAGTTCTCATATCATTAGGTAATTTGTTTAATCACTTCAACAATTTTTACTGACATCCAATTATTGGTTTACTTGGCATTTTGATTATATGATGTTATGATCCTGCTTCAAATTTACCAAAACTACTGAGATCATTACAATTACACCATGCAGCTAAAATGGAAAACTTGAGACACAGATTAACCCTTAAAGTGCTAATCACTGCTACAGTTGTTTTCTCATTACCGTTAAACATATAATGGTTAAAAGATTTAAATTCCTCATGAACATACCTTTCATTCAAATACTAGCAAGCCTGGTCTAACACAAAAGATACTCTTAGTCAACAACTTTCCTCGGGACACTTTGTGCACATTGCGCACAGTGTCCCAAGGAAAACAGTCGGCTCAATCTTAGATCAGTGCTTTAAGAGTTAACTGGAAAATGACTCATTTAAAATGCCTCTCTCATAAAGGTAACACAACCTGTGTTATCAATCTTCAAACTACACTGCTTCCTCAATATAATGCTGATGATGGGGGACCATATAGTAGACTGTGTTATAGCAAACATGCCTAGCGAAAAAGGGGCACTTCACATTGAAGTTACAGGAAAAATGCATTAATGGTGGCTTAAGGGGCCCACCATGTTCCAGTGAAATCTTGTTATAACAACACCACTTCTTCCCTGAAAAATGTGTCAAATATCTGAATATGTTAGATAAATGAGTTAAAGAGCAACAGAACTGAAGTCTTTCAAAACTTGTGTCTTTAAGTGAATAAGTCAGATATCTGAGTGTCATTATAAGGTTTCAGCGAGTATCAGAATCCACCTTATAATGAGGGCCTCATAAACAGGGAGCATTGCATTATGGGATAAAAAACAAAGGCCACCTTCAGGGCATATTTTGCAGGCCGCCATTCCTTCTCGATCAGCATAGGTTCCGTTTTCACATGGTTTGGGGTATACACTTTGGATCCCTCCAGGACAGTAGTGGCCCACTGGACAGATACCACCAAAGCCAACTTGTCTGTCGTCATAGCAACTGTCATTCAGGGGTGATGATTGATTGATACCATTGGGATATTGCCTGTCAATACCATGGACACACCAATGGCCTGGCGCGCAGTCACCTGAAAGATTTAAAATGTTTTTTGTCATCACAAAAAAAAACAAAACATTTTTTGTTTATATTTACTCTTTCTGCTCCTTCATCCTCCATACGATGTTGAAACCAAAGATCATGTCTAACAATTTAACAACTTTCTTTCCTTTCATCATAAAAGAGTTTTGCTTCACACATAAAATGAATATGGACAACTCCCAGGTTCATACACAAAGAAATCAGTGTTCAGTAAGTTTGTGTCCTTTAAAATTATTCTATTTGATCTGAAGACAAACGGTGTCCAAAGCGTTTAACTCCTTCCATACCCATAATTTATCAAATATTATCAGTTCTTTATTGATCAGTATTACCAGACTTACTTCAGAGTGGGTCTATCCACTGATTAATCCTCTCTCAAAAGCACCATTTAAATATAAAATGTATTAATTTTTCCCCAATACTGGAACTTTGCAGAAAATACACAACTGAAATTCCAACATAACTATTTTATGTATCTGTGTGCATATTTTCCAAAGTCTTCAGTCTTTCAACCCTCTGGAACCTAATGCCCAAGTTTCAGCTTGCAACTTTCTTCCAGTAAATTTATGTGTCTTAACCCTTTCCCCGTCAAACCGGCCAAAACCGACTGATGGTCAAATGTCGTCTGCTTCAGTGTTTTCAACTGATTTCAACAGTAATGAAAAATAATTTTGACTGAGAATTGTAGATGAGCCCCATGAAGATCACATGCCCCAGGTCAACAACTTTCCTTGGCATGAGTTCGGCACTTAGTGCCCAACTTCTGCCAAGAAAAGTTGTTGACTCTGGTGTCAATTCAAGGGGGAAAGGGTTAAATGTTGTCTGCTTCCTGTTTGTCATTAGGAGCTATATGACACAAGTCAACAACTTTCTTTGTTACATGGACAGCTGTGGACTCTGTCTCCAGAGGATCACTATTACTTCCTTCTTCCCCCATATGCATAGTACATCTCTTGCCTATCTCTCCAGAAAATACCAATCAAGGGACACGCGTGTCATTTCATTGGTGATTTAAGTCTTAAACTTAAGGTACTTGAGACAGACAACCTATGGTTGAATTCGTTTAAATGCAAATTTATAAATTGCAAAGTTCCGTAACCTACCAGTAGGAGTCGGCAGATGTTCAGCATCACAGAATTTGCCCGGTTCACAAGGCTTACACTGTGTCTCCTGATACAGTCCTTGTTGATCACTGTACGTGCCCCGGGGACAAGCTTTCCAGTCCAGCCCTGTCCCTTGAGGACAATAATACCCCATGGGGCAAATCTCACTCTGGCCCTGACGGACACAGTAGAAGCCAGCTGGGCAGAGTTGACACTGGACGGCATGCGTGTGGTTCACCTGAAATCAAAATAATTTTTACCGTTTTATCCCTGACTGTACCCAGTGATTATTATTCATGTACAGGGCACTGCTTACACATTAACACCATAATAACAGGCAGAAATGGTGAGGCTGCAGGCTGCAAATGACATTTGTGCCCATTTTGCGAGCCGTAAATAACATGAAGCAACAGGAACAAGTTTATATTAACCCAATAACTAATAAGGGATCCAGACTAAAACCAAATCAGTTTAACTTCCGGCCGCAAATGATCCCAACGACCGAAAAACAAACATTACTGTCACATTTATACCATCAAATCACATATGTGAATGAAATGGGTGCTTTTAAAATGTAATATGGCTTGTTTACTGAGGTCACCCTTTCTATTCTGTAAATCAGGTCCTCAACAACATTTTAAAAATAAAACTTCAACATGGGACATCCATATCTGCTGTGGTACTGATGCTTTTATCTGCTTCATTCAACATGGAGGTGTCTGCATTTACAGGGAAGTGTCGGTATTTACAGGCAAATCACTAGATCAAACATGACAAACCATGTGTCTCTTGCCAACCTAGCAACTTGGATAAAATAACTGTTTAGAAATTCATCGTCAACTGTCATCATTACAATGCAACAGGGTGAAATTTTGGCCGCAAATTAACAAGGATTTTTTTTTTTTTTTAACACGGATGTTCCGCATTCTCCAGCTAGCTGGCTTGCAGCTGACTTGCCAGGCAATGCAGACAATTTTCAGATTATGCACCTCAATGAAAATCTTTCAACCAGTTATTCCAATCTAAATGCAATTCTTGCCTTATTTTCAGCTCAAAATCTGGTCCTAGTGTGGGCAGAATTCCAAGCTACCTCGTTTACAGATGCTAGATCATGACCTGGCATGGTTTTAAAAAATATTTATTTTAGATTTCGCACTCGAGTAAAAAAAATCTCATGACCACCTGGAATAAAAAAGGGAGCATGTCACCTGTAGGTGGCACCACAGGTAACCTGCCCTCGGTGTCCACCTGTTGCAGGTGGAGACACCTAGAGGACAAAACAGAGCCTGTTCCATTTATTGCTCAAAAATGTCTTGTGACACAGAAAGAGGTGCTGCCACCAAGCAGACTTGCGTGTCTCGCGTGCCTTATTGTAACTCTATTTCAAGCTGATAATCAGTTACCAATACAGAGAAACGTCTAAGACCTACTTTATTAAACTTTTACTCACATGGCTGTTGTTTCTACAGGGCAGTGGTTGGGCAACGCCTTCTGGACAGTAGTGGCCCACAGGGCAGAAAGTGGTGTTGGGCTGTTGTTGTATCGTGCCCTCCGGGCAGTAATACCCTTCCCCACATTTGCCCGTGGGTGCTGTCAGTCCTGTGGTTAGACAGTACCACCCTCCAGTGCATGGGTAACAATCGCCCGCTGACTGCAGATTTGTGCGGTTGGAAAAGGTTCCTGCATTCAAGAAATTCAGAAATTGAAGGATAACCATAAGTTTGATGGTGATGTAGCAGTGTAGCAGTGTGGCAGTGCGCAACATTTTCCTCATCAAAAATACCAGAATTTGTGAAGTATCATGTTGTCTTTTTCATCACAAATGATGTAGGTTTCACCAAAGCTTTCTGGACCATTGGCCAGAGGATTTAGTAACATCAAACCTCCTGTCTCCACTCATTCCCCTCTCAAACGTAAAACAAAATTAAAAACATAAAATAAATAAATATATATATATAAATGAATGAATGAATGAATGAATAAATACATAGATAAATAAATGATAGGTGCATGCAGCTACACCATATCCCCACAATGTGTTATTCACTGGGTCATTGGTTGAATCAGCCAACTGCAACATACTGTAAATTGCTTTGATTTTGCTGCACTCTTATTTTTGCTTATTTCCCTGATGGCACAAAATCGTGGAAATAAAAACACAGTGAAATAGTATTTTAACATTGTTTGAATGGGAATTTTGTCCAAAACAGTGAAAGTAAAACTACAGTGAAACATTAAAACTAAAAAACCATGCACATTTATACACATGGAAATAAAGCAATTTACTGTAAAAAGCTTTACACTGGGGCAGGGATGTTCGAAATTAAATTTAAATTTCCATAATAATAATAATAATTTAAGAGGTACGAGTATGCAATATATACCTTGATACTTGAAAGTAGAATGACTCTTATGATTGTACCTACATGAAAAAAGAACTTTTTTTACCCTTTTCCCCTTAAAGTTGCCAAAATGGGATGATGGTCAAATGTCACCAGCTTCAGTATTAATTTCAACAGTAATGAAAAACAATTAAAATGATAATTGTGGATGGGAGCTGTCAAGATAACATGTACCAGATCCACAGCTTTCTTTGGCATGAGTTGAGTGCTGAATGCCCAATCAGCTCCAAGGTAAGTTGTTTCCTCAGCCTTAAAACTCAGCCTGAATTCAAGGGGAAAATGTTAAAGGCTGACATTGTATATACTTTATCGTGTGTACAAACTCAAGTTGAATACCTCTGGGACACGGCGTGGGTGTGTACGAGGTGTTGGGGCAATAGGATCCCTCGGGACAGTCAATCTCTGTGGCGTTGGTCGCTCCCCATGGGCAGTAATATCCAGCCCAGCATGGCCCACTGGGCGATGTCAAATTGTACTCCCCGCAGTAATAGCCTACAGTAAACAGCACAGACATGTACATGCACTCATGACTAAGGAAACCAGATCTTCATCCAGACTTTTTGTTCAGGAATACAAATATTTTCCATTTTTTTATGTATGTTCTGCTGGAGAAACCATAATAATCTGCACTTTCAGGTACACTGTAGGGTATAATAGGTGAGAATTTTACATTGCCCTCCTCCCCCCCTTTAGTGAGGCCCCTCTGAAGAGAGACCACTCCCTCTTGAAAGGCCACTTCTCTGTGCAACCGTGAGGGCATTTTCATTATATTTACCCCCTTCAAGAGGGACCCTCCTTATAAGGTCACAATTCTGGTGCCTTTGGGGTGGTGCTATAAGAGGGGGGCCCACTGTATTTAATTTCTGATTTTTCAGGGTATGCAAAAGTGCCCCTCAGATTTTGGAGGGTACTGTTTACTATCCTTTTTACCCTCTGGCTGAAATGTCACGGAACTTGCAAGGAATGAAGCTCTAAGAGGGCATTGGTAGACCTATATTTTTTTTTTTTTTTTTTTTAAGATTTACATGAAGCAGTTCCATCAATTAATAGTTCTTGGGTCTGCCATTGTATGTATTTCACAGTCATTCCCACTGAAGACACACAAATAGGTTTGTCATAAATTTATGTTGTTGAAGATTTTTGTTACCTTGATATGGTCTGATGGCTTCTTACAACCAGTCAATTACACAGGAAATTTATTCCTTAGTTAACATAAAAAGGATCTTCAATTATACTTTTATACTGTAATCTTGAAATTTTTCATTTTTCAATAAAAATGTTTTAAATTTTATTTTTAGGATTGTGAATTGATATATGTCATCCTGACTTGGACACGTGAAACAGATATTTAATAACGATGCCCTTACATGGCCACCTGATAACTGGGGAGCATTTTTCAAATGAAACTACGGAGTAGACCCCAAATTTCTAAACCAATGCCTCACCTTGTGTACAGTTCAGACATTCTGACGTATCTGTTAGACGTGTTGCACTCGAGTACGTCCCTGGTGGACACTTTTGTGGTTCTGAAGTTCCTGAAGGACAGAAGTGTCCCGGCGGACATTCGCTGGCATAGGTCCCCTGGTCAGGGGTGCCACTTTTAGCATATTGACGACAGAAATACCTGAAAAAATATACAAAACTATCAGTTTGAGGATATTAACATTCTTATCAAAGGCTTGACAATGCAAAATAAAACAAGCTAATAATTATGTAGTAAATATTGAACACATCCCAAGAACTGAAAGTTCAAATGACTTCCTGCTTTGTCCATAGCTACACTTTTAATGTGGTAAACTCTGTATCCAATGCCAACTTGTCCTTATACAATTTTGATTTTACACTTCTGTGTGACAGGCACAAATTCTCCTTATTTTGACTCATATGCAAGACTTCAAGTGTTAGGCAAAACTGAAAATGAAAAAAAAAATTACCTCAGGACTTTGCTGAAATCAATTAAAAGTGTAGAGTGGCACAGCAGTGACCTGGTCCCTGCCCACCTGGTCCATGCCCACACTAAGGCAGTGACCTGGTCCATGTCCACACTAAGGCAGTGACCTGGTCCATGTCCACACAAAGGCAGGGACCTGGTCCCTGCCCCCTCAAAGGTAGTGACTGGGTCCATGCCCCCACTAAGGCAGTGAGTGGGTCCCTGCCCACACTAAGGCAGTGACCTGGTCCATGCCCACACTAAGTTAGTAACTGTAAAGGACCCAGTCAGCAGTTTTTACACTACCGTATTATTCCTATTTAGTGCCCAAGGCATGAGGGAATTTCCATAACATGAGACTACCATTAAGAACAATGCTTTGAAGATTATAGGATTATTTTTACCTAATTAATGTTAAAAATTGATTTATTGCATTTTTGGGGATCACAAAAGTGGAAGAGGTACTTAAGGAGGCAGGGTTGCTTAAAAGGGATAATACGGTATAACTTTGTAAGTCATGCTCAAACTGCTGTATAGGGTCTTGTCTAGTAAAAAATTTACCATGTTTACCGCACAATCACTTTTTATGGTGCATGCCCTAATTGTGGCACACCCTTTACTTCAGAAGCAATGTGGAATGATGTTCTATGATCATTTTTCTCACCTTTCAGGGCACTTTGATGTTATAAGACTGCATGTATGCTTAAGAAGGTTCTGCTAATTAATTCATACAGATGACACCTTGTAAGTGTTGATTCTTCAGAGCACCTCCCCTCCCTCCCCCATTTTTTTGTGTGATATGCACCTGTGCAATAAACTGGGATTTTATGGTATGCCGAGCCATGTTGGTTACTTCAATGACAATTATTATGAGAAATTTCAATTTGAAACTGTCAATAATCCCAGCCAGATGTGCACAAATATCCATCAACACTACATTTAGTATGCAGTAAGTTAATCTTCCTTCTGGGCCGTGTGCTAGTACATACCCTTCATGACAGATTTTACTGTAGGACACCTGGGCCTCCTGGTCGCAATAGAAGCCTCCCGGACATGGCTGGCAACCAGTCACGTTCTTCAAGCCCGTGTAGTTAGCATAAGTTCCATTGGGGCACCTGAACTCAGTGGCGTATCTTGTGCCAGGTGGGCAATAGTGTCCTGAAAAATACATTTGACATTGATACGACACAATTCTTTTTGCCAATTTTATATCCAAAAGATATCATACAAAGAGGTGCTGTCAGTTTTCTTTGAGTATTTATGTCAGGAACCGATGATATGGCGTCATACTCATGCTCTCAATGTTACTGCAACCCTACAATTTTCCATTTATGTTTATTTCGATACATTTAGGCCACAACTTTGCATTTTGAACTTTAAAAAATTAATGCATCCTGTTTACTCTGATCAACACATATACAGCTTCAGCAACTTTTGGCAAGAAAAAAATGTCAAACTTATGGAAAATTCTTTCTGAATCATTTTTTCAACAAATTTATAAATTACATAACTTGACTCCTGTCCTTTACTTCAAGTGCATCAGAACTTGGCCATACAAGAAGTGGTCTCTCTTCTGACCGAATATGTAAAAATGCAATACTTCCTGCACTTAAAAGCTGCCTTTGTACAATTAGTCCCAGGTTTATTTTTTCTTCAGAGGAAACTTAAAAGAGGGGTACCACCAGCTTGCCGGACTTCACACGTACCATATTCTACGTTAGTCAGTTATCTAAAGTAACGCGAGCATACATGACAACAGCTGAACTGTAAGGTAACACATTTATGAAGTTGTTCTCACAGTTCAATGAAATCTATATTCACCCCCAAGCTACTAATGTCACAAATTTTTGCAGGGTACCACTCCATCATGAAAAGTGTTAAAAAATCATACCTGGCGGACAGTACGAGTCGTTGTAGAGGACCACTGGGGACCTGGTGTTGTCGCAGAAGAACCCATTGGGACAGACCTTGCAGGAGTCCTGGGCTGTTTCATCCTGGTACATCCCTGAGGCACACCTCTGGGGCTCGTGGCTTCCCATTGGACAGAAGTGACCTGATAAATAACCAAATAAAATTCAGGATCAGTACCAGAGAAGCAATCAGCAATAACTATATTTTTTTTCATACTGCAGGCTTGTGCTATAGTCTCCTACATTGAAGTCAGACCCAGCAAAGCACCACTAAATATACATGTACTGTCCATTATCTGTATTAACATGATATATTAATCAAATTAAAAAACAAAAGTCTTCTAGTTCAGTGTTGGGGGTTTTTTCCTATGTCTTAATACTACATCTTCAGCCTCCAAGCAAAAATTAGATTTGCCGAATTTTTCACCCATTTTATAGGAGAATAAATATTTTGAACAAACATATTAAGAAACAAATCCAAAATAAAAGTGTCCTAAAGTTTCTCTTAATACTCTATATATGTTATACAATGTCAAGTCAGAATTAATCTTGTATCTGGTGCCCCATGCAATGTCTGATATCAGCATGATTTTCCACAGATACTTAATATATGATAGATTCACCAACTCCTCCAGCATCCGTAATTTGACACTTGGATCCCTATCATACAATACAAAGTTATCTCATTCTGGCAGAAACAGCTGAGGATCAGACAAATTATAGATTGCCTGAAAATGTAATAGCCTATAAAAATTGAACTTACCCACAGGACATGGGAACTCGTCAGGCTGAGCCTTCAAGACACCCGGGGGACAGTAGTGGCCGCTCGCACACTTTCCTGTGGGTACAACATTGCCGTAACCCTCACAGTAATATCCTCGTGTGCAATTCAGACAGTCTTCCACTTTCTTGCTTCCCGTCACGTTCATGAACGTCCTGGGTGGACAGGCCGTGCCATTGGCGCTGCCAGCAGGACAGAACTGACCCTCTGGGCACTTGTTTCCTGTCAACGAAACCAACAAAATCTCAAGAGCGATGCACAGTAAAGCTAGGAGTATAGTAGCCCCTGGCTGGAAAGACCACTCCAACAGGAGACCAACTACATGTACCTTGAAAGACTACCTTCTCATGGTACTTTGCTTAGCATTTTAATGTTACTTACACTTCCTATAAGAGTCCACTCGTATTGAGAGACCACAATTTGGTCACTTCTGGATGGTCTTTTCAGACAGGTTTCACTGCAGAAGGTGTTTTAAATATTTTCAACTTAGAATTCATACAGACAGTGTTAAAAAAGAACAAATTGCACTTTAGTGCCAAGCCTTTACTGATGGGTCCCCCTTTGCACTTACATGGGACATGTGACCTTGAAAATGCAGTCAAGGTCACCAAAATATTATCTAGTCAAGATATGGTGTCAAGGGTAAATTTGGGTTTCAGGCAGCCAGCAAAATTTTATCATTAACTGTCACTCTGAAACTGGCTAAAACCAACTTCCATTATCACAAGATGGACTCTTGATTAACATTTTTCAAAAGTACAACAATTAGTACAGCATGACACTCAGTACAGCATGACACTTAGTACAGCATGACACTGGGTCCAGCATGACACTTAGTACAGCACGACAATTTGTACAGTACAACACTTTGTACTGCATGACACTTAATACAGCACAACTTAGTGCAGCATGTCACTTAGAACAGTATGACACTCAGTACAGTATGATACTTAGTACAATATGACACTTAATACAACATGACACTTAGAACAGTGCTCCCTCTTTACAAGTATTATGCTAAATTTTTAATTTCTATGTTCATTTTCCCATGCCCCTTCTGTGTATAAACATGGGTTTATACTCTCTGACTACTGTAAAAACAGGCACACTGGTACATTATCAATCAGGGATCTCCCACCCAGGTTTTCCATCACCCCTCCACTTCACTTGTAACAAACTCAAGTTACATCCACATGGCAGGGACCCTTGCAACCAGAACTCAACTTGGTTGACAACCACACTTGTACTTATGACATCATAAGCACAACATGGAGTAACACGTACCAATGTTGACATGCTACTCCTCATCACGTCACTTGACGGATGGACCATTTTTGAATGAGCAGGCCTCTCCGCTGGCGTTGACGCATGCCTATTTTACGTAGCAACGTCAATTGTTATACCTCTCTATAAATACCAGGTGCATTCAGTAGCACGATCAGTTCCTGATGATGGCCCACTAGTGCCAAAACCGGTCGAACTATTTACTGTTTTCCAACTGCTGTCAGGCCCTTGCCTAGTTCATTCTCCCTCTTTATAAGGCCCTTCAATAAACAACCAATTGTAGTATAACATGGTGCCTGCCTTGGCTCCCTCTGAGACACTTCTCTCATGACCACAGTCCCTCCTTTGAGAGACCACTCAGTGGTCTCTGCCGGACAGGGCAGTTTGATCTGAAAAGGGCAACTTGTCAACGTGGGTAGGGACCATAAGGGCAGACGCAAAAGTAAGGTTCTAGATAAAATAACGTATGTTTCACACAAAAACTGAAAAAAAAAATTGATAAGTGTATCTAAATTATGGTGAAAATACTGCTTTTGATATATTTTATTTGAATTCAGCTCACATACTGAAGATTTGCAGTCAAAATTGAAGAAATATGCTATAAACCGTCAAAGCATGATGTACATATCACAGAAAAAGGACAGGGAGCAAAATAAAAAGGCGCGGTAAATCTCCCTCCTAAACTGTAAGCTGCAGAGACGACTGCCACTTTACTGAGTGCCAACCCATCCTTTAACACCACATCTATCAGGTCACAAGTGCTTTCTTTTCCATGTCATGTGACCACTATTGTGAGACCACCTGTTTTATGTTGCCACTTTTCACCCTGACCAAGGGATTGTTTCTCAGAGGAGGAACTGCAGTGCCTCTCTTTTTACTCATTCCATACCAGTCCCTGATATTTACGTACATTTACCTAGATTTAAGACGACAATTGCATATTTAAATTTATCATGAAAAGAGCTTTCATTCAAGTACCAACATGCCTATAGTCTTAAGTTAGTGGTTCTGGCACTGCCTGGCAAGTCATGCTGCAGCTGCTGCAAGGGCAGCTGCAGCATGACTTGCCAGGCAGTGCCAGAACCACTGACCAAGGCCTTTGACCATAGTATGCAATGAGCTGAATGTCCCCTCATAATGTCTGTGACAGTTTACTCTGTCAACCCCATCATCAGGGTTATAATGAGGAAGCACTGTATACAACTTACAGTACCACCTGCTTTGAGATCCTACTTTTTTATTGTTCCCTAAGAGGGACCTTTCAAGGCAAGTTTGTCTATACTCACCCTGTGTTCCGTCCACAGGGGTGGCTGTACTCGAGCCCAGCAGACAATAGTACCCCTCACTACAGTTTCCGCTGGGACTGGCTAGTCCTGGGTCCTTGCAGTAGAGACCTGGTGGACATTCCAACTCCTTGGAACTTCCTTGTGGACAGTAATACCCTGGGCGACACCGGCCGCCTTGGCTGGCCTGCGAGGGCTGTGCAAACTCAGCGCCCCCTGTACAGTACCAGCCTGCGTCGCACTCGTCCGATGGGAGTGCCAGTCCTGCCAACCCACAGTAATACCTGGTAGGAACGCAATAGTTAAACTGTGAAAGGCTCATTTCAGACTAATTAATCTGTTTGGAATGCAATACCTTTTTAGAAAAAAAAACATACTTCTGGAAAAACTGGCAGTATTTCTCACACTTTTGTTCTAATTTTGGCAGAATGGGACAGGCTATTTACTTCAAAGTTTGGCAGGTCCAGCCCCAGTACAGTACAGAAATGTAACTAAAAACAATCAAAACTTGATACAATGGCTAATGGACCATGCTGACACTTGATTCCAAATATTTTCTACATTTATTTGTGATTCTTACACTAATTTTTGTGTACAAATTTGCAGAATGCACCCACTTTTCACAAGTATATACATTTCCAATATTGCGTCAGGTAAAGCTTTGAAATCAACAGAAACACATGATGGCAAGCATTTCACTAATTTGTTGTATCCTTTCCCGAACGTACATATTCAGACAAAGCATGCTCAGCTGGCTTCATGTTAGAGTTGTATGCCATACATATTTTACTTTCCCCTTAAAACTGGATAAAACCGGCTGGAGGTCCAACATCTTCTGCTTCTACGTTTCCCAATTATTTCGACAGTAATGAAGCACATTTTAGACGAGAGTTATAGATGAGAGCTATTAAGGTAACATGCCAAAGAAGGCTCCTGATGCAGTCTTAAATTCAGTCTTAATTCAACAGAGTACTGGAAACCAGGCAAGACCAGTGACAGAAAACCCCAGGAACCAGAGAACAGCCAGACTGGTTTTGAATCTACACAGTTCTCATCAGTGGCTATCTGAACACCATTGACCGCTGCTTATATAGCTGGGGGTAACATTGCTAATGTATGTCAAGTGAAGGTCACTTAATACTTTCAAGTCTAGCCTTTTTCAACACATCTGCAGCCTTTGTCTGGTAATTTTTATTATTTTTATACTAAATACTAAATATTGAAGCCATGTCTATTTTTCTTTATTACACAAAAAATTGCAAGTATTGCATACCAAAATGACTGTTGAATATCAAAAAATAACTATTGATGCTTTGTTTTGTACTGACATGAAATAGTAAATTTTAACATGACAATGGATTAACATACAAACTGATTTTTATGAAAATTCCAAAAATTACGTAATAGTTATTACATTTTCCAACTGAAATGCAACAAACAAATTTAAAATATGTCTTGTGTTACATTCATGGAACATTATTGCTTGTGTGTAGCTTACTAATGTCTCAAATAACCTTTGTGACCTGCCCACCCTTATAAAAACGAAATTTACATGTTGCCATGGTAACGAGGAAGGGACCGCTTATATCGCGGACCTCGACGTCGTCCGTGTAACGCGCGTACCCTGACAGGGAGGTGTTACGGTTTACATCAAAACACATGCTATGACTACCAGTCTAACCGTCAACATAGACACGTTTATCATGACGTCTCAGAGGCATGATAAAGTCGCGTGGCAGAGCAACCAGAACCTGGTTACAGAAACGAAAGTGCTGCTGCATACAGTAGACTGGAAAGAAGCCATGTCAGAGAGAACACACTGCCATTATGGCTAGGGAAATACATCGAAAAATGTATCTTAAAGATAGCAAAGAAAAAGAGGGATTTATAAGTGTTGCATGGGTCAACTTATGAGGTGGTTGACTATGTGTTATGGGATTGTAGATGGACACACAAAATACTTTTTGTTAATTCAAGAGAGACCAGGTTAAGCTGTGGTTGCACTGTTAATATCAATTTTACCCAAAGGATTTTAAGCCAATGCATCAGTATGTAACTTTCTTCAACTAAAAATACCAGAAATGGTCTAGTGTCATGAATGCACGGGTGAAAGATCACTGGACCTGATATTTCTAAAATTCACTAAAAAACAAAACTTTCACCCATGTAAATGGCAAAGTCATCTTTTTTTTTAGTCAAGAATGATGCGGACAATAAGTTGACAGTATGCACAACACAACCAGAGTGGAACGACCTAACCCCCCCCCCCCCGAAATATATGCAGAAAAAGTCGCACTTTAATTACGTAACATAACCTTATGATTATCACTGTTTTCACGAACTTACATAAAAAATATCACCTCATGGAGTAATCGCAAAGCTTTCAGCAGTCCTATCTTGACAAGGTAAGGTATTTCATTTCTAGATTTTACTTTTCCCCCTTGAATCAAGACCCAGTCAACAGCTTTCCTTGCGGTGGGCTGATTGCCGCCTCAAGAGAAGCTGGCGCCCCAGCCCTGGGGCATACTTGTCTGATAGGGCTCCTCGACAATTCCCACCCATTTTTTAAATTAATATTAAAATTGATTGAAAAATAGTTAAAACAAAGGATCTTTTACCTCCAGCTGGCTTTGGTTAGTTTACAGGGTAAGGATTAAAACCTCAGCCCTGCTCGCCGGTCCCCCTCATCAATTTTTCCATAAAACAACTAAAAGTTCAAGTCCATGTAAAAACACAACAGTTCATGTCGCAGATCTTATTATCATTTGCCTGCAAAACAGACTCACTTTGTGCTATTGCTAATTTTGATGGTATGTAGCACCATCAAAATTATGCAAGCAAACAAAGTCGGTTTTTGCAGGCAAAATGGTCACACGCACAAAATCTTACCCTGGCGGACAGGACAAGCAAGCACTTGACAAGTAACGTTCTGTCAAATTGTTGTATGTTCCACGTGGACATGCATACGTGGTACCATCTCCAAGATTTGACGGGCACCAATAGCCTTGGTCACATGGTATGGGATAGGACGTGTTCATTGGACAGAAGTAGCCTTGAGGACAAGTCTTACAGGCTGGGGAGCTTGAGCCCGTCTCGTTTTGATACGTGCCAGGAGCGCACGCTCTCGGTGTCGATGAGCCAGCAAGACAATAATGACCTGCAGGAAAGAAAGAAAAAAATTTAAAAGGAGTTATTTCCCTGGGATATTTTACTTTTGAACTTACATCATGTAAATATCTGCATACAAAAGGGCTCCTGAACTGGTTTGCAGTATTGATTGATCAGGGCTTGACATTAAGGTTCACCCGAGTAATCAAAATTTATAAACTTTGTAACATTTCCAATATGTAATGTTCATCTGAATCTGAATAGGACCATCAGGAGCCACAACAGCAAAATCCCACCTCATATATTTACCCACTTATATCATCCCAACATACAAGAATCTCACAAAATTTATCCTCTGACCTTGAGGATTATGTCAAGGTCAACCAAATGTATTTCGAACCAAGAGCCTGGGGTGGACCATCACCTTGTCAAAATAATTCTCGAGTTATCACCCCAAAATTACATTCACTAAAGCTGTTCTGGTGACCTTGTGTATTAAGTCAAAGTTATCCAAATGAACCAAGTGAAAAGTATAGTCCCCCAGATGAGTTACACTGTCTTTAAAGCAGGTTGTGCCATTTTTAACATGTTTTTCCCAAAAATGACTCCTGACCCATCCACCCCCAAAAAATAATTGAAGAAAATATTAAATAATAATGATAATAAATGAAAAACAGCTGTGTTACCACATTTGTGGGAACAAAAAATATTTATCCCATGTGACTCCTTCGTAGGTCAAACTCAGCATGACTTTGAGCAACAGGAGGACGACTTTTTAAAACAATTAATTTTATCCATGCACCTACTGTGGTAAGAGGAACATATTCTACCATGTCTGATACAGGGCTCTTATACTGGTACGTGTTGAACGATACTGGCCAAAGCAGTCCCACAGCTAATAAGAAAGTCCCATACTCAGATGTGCACAACTTTTGTTGTGATTTGAAGACAACGAGTGAAACGCAGAAACAAACCTGTAGGACAAATGTCCCCGTGTGTTTTGTTGCGTGGGTCTGGCTCTGGAGATCCCCCGGAACAGTAGAAGCCCTGGTAACAGTTTGGCCTGGTGTTGGTCTCCCCGGTCATGTTCTGTGCTGGACAGTACTTGCCACCTTCACATGGCGTACACTGAGCCACACTCTGGAGTCTCCAGCTGTATCTGTAAGAGTCAGAATCAAAGAGACATGAAATGCTTATCATTCAAAAGATAAAACTGGACATTCCTCAAACACAAGCATTAACTGAAAGGTCCGCCATTTGCTCAAATTAGGTCATGGTGACAGCCAAATCTAATCAGTTCATCTTGCCAGTTACGGTAAACATATTGCCAAATTTGAGCAAAATACACGCAGGCATTCTGCAGATATTGTGGTAACGAGAATGTGCACATCCAGACGGACAAATGGAGAGACAAACCGAAAACAGAAAGGGTTCCTCCATGGGGTGGACCCTTAAACATGATGTAGATACATATACAATACATGGCAAAATGCTACAAATATGTCGGCAAATTCAGCTGATGTTTTAGGGCAAGTGTACAAACAGGAAGTGTGATCTTAGAAGGACTCAGAATGCTCATCGTATGTCATATACATGTAAGAAAGACCAAAACTACACAGCAGGATGCTCATTTCACATCACTGGTATGTAAATGAGATGACCTAGAAACATGATTGGCTGAGTGAGTTGTGAGTTACACCCACACCAGAAGTGCCAACCCCCAAATATTTTGAATCGGGTCATCCAGGTGGAGGGTTCACAAAAACAAAGGAAATAGGCCACTGTCCCTTAAAATCGCTTAATTTGAATAACTTTTGGGAGTCTCCAAATTCTGCCAGAGTCGGGAGAGTAGCATGTATGGTCACACCCAGGCACTGAGGCTTCAATCATGGACACAATGTCCCCACAGGAAACTTTACTGATTAGACATTTACTCCTCGAGTAACAAAGTTATAATTGTGTTGCATGATGATTAACCCCTTCCCCCTTAAGTTAAGACTGAGCCAACAGCTTTCCTTGGCATGGGGCATGTCATCTTTACATGTATCATCTACAATTCTCAGTCAAACTGTTTTTCATTACTGTTGAAATTAGCTGAAAACACTGAAGCAGACGACATTTGACCAGGAACCGGTTTTGGCCAGTTTAAGGGGGAAAGTGCTCAACATCAAGGAAAGTTTCTGTACTTGCAGACCAGCACAAGGCCATACGTGGTTCACCACAGAAATAGACAGTCTGCATGTATGCCTTTGTCGAACACTTTTTCTTGGTAAGACACAACTGGCTTCGATGTCCATTATCAAAAAATGTTTGTTTTCCTGCAAATTTGTCTGATACAAAAAAAGTCTAACTGCTAATCTTGAATACCTAAACAATTATGCAAAATTTTGATGTTTTGTGGTTCAGTAAACACTTTTCATTCAGCACCTGCGAAAGTGCTCAGCGATTAGCGTCCCAATCAGCTGTCTCAGTGGTGGAACAGACATTAAAGCCGAGGGTGTTGGAACTTACTGGGCAAGTGTTGCATTACTAAACTTGCCCCCATTTTTTTCCCCCTCCAGGTACTCTTCAACTTTAGGGGGTGCAATTTTAAGGTGAATATACCCTTTGTGGTGCCTTTAACATTAAAAAAATTGGGGGGTGCGATGACTGTGACATTCAGGGTATGAGGCTATTACAGCATAAAACATGGCATGTACCCCTTCATAAATTTTATACGAGTACACACGTCAAACTTCTCCTGACACAAACTTTATGTTTTCTCTGTAAAATTAGAAGTTTTGACAATGACAGTACCGCCACAACTTACCCAAAGGTGCCAGCGGGACAAGGGGTGGGCACCACGCTCTCCTCGAGGCAATAAAACCCCCTCGGGCATTGTCCCAGGACCGTACTGTCGTCGTTCATCGGGTTGCTTGTCGTGCAGCCGTACTGGGACCAGTGGCCAGCTGCGATGGGCCCTGTGGTGTTCCACTGGCCTGAAAATGAGACGTTTTTTCAATTGTTCAGTCAAGGTTGCTCAGATAAAATAATCACATGCCCCGCGTCACAAAGTTTCTCGATTCATCTTGAATGTGCATTGCGAGCAGCCTGTGTCAAAGAAGGCTGACGACCTGAGGCCTCTCATAAAAGGACTTGTCGACAATTCCCAACAAAGATGTTTTCCACTGAGAAACAAATTTTCATGAGGGATCAACCATTTTTATCAACATTATCACCATGTGTCCCCATTAGTACATAGAGTACGCAGGGTGGAGGGGGTCAAGATGAATGCATGTTTTCAGCTAATTTGGAAAATGTTGATCAATATTTAGCCAAAAATCATCATTTTTAGAGCACTCTTTTGGGGGAGGGAGGGGGTTATAAGAAAGAGTACTGTACGTACACTTTTGAAAATGTTGATAATTTTGGTTCACCCCTAAAAAGATCGAGGAAGACAACAATTTATATCTGGGCACTTTTGGGCACCTGGAAATAGTTAATTATGTGTAGGTTCTTTCTACTGCAACAGGGTTAAACTGCACTTATAACATTTTCAGAGAAATTGGTAAAACATTATCAGTCAAGGAAACTGCTGACACACTGCCATAGGCTTAACTCATTCCACCCTAATGACACTTTTTCCCGCTAATATCTAAATGTCGTCTGCTTCTTGCATTTTACTAATTTAGGGATAATTTTTCAAAATTCTAGATGAAACTTGCATGGAAAATCATTCCAAATTATGTGCCCATGGTCAACAGCTTTCCTTGGCACGCTCTGGGAGCATTGTGCCAAGAGCATGGCAAGGAAAGCTTTTGAATCAGTCTTCTATCAGGGTGGAATGAGTTAAAGGTCCAGGTAGCCCATCTTACCTGCTTTCTCACAGTAACGGCCGCCATCACAGATAGTACAGTTGGCCTCTACCTCCAACCCTGCCCGATCGCCATAGTAACCAGCTTTGCAGGGCTTGGCAGCCGTTGTTGGGATGGAATTTGTACTTGCAGGACAGTAGTGTCCTGTTCATAGAAGATACAAAACGTTGGAGTTAAAAACATTGCACAACTTCATTATAATGATACTGTCCGTTCGGATAAATCAGTCAGACAGCAGGATGTGATTACACTATGTCCCTCAGAACTTGCGTCATTAAGTGAATGTCAGATATCTGCATGTTGTTGTAATGAGGCTTCACTGTAAAGATCAAATCTGACACACCAAAGTACATAATCAAAAGTTTTGACGCTTTGTATTGAATTATCTGCTTCTTTCCACCTCACAGAAGCCCACAAATCTTACCATCTCACCTACCTACTGTGATGCCATTGTTTAACAACTAAACCAAATCGTCACAACAATTTTTGGGACATCAAATTTTGGGAAGGCTGATACTGGTGCATAAAACATCAATGAAGCTGCTTTTTAGTGTCTGTAAAGTTTTTTGAAATCTTGGACACACACACACATAGACAAAGAAGTTAATTGGGTTTATGGTTGACGCGGGCAGTTTACTACACGTAAAAATTTGGTGACCTGGGGCTGAAGCATGATGGGTAATAATCTGGGTGTCAGCCAATCAGGAGTGCGGGAAGCTTATTAACCTTTCTGGAGGGTTTCAGATCCTGTAAGTCGGAGACAGTAGACTAAAGTCGTTCATCACTGATTCAGTATCTTAACGATTTTTGCAGAAAACAATGCAGACAATTCTGTTAGCGGGACCCCAAACTCACCTAGTGGGCATATTCGGGGGCCCTCTCCTGGGTAGCACAGGTAGCCCCCTGGGCAGAGCACACACTCGGACATCCCTGTGAAGTTGGCGTAAAAACCTGTCTGACACTTTTTGGGTGCGTCACTGCCCTCTTCACAAATGTAATGTTGTGGGCAGATTTTGCCTGTGGAGTTGTCATTGGGGTCTGGTAGGTAGGCACCACCAATACAATAGTAACCCTTTGAACACGGACCTGAAACAGTGAAGTTACACATAAGATAATGTGTTGGTTAACATGCAAGCACGGGCGCCACTTGACATCTGTGACTTTCATATAAGAAACACTAATATGGATGAATATATCGGGGGGGGGGGGGGGGAGGGCAGAGATCATTCAAACAAAACACTTAATTATAAAATTGTGAGTATACTTTTTGATTCCAGGCTGAAAGACAAAAGGGTGATTTATATTTCAACTTTACACTGCACAGGGATCAAAGGGTCAAAAAGCAAGGTTGCTTTCCATAGGGTGTTGCTGGATCTGACCTCATACAAGCTTAAAATTGACACTCTGCACCCTGGCCCTTTTGGATACTGAAGTAAAAGGCCCTTGTTGACAGCTTTAACCCTTTCAGTGTCAAAATGTTGGACTCAGTCAACAGCTTTTCTCGGCACGCATTGGGTGCAATGTGCCCAATGCGTGTGGAGAAAAGCTGTTGACCTGTGATATTTTCTCTGGAACTAGAGGCATACTGGTACTTAAATAAAAGGTCTTTTTACAAAGAATACGAATCTAAGATCCTAATGATAATTCAGAATAATTTCACTTTAGTAGATCGACTTTAGATGCGATTGGCACTGAAAGAGTTAATGCACTAAACACTTTGCTAACTGAACGTTTAGTCCTAGCACATCAATGAAGTGATAGCCGACCTGTTGTTGATGTCAAGTTTGTTCCGTTACAGTAATACCCAGGATCACACGGTTTGCAGGATCTCTCCTCGGATGTCCCTCCACGATCGGGATTATACGTTCCGCGTGGGCAAGGCACCATAAGAGATGTCCCCTGTGGGCAGTAGAAACCAGCATGACACAAGTCTCCATAGGTAATAATGGTCTTGTTGCCTGTTGGGTCATCGTTGTACACAGGATCATCATTCAGAGCATTCCCATAACATATATGTCCTTCTTTGCAGTCCCCAGCAGGGGCCGTAGCCCCTCTCTCTGGGCAATACTTTCCTGAAGGGCAGTCTACACAGTCCGTTATATCATCCTTATGGGTAGCGTTTGAGAATGTTCCCGGTGGGCAGTCAAGTGGAACGTAGCTTCCATTACCACAGTATTTGCCCGCTGGACAAGCAATCTTGTAGTCCATTTTCTTGTTAGGGCAGTAGAATCCAGGGTCACAAATAAGGCAAGATGACTGAGCCGTCCACGGCTGGTACGTACCTACGTCACACTCCCGCGGCGTTATTGAGCCATTTGGTGAATAATACCCTGCAGAAAATGGGAAATAACAGTCGTAAAATACAAATTAAAATGCAGAAAATATTTGGCAAAAGTTGCAAAAATAAGACAATCTTGAAAATGCAGACAAATTTGAAACAATATCATCATTAACATTTTAGTATTTCATTTACACAATTTTGGTGGAATGATACAACAGAGAAACAATAAATTTAAACATATGACTTAAATTATAATAACTTACATAATGAAATACAAATATCTATTTCTGATTGGAAAAACAATGGGCACTGCTATTTACCTTAAAGTTTAAATTCTACATTCCTCATAAAATAATGAGCATTGCTTTAGCCTTCTCCAGATTAAAGTAAGATTTAACGAAGCAGCACTTTTCCTCTACAGATAAGGGCACCAGACACCCAACAAAATATCTCAATGATATCCTGAGGGTTTTTGGATCCATTTTTTACTTGAAATTTGTGAAAGTGTCAACATAAACAAAAGGACATAGGATTGAACATCAGCTGAAACATGTTTTACCACAAGTGTTACAATGGGGCATGTATGATGTATTAAACTGCATGGTGGCAGCACCTGCTTCCTGTGTTATGTAACCTTTTTTAACCAATGAATGAAGTTGAATTTGCCTATTTCCAGGTGTCTCCACCTACAACAGGCGAACGTAAGGGAAACGTTACCTGTGGTGCCACCTACAAACTAAATGCCCCATTGGGAACCCATATCAGCTCTGAAGATGTCTTTGAACTAATGTCTTCAAGCCCGAAACAAACCTTGTAAGGTGTAATTCTGTCTTGGCGTTTTAGCTCCACCCACGCAAAAGTATCCGCCCCAGCACTCCCCGGTCGGCTTGCCACCAGCAACGCTGGAGCAGTAATAGCCTGGGTCGCAGGTGAAGCACTCATGGTTGTTCACAGCTCCAGTGACGTTGCTGTATGTTCCCACGGGACACGGCTTGGCATACCATGACCCTGCAACAGCATAAAACGTTGCACCTCAACACCATTTTTATTTTAGTTTTTTATCCGTAAAAACAAATTTTTAATGTGTGAAGATCTGTGTTATAACGATACCTTTTTCTTTCAGTATTGAACCAAACCTGTTAAGTTTAATGTCACCGGTATTAAGGTACATACAAATTTGTTTCTGTATTCATAGTGATCAATTTTTTTTGGGGGGGGAGGGGGGGGTTAAGTAAGTTAGAGTCTGTTTGGTTGTGTATTCATTGCTGTTTGGCTTTCATTTATAGAGACTATTTGAGGCATCCCAATTTTCTTCACATCAAACCCCAAGAGATACAAACACTAACATACACACTGCTTGTCACAGTCCCATCACGTATTGCACTGAACAAATTACACAAAGTGACAGTACTGTAAATTGCTTTAATTTCTTATTATCTTATTTTCGCTTATTTCGCTGATGGTACAAAACTGTGAAAATAAAAACACAATGAAAGAGTACTTTAACATTGTTTGAATAGGAATTATGTCTAAAACAGTGAAATTCAAAACACAGTGGTCCCCCTCCTATAAGGCCCCCTTGAAGACAGGCCACCCCCTCTAGAAAGGCCACTTCTCCATGCAGCAAGTATGGGATTTCCATAATATACTCCCCCTCAAGAGAGGCCACTCCTCTTATAATGCCACATTTCTGGTCCATTTGGGATGGACTTATAAGAGGGGCACCACTGTACAGTCAAAAATTTAAAAAAAATGTGAAAATTTATACACCTGAAAAAAAAAGCAATTTACAGCATACAGACTCTGCTCTGTGTGAAGCCTTTCCCTATAAAAATGACTAAATCAACTGGAGGTCAAATATTTTATGTCATGTTTCATTTTAATGATGTATTTGTGGATATCCTTCATTCATATCTCTTTGACTTGGGTGTCTTTGTCTCTACTTGTAGAAAATATTAGGAATCAGGAACAATTTTATTCAATCAATATACAGTATATTTCGACATTATCAGTTTATATAGTACATGTATAACAATGGACAATATATTCATCCGGGGGACTCGTATTACGGTAATTATTTTACCACTGTATTCCATGAGGTCTTACATTATATGTACTTTTACCCACTGCAAATTAAAGCTTCATCTGATTTTTTGTGTCCATGATGGATGGATGGATGAATGGAAAGTGGCATGAATGGATGCACGCAATGATGGACAGACAGATGGATGAATGGACAAAATCAACATGAAGATACAACCGAGGCAGTCACAAGGAACAAAAACGCCCATATATGGAGATATGAATTCAGAAGATTAAGTCCTGCCAGGACAGGTGCCTCCAGAGACCAATACTGACCCAGCGTACAGTATCCTCCAGCGGGACATAACTCTCCCGTCACGTTGTCTGTGGGACCCGACTCCTTGGCGCCCCCGTAGCACAGGTATCCCGGGTCACAGGGGGCACGGGGTTTCGGCAAGCCAGGGGCATCACAGTACCACCCTTTATCACACAAAACACAGTCTGTCAACTGCTCCAGGTCTGAAAAGAGATCACAAACACTGAAAATTATAGACACTATAAGCGACCACACACCAGTAAATCTGCTGGCTAAAATTGCAAGGACAGTTTCACCTCTGTAGACAGGAAATGTTTCAGTTATCCTGGCAGATACATATACACTACACACAACTGTCCTTGAACTGAATATGAGAGGTTTACTATAGTTTGACAGATAAAATGAATGCTGCAACTTGGGATGACGAGAGCTCTGCAAGAATTTTTTTTTTAATTCCAAGCCACATTTTGAAATCTAATTTCATAAATCTAAACATGACAGGACGCAGTCAAAGGTACAACTTTGAGTTAAATATCATACAACATTGTGATCAGTATCAAATCACTAACTGATATGTACACTGTTGTCAGTATACATTTTATGATCAGACAGGGCAAAAACAAAAACCCCGTAAACACTTCTGTCCATGCTACTCCTTTATTGAATTTCTATCATCTCATGAGACTTCAGTACTCACTTGTGGCATTTCCATATCTGCCGATGGGGCAGGGTACGGGATCCTCCACGCCCTCCGTACAGTAGGACCCCCGGGGGCAGTCAGTGGGTTGAGAGGTACCCTCAGTGCAGAAGTAGCCTTTGGGGCATACCTTGCAGTCAGTGATGTTTGGGGTAGCCAAGACGTCTGTGTAGGTTTTGGCTGGGCAGGGTGCCTAAAAAATCATGCAAGACAAACCAGGTCACCACACTAATACACTTTTATCTCGTATTTTAACTCTTTAAGTGCCAAATTTTGGACTGAGTCAACAGCTTTTCTCGGCAAGCATTGGACGCAATGCCCCCAATGCAAACCAAGAAAAGCTGTTGACCTGGGATATTTTCTCTGGAACTAGAAGCACGCTGGCACTTGAATAAAAGTTCTTTTTACGAGGAATACGAATCTGAGATCCTAATGATAATTCAGACTAGTTTGACTTTAGTAGATCGACTTTAGACGTGATTGATACTGAAAGAGTTAAACCAGGTACATACGCATGCACACAGTGGCCCTTGTCTTGCAAAGCCACCCAAATACAGCAGTATAAACAAGACAGCCCTTACTGAGAGGTAAAATCTCAACAATGCAGAACTTGTGGCAAAGTGACCTTTAAAGACAGCTTGGCCTGACAATGTACAAGAGGGGAATCACTTGGGGTTTTACCTTTTTTTTTTTACATCACAATTGTTTCCAAGAGCATGAAAGTTATACAGCATACTTAATATCTAAGACTATCCCTTCTGCCAAGCAGAATTGTCTAAATGACTGATGGTCTTAAATTACAGGTATTTTTAACAAAATTTTTAGCCAAATCAGGAAATGAAACAGTAATCACTGCTTTCCTTAGTGTGAGTTGAGCACTAAATAGTCATACTGAGAAGGCATTTTTAAGTATTTTTTACATGAGGCATTTTTATGCAAATTTTCACAAAAGGTGCTTTTTACATACTATTCATTGACAAATATGTTATATATTATATTTTGTTGAAAAATAGTTGACTTCTCAAGCTTCAAATTTCAGTGACAAATGTGGATTTTACTATGTACTCACATGTCTTGGTCCATAGGACCCAATAAGAGCGGGTATGGTTCCATATGGGTTAACTATGTTGGTCGGGCAATAGAACCCTTTCTCACATGATCCGCTCACCACCGACACGCCCTCCAGACAGTAGTAACCACCAGTACAGGGTAAACAAGCACTGATGTTTTTACCCCCAACATCAGGGTTGAAAGTTCCCACCGGGCAGTTGATCTCTTCCACTGTAGCTGTTGACAGAAGACACAGAACTCTCATTATTTAACCCTTTCCCCCTTGAATTAAGAATGAGTCAACAGCTTTTCTTGGCTTGGGTTGGGCACTAAGTGCCCAACCTATGCCAAGGAAAGCTGTTGACCTGGGGCATGTGATCTTGATAAGTTTCATGTACATTTCTCAGTCAACTTGTTTTTGATAACTGTTGAAATTAGTTGAAAACACTGAGGCACTGGTACACTGGTACAAACAATAATTTTGCCCTAGTACAAGTTACGGAAAATAAGAAAATGTTCAAATAATTGTTGGTACGAAATACAGAAATTAAAAGGGATTGCAGTACACGAGTACAGCAAATAAAAATGCTCAATACACTACTACGGAAAACCTCTTACTTGCCCTCCCCCCCCCCCCAATGCATTAAGCTCAGAGTGCTGCAGAATGTTGTTAATGTAGACCATTCCGACTGTCTCTGTAACAGTAGGCGTGGTGGGACTTGAATGAAAGAGTAAGTTTACAAAGACTAAGATTCTAGTGTCATTATGTCAGCTCAGTGTACATTGACTCTCACTGAAAGATAAATAAATTAACTATAAGAAAACTGGGGGAGTATCATGTAATAGTTGTACAATTATATACATGTGTATGTTAGGAGATGCCAACTGTCCCTCATGATCAGTAACAATCCCTGAAATTAGCTGAAAATTGGGCAGATTTGCGGTGGGCGTCCCTCATCCAAATTGAGTATTCGCTGCTATATTCTTTGTTAATAATGCTGTGTCCCTGACGATGTTGACTACTTGTCCCTGAAGTGACACTTTCAATGCTGGCATGCCGCTATGTTTACCAGGCACATAGCCATCAATTTAGAAGCCTATGTGGTATAACTATAATATTATTAATATGATAAGCTTTCTGTTTTTTGGATTAGAAGTCAAGTTTTCAAAGGTCACATTCGCATCTCCGGGAAGAACATGTTCTGCTGACTCACCTTCAGGACAGTACTTGGCCTTAGAACAGTCTGTGGCCTGTGACAAGTCCGACAGACCAGCCAGGCAATATTTGCCTGCTGGACATCTCTTATTGTTCAGCATGTCATCTTCAGCCGTCGTGGCATTGTCACAGTAGTGCCTATAACATCAAGAGAAAATCTCTTATCGTGCTACTCAAAAGCTGCTACAGATTTAACCCCTTGATCCCAGATTAACATAAAACAAGATATGTTTGTAAAACATAGATGCCCCCCTCCCTCATTACCCTTGCCCTCGCTACCCTTGCCCTCGCTACCCTATTGATAGTGGTACAAGGGGCACTCGTGACCTTACAAAATTAGTGAAGGTTGATCATACATCAATGTCACACATCTTTATTCTTTAACCTAGCCCTTAAAAAACGACTAAAAACCTGGGCAATATAAAAAGGTATAGCTGAAAAATTAGTCATCATTTAGAAACCATATTCAGCAAAGTGGCTTTATGACCTTGGCAAGGTCACTCATTTTCACTTGACCTTCTTCAGTTATTGTGCAAGAAAAAAGGAAGTCTACTGTCTGTTTGTGACCCTCAAAACTGGGTCAAGGTCACCCATCTACAAACTCAAACTAGCACTTATAGGCAGCCATAAAGCTGTGCAATATAAAAGTGCTACCTCTAAAATGCAAGTTATCATGCAGAAACAGTATTCAACCAAATGGCTCTGTGACCTTTGAAATTAGGTCAAGGTCACCCATCTTCAAACTTGACCTAGACCTGAATACGGACAATTATCCAGTGGGATATAAAAGTCCTAGTTTAAAACCTCTTCAGTTATCATGTGGAAACCTAATTTTATCTCAGGTACCAACGTGACCTTGGAAATTAAATCAAGGTCACGAAACTTTCAACTTCTTCCAGCCCTTAGCATGAACTATAGACCTGTAAAGTATCCCAGTCCTAACTGAAAAACTTCTTGTGTTATTGTGCAGAAACCACAGGAAGCATGAAACCATATTCAGTAAAGTGGCTCTGTGACCTTTAAAATGAGGTCAAGGTCATCAATCTTCAAACTTCGCCTAGCCCCTAATATGGACTAAAATCCTGTGCAATATAAAAGTCCTAGCTTAAAAACCTCTTCAGTTATTGTGCGGAAACCAAAGTTAATTCAGGTACCACTGTGACCTTGGAAATTAGGTCAAGGTCGCCCATCTTCGAACTTCGCCTAGCTTTTGATTAGAATGATACACCTGTACAGTATCAAAGTCCTAGCTTAAAAACTTCTTGAGTTATTGTGCAGAAACCACAGTTTAACTACAATCTCTCTGTGACCCTGAAAACTGGGTCAAGGTCACCCATCGTCAAAATCAACCTAGCCCTTACAGAGAACCATAAAGCTGTGCAATATAAAAGTTCTAGCTCCAAGGTATAAGTTATCATGCAGAAAGCATGAAACCATATTCAGTAAAGTGGCTCTGTGACCTTTAAAATGAGATCAAGGTCATCCATCTTCAAACTTCGCTTAGCCTCAAATAGGGAATATAATCCTGTGCAATATAAAAGTCCTAGCTTAAAAACCTCTTCAGCTATTGTGCAAAAACCAAAGTTAACTCAGGTACCACTGTGACCTTGGAAATTAGGTCAAGGTCACCCATCTTCGAACTTCGCCTAGCTTTTGACTAGAATAATACACTTATACAGTATCAAAGTCCTAGCTCAAATACTTCTTGAGTTATTGTGCGGAAACCACAGTCTACTGACCAACCTACAGACCGACAGACCGACCGACCGACATGTGCAACGCTATATGCCCCACCTTCTTCGAAGGGGGGCATAAATATCACATGGAAATCTCCAGTACAAAACTGTGGCACAACAGGATCCAGCATTGCATAATGAGTAGTGAATTAACAATGACACATTACATGTATACCAAATTTTTGAAGATTTTTTTACAATCAACCACGAGACATTCATGAAGAAGAAATGTTTAACAGCAAACCATGAATGGTTAAACTGCAAAAACACCGTTTATCTTTGAAGTTACCGCCAAGTTGTCTAAACGCTTACGCGATTTTGCACGTAGTGCATTCCTTTTGTCCAGCAGGAGAGTAGACCCCTTTCCCACAAGGTGTGGGCGTGACTGTCGCCTTGCCACACTTATACCCTGGTGTACAGGGAAAACACCCAAACTGCCGTTTCGCTGGTTCCCCTGAAGCATAAAACATTTGCCAATTATCTCAAAGTTTCACGCTTTTAGTGCAGTTAAGTTGGACAATTTCCACTGGGTTACACGGCAAAAGGTGCAATAAGGTGTGGTGGATTGCTGATACAAAACATATTTTCATAAGCCTGAAAAAAATAGCCAGTTTCTCAGGTACTGGTCACACAATTCTTAAAGTCCTCCTCTAAACACCTTTTATACTTTCAAACAGGAATAAAAATCTAATTTTGTGGCATTTTTTGCCTCTTATGTACTTTAGGCTTTATTTTGGCTCTTTTCAACTATCTATTTGATTTACATGGCATAATATTCGTAGAATTGCACCATACTGATCAGTGTGTACATATGGACGCAACCAGTCCTTCATATAATTTTCAAATTGCAGATGAAATACCAGACTCCCATTAATAATAAATATTTCAGAATTTCTGCCTTGCCACAAACTTCTTTTTTGACAAAATTTGCCCAGTTACTGCTGGTTTGAGCATATTTCACAGTCTGCACTAATAACAACTAAAACTGATATGACCTGCAGATGAGTTTCGACTTTTACAAGAACCCTCATTTCCTTACTCTGAAAGTCAAAGCTCTGGTCATCTGTTTTTGCATGACCTGGCAAGCCCTATAACGTCACTCGCTACGCAACACAAAAACCACCGCCTTTAATTCATTCCATACCAATCCCTGATATTTACGTACATGTTTATTTACCAAGATTTAAGACGACAATTGCATATTTAAATTCTTCATGAAAAGAGCTTTCATTCAAGTACCAACATACGTATAGTCTTAAGTCAGAGCCAGAACCACTGACCAAGGCCTGTGACCATAGTATGGAATGAGTTAATCCATGCATGTTGGTACTTTAAGGAAAAGCTCTGCTTGTGAAAAATGTCAATCTGCAACTACAGTAAAACCTCCCTATACCAAACACCCTTGGGACCGGAAAAAAAAACATTTGTTACGGAGAGGTGTTCGGTACAGGGAGGTTTGCTTACATTGGAAGTATACATTTGGGACTGAGCAATGGTGTTCTGTACAGAGAGGTGTTCGGTATACTGAGGTTTTACTGTATTGTCTTAAATTTAGACAACTACACAGAAGAACCTGGGCCCATATGGAATGAGCACCAATGTCACAGTACATGCTTACCTGGTCCCACATAGACTGGGGTGGCGGTTCCCGCAGAAGCTTGGGTGACTCCGTACGGCATGTACGTTCCATCGGGACACTGCTCTGGGGTGACTGTGTGCTGCTCACAATAGTGTCCTGGGCAAAGATAAGATAATCATCAGCTGGGAAACCTTTTCGTTACTGTCACAACTGTACTACAATGGTGCCTGCTCTGAAGACCACCTCTCGTGAAATGTTGCACTAGTTTTTCAGACCACCATTTCAAGACACTGGCCTTTAATTTGTTTGCTAGCTTACCTGCAGTGAAAGACCACCTGTCACATGTGACCACTTTTGTCTGGTATTAAGGGTGGTCTTAAATAGCAGATACCCCTGTATTACCAACATTAAGATAAGCATGATGATGCAGATAAACGGTCATTGCATTACAATACGAGGAAACGCCTTTTTTTGCTGATAATAGAGTGAAAACTCGTTATAATGACACCGTCTGTTCCCTTAGAAATGTGTCAGATAACTGAATATGTCACCACTTCCCTTTTTTAGACCACATTTCCAAAGTCCCTTTTGCTATCTTTCCCATGTTATTGCACCTCCATTGAGAGACCACCTACCTTTTGTGACCACTTTTTGGCTGGCCCTTGGGGTGGTCTCTCAAAACAGGTTTCACTGTACTTTAATTACGATTATTTTTTTTTTACTTTGCTGCATTACAATGTACATCTCTGTTCCATTTTACTTGCTACTTACCCTGAGTACAGTTCTTGCAGTCTGCCAGTTCCTTCATACTGAATTGGGCATTGTACGTGCCATTAGGACAGGGGAATTCCTCCGCAATCCTGGTACCATTGGGGCAGTAGTACCCAGGAGGGCATGCTGCATCAGGCGCCGGCTTACCACCTAGAAACATTACACATAAAGGATTGTTTGCCATGAGAAAAGGGCTGCTCTTAATTGACTCAGGAAACGAAAAATTAAAAATCCGAAGGGCCGATACATGTAGTACTACCTGACCGTAAGCATATGAAAGTGATTTGTATTTGCAGTAAAATAGCTGAACCCCCTGGTAATACCAAAACAACCGTTTCTCCATGCACTCTGGTTGATTTTTGGAACTACTTCAGTTCACAACTGATGCAGATGGGTATTTATTCAGGTTACATTATTTCTGCAATTTCACAGAACAAAAATTCCTGCATCAGCCCCAAGTTACAGTCTGTACTTCTATTACTGTATTTTTTCTCCTTTAATTCTTTCAGTGCCAAGCACGACTAAAGTCAATCTGCTCAAGTCAAACTAGTCTGAATTATCACAGGGATCCCAGATTCGTATTCTCATAAAAATACCTTTCATTCAAGTACCAGTATGCCTACAGTTCCAGAGAAAATATCCAAAGTCAACAGCTTTTCTCAGTGAGCATTGGCCGCATGGTGCCCAATGCATGCCAAGAAAAGCTGTTGACTCAGTCCAAAATTTGGCATTGAAAGAGTGAACTTGCAGTTCTGCTTGCTTTTTGTTTCTTTTTTCTTTCGTTACCTGAACAGTAGTATCCCTCGGTGCATACGGTACACTGACTGACATCATACAAATTCGATTTCTCTGTGTACGTTCCCTTGGGGCATGGATAGCGATCTGGTGTAGGTGTCTGTAGTGGACAGTAGTGACCTGGAGCACAGGGTCTCGGCGGGTTCGTGCTACTGAAGTTTCCTGCAAAAATCCAACTTAACCATGACTATGGCACTTCACTGTTAACACTGCAACAATTTACTTTTGAACCTAAACTAAGTACCAAATTGGGACACCATAACACGTTTTCCTATTTAGGGTTTTGGTTGGCAAATGTGATCATGGGCTGACACTTTTCTTTTAAACAAATCTATATATGTAACAATATAATTTTATATCAAAAACAGCAAAAAATTTCAAACAAATTGATTTTTCATTTTTTTAAACACTTCACCATGACTGCAATTATAGACATTTTATAACAAGCTTTTAAAATCTAATAATTCCATTGCTGCAGATGTAATTAAATTTTGTTCCAAATCTTGACCAAGTTTGTAAATAAATTCTAGATAACAAGAGGGTGGCTGGATAATCATTTTAACTTTTACTATGCTCATGGCATGGTGAAAACAAACCTGTTCCAAATGTACAGTAGTAGCCCAGAGGACAAGGGTCACACTCGTAAGACGACGTCAGATCCACACGGCCACTGTAAGTGCCCTCCGGACAGGGATACTGGCCTGGCGTGATGGTTCCATTGGGACAGTAGTAACCTGAAGAAATAAAAATATTGTCAATATGCTTTATTCCTCTGCAGTTCAACGTTTGCTGCAAAAGTCTACTTCCTCCAAATTAACAATGAAACAATATGCAACTTGCATGGATGGAAACTTAACCCTTACAGCGCTGATTTAAGACCGAGTCAACAGATTTCCTCAGGACACTGTGCGCAAAGTGTCCGGAGGAAAGCTGTTGACTAAGACTACTTTTTGCTTTAGACTAGGCTTGCTGGTATTTGAATAAAAGGTATCTTCATGAAGAATTTGAATCTTTTAACCATTATATGTTTAACAGTAATGAGAAAACAACTACAGCCGTGATTAGCTTTTTAAGGGTTAATTTCTTCCACATGCTTTCGAATACAGATCTGGCAACTTTTGATTCTGATTTAAAAGCACGAAATTTTTGTCTTCATGATGTGCAGGTATCTTTCACTCTTGTGGTCATTCAAGTATAGATTAAATTAGATGCCTCAACTCACTTTAACCTAAATTGCAAACATATTTTGGACAATTTTACTGGATAACACTTATTCATACACATATGGAGATTGCAGAACAAACACAATGGGCATATCTCAACATCAAAGGACTGTGTAAACAAAAGCAAAAAAATGCCGATATTTTGAGAAAAATTTGGAAAGGGGGGGGGGGACTAACACAAAATTGTATTTTCACCAAATTTGTGGAAAACCTAAAAAGACATTGTCAATTTGACTGAATAAAATACATGTAAAAACATGAATTTGGCAGCTGTTATTCATATGAGGCAGCATGGAGATGGAGACCACACTGCAGGAAAATGGTGATACATTGTACCGGACTAGGAAAGAGGGGTAGGGGCGTGTAATTCACAATTAAGGTTTTTGAACTTTTTACTTTTTTTTTCTTTTCTTTCATGTTCCCTAATACAAAAGGTAAATTCCATGTTCAGGCATTACTCACCCGGTCAACCAATCCCATCGAACATGTTTTTTGTTTGTTTTATTTTTTTGGTTTGGTTACGAACAAGCATTCTCCCCTACTTGTCAGTCCTTACCTTCCTCACACGGATCTGTGACATTATGCTGACCCACACGCGGACAGGAGTATCCAGCATCACATTTGCGACAGTTGAGTGGGTGTCCAGTTCGCCACTCGGGGTTGTAGGTGCCAGCAGGACAAGGGAGAGGTGCGACCCGGGCAGCATTCTCTGTGCCCCACGGGCAGTAGTTGCCCGGTGGGCAGTCCAAACACTGAGTGCCATCTGCAGGCAGAAATGTGAACTGATTTGACACAGAATACACCTTGAAAACATTTATTTCATGTAACAGTTATCTTATGATACAGTTATTTTTGTCAATACCCACAGTAACATTATCTCACTCTTTAAAAGGCCAACATATCTAATGGAGCACTCACTTTCTGCCGAGTCACAGAGCGCAGAGTTGAAACAGTGACCAATGCCCTGTAAACGGCAACCATAAACACTTATGACCAATTTCCTGTAAATATATATTTTTTTCTCAAGAGTAACCAAACATATTGATATTCACTCTAGGGTTGAGCAGAACTAGCCTCTTAGGAGTCCGGGAAATGATTTAACTGGTCACACAATTTGGCGCACCCTGCATGTGCTGTCATCAACACGTGCCTTAATTTTCCTGCTGAAAACATTTACAGCTTCATGGTCTATCAATGTCAGTGTTCCTTGACCCCAAGTATCTTTTTTTCTATCCCCAGAGCACACATAAACTTGTGACCCAGTTCTTATCAGAAATTTCAGCTAGTTTAATGTTTTTCCTCAGCACCTTGGTCTTTCAAGACAGGTTTCACTGTAAACATTGTAAAACCTTGTAACAAAGACACAACCTGTTCCCTGCAAAGTGTATCAGGTATCTGAATATGTCAGACAAGTTAACCAAATAGCAAATGAATTTGACTTTAAGTCCCACAAAACTTATGTCCTGGAGTGAGTATGTCCGATATTTGAGTGACGTTATAATGAGGTTTCACTATACAGAGACCTAGCTATCCAGGTGAGGTAGGAGTTAACTCATTCCATACTATGGTCACAGGCCTTGGTCAGAGGTTCTGGCACTGCCTGGCAAGTCATGCTGCAGCTGCCCTTGCAGCAGCTGCAGCATGACTTGCCAGGCAGTGCCAGAACCACTGACTTAAGGCTATATAGGCATGTTGTTACTTGAACGAAAGCTCTTTTCATGAAGAATTTAAATATGCAACTGTCGTCTTAAATCTAGGTAAATATCCGCAAAAATCCGGGACTGGTATGGAATGAGTTAAGCTGACAGATGGAATGCTGTGTCTCTTACTTATAAGTCCCAGGGTACTGCTATAGGTGCCGATAGGACACGCGTTCTGGAAGCCAGTGGACTGTCCCTGAGTACACCAGAATCCCGCTGGACATGGGCGTCCGTTCTCCGACCCCGGTGGGCAGTAATTACCCTCCGGACACAGCATACAGTCATTCTGGCTGGTTGCGTTAGTCACGTTGTTGAATGTCCCACCTACAGAAAAAAAATAATGGACCCTACTGAACAGACAGGACAGTACATGTATGTTTGTCAATAACCACCCCATTCATTTATAATTACATATTACAATTTACATCAACAGAACTCCCAGTGCTGACTTTGCATCATAATGGTTGTTTAATAGGTTCTTAAATAAAAATATAGAGTATAGACGTTTTTCTAAAATGCAAAATTAAGGCTCATCTGGGCCAATCATCCCACATGGACATGATGCTCCTATCTAAAAATACCCACTAACTCAAAATAGAGTGGACCTCAACAACAAACTGGATACCCCCTTGTTGATTTCAGACATAAATTGAGCTTATTTATATCATTATAGAATCAGTGAAATTTTCACCCATCCATGGACGGGAGTTTTGGTAAATTCTGCAACAGCCCAAAGCATGAACATCTTGTTCCCAGTCCGTTACTAGTGTCCGTTCTGTACTATTTTGACCCATAACCCCTTTCGCGGATAGCCTTGCACATGTGTATTTGGTGTGAAAGTGACTTCCACCGCACAGGATGCTGGGATGCAAAAAGGCGCGAGCTGCAGAGTTGCCCATCTAAAACGCTCTGTTGCTAGAGTTTGGAAATGGACTGTAGCTCAACAGAGAGCATACAAACATCATAGAAATATAATATTAAATGACTTTAATATATATGCTATCGAAGGGTTAGCTTTTCTGACCGATTGTTTAGCTTTGAAGTGGAAAAAATAGCAATGCAACTTTCCCAACTTTCACGCATTTAGCATGAAATAGATAGGGAATGCGGTCCCCAACCGCATGGTGTCTCTACCAGTGCCCCCTTTTTCTCTGGGAGCAGATACGGGCAAACTCGTCAATTTTGGCCTTCGCGTAATGGGTTATTGAAACTGAAATGTAATTATGTACTGGAAAGGGTTTATTTCACTTATGTAGCCATGGTAACACACTTCAGCCTTTCTGTGATATTCTCTTGCATGCCTTCACATCAGGGATGTTTCCGTTTATGCCAGCATGTATAACATGGCCACGCTTTACGAACCAATCGCGTTGATTCATGGCACACATTGTAGTGAGGTAACAAAAGCAAATGGCAAATTTATGTTCTGGGCTGGTCCAGTGCTTACTACCACTCCCACCCATAGGCCAGTGAAACATTCAATGACACTATAATGGTATAAACAGGCTAAAATTAAATCTGCCTCATTAAAAATTCTGCTTTTTTTTGTGTTGAGGAGTATAGGGGCATAAAATACTGAATGCCATTCAGAAAAAGGACATCAAGCTGGAAGAATATTTTATAGCTATCTTTCTCGCAGTAACAAAAGTTCTTTAGCCACGCAAAGGTAAACAGTATTCCAGCAAGTTGAAAGGGGAAAGGTCACTTACAGTGTTGAGTGACCTTTGACCTAAACCTTTCTGTAGCCAGCTGTGCCGAGAAAACAAGTTTTGTTTTTTTTTTTTTTTTAGGATAGCAAAACTCTTGAGAATAATTATGGCAATGACTGTGTAGCCCAGGTGTTACCTGGACAGGGGTAGGTGGTACTCATGGTGGTTCCTGCCAGACAGTAGTGTCCCGCCGGGCACGGCTTAGTGCTGTAGTCCACAATCCCAACCTCGTCACAGTAGTAACCTGTTGACAAAGAAAAAAAAAAAAAATTAAAAATACAGTCACACCTGCTTTCAGACTACTGGGAGGAAAGACCACCTGCTTTTTCAGACCATGTTTCCCGTGTCCCTTTTGCCATCTTTCCCATGTTATTGTACCTCTATTGAGAAACCACCTGCCTTAGGGGTGGGTTTCTCAAAACAGGTTTTATTGTAATTGAAAATTAAATTCAACCCCCAAACTGAGGAAAATTGAACTTACATCAAACTAACAAATACCAAGACAATCCTGATGTTTATCGTGCACACACAATCATGGCACATACCCAGAGATACCAGCATGTCACAGGAAATAAAACAAAAGGTCCTGGATTTAGGATATTTACACTGCTTTTATGGTATTTGTAGTCTACATATGCAACATCTTGACAGAGACATTGCAACGGAAATCAGAATTTCCACATAAAAGCAGAAAAGTGGTATTACTCAGGGACAGATGTAGACTTTAAAAATCTTTTACCAAAATTGGCTGTCCAGGCATAATTTACAAAAAAATGTGGTGTTGAACTTGTAATAATTCGATCTTAAAATATTTTAGCCATTTTGACATTTTTGTCAAACACAAGAAATATCAACATTTGGCTAATTGGCTAATGGTCAGAGTGGTCTCTGATCACTGCATACCAGCAAATGAATATACAACAATAAGAAACATAATTTGATCTTTCACAATATTTATGCCTTTGGTCAGCAGAGCTAACAAAGTTACACAAATTTGTGTAAATCTCCTTTCCCAACATTTTTTTTTTAAAGAACTCACCTGGCGGGCATGCTACACACTCCTTTATGCTCTTTGACCCATTGTTTTTATTGTACATTCCAGCTGAGCATGGATAAAAAACTTTGCCGTCACAGTAACCTCCCCTGTCGCATACTCCATCAGAAGGAGTGGCACTTGTTGATCCCATGGGGCAGATGTATCCTGGTTCGCATGCCTTACAGTAGATGGCAGCACCAGTCGAGTATGTCCCTGCTGGACACTCCTTCCTCCTGGATGCTGAAGTGGTACAAGGAAAGGCACTTAAATTAACTTCTCCAGAGTAAAATGAGATCTGTCAGACAGAAATGTAAAAATCAGTAAAAGTCCCACGCAAAAATGTTATTTATCCCTCACCCCTATGGCAATGACCTTGAAATGAAATTTGTTTGATTTATGCTGTAGACTTACAATGGAGTTCTGAAAAGTAAGGACCTGTATCATAATTGCACATTTAACCCTTTCCCCTTAAATCGGCCAAAACCGTCTGGTGGTCAAATGTCGTCTGCTTCAGCATTTTCAACTGATTTCAACAGCAATGAAAAACAATTTGACTGAGAATTGAAGATGAGACCTGTCAAGACAACATGACCCAGGTCAACAGCTTTCCTCAGCATGGGTTGGGCACTTAGCTGAGTCAACAGCACTTAGTGCCCAACCCATGCCGAGGAAAGCTGTTGACTCAGTCTTTATACAAGGGGGAAAGGGTTAATTGAAACACCTCAAGAGGTCTGACCATCAACTCAAGACCGAAAGTGAAATTTTCAACACCAGAATGTGCAAATATATCAAAAGCAAAATTTCCGGTATTGATAAACTTGAACAGCTCTATGACCCATGTTCACCATGAACATCCAATTGAATGAGACAGCAGTCACACGCTGCAGTACATGTATTACAATATTCTTCATCAGTACCGTGTCCAAAACACATCCAACATTATTTCTGCTCATTTTTCATTTTGCAAACCTAGTGCCCTGTTCTCTTTATAACATACATGTACACGTATGAACTCACCCTCGGGTTTGGGGCAGTAGTAACCAGCCTCGCAGGCCGTGCAATTGGGCGAGCGAGCAGCACTGTAATATCCTAGCTGGCACGTCTTGGGCCCCTGGATCGTTGATGGACACTGGAAACCCTCCGGACAAATCGTGCAGGTCTTCTGGCTTCCAAAGGAGTAGTGGCCACTCGTACATTCCGTCCTGTCAACAAAATCAAAGCTTCTGAAAACATTTACCTCATTTAGCACACTATTACTAAAGTTAAAGAGTCAACTCTAGACAGGTAAGTACACATTTCATGGGGTAACCAGGATAAAGGGCTTTCGGTCCAAAAAATTCTGCTCCAGGAAGCCACCTCCGGGCCAAACACAGTGGAGCATTGATATTCGTCAAACTTGATGAAGTATTGAAAGACACAGAGCAACTACATACGATCTTGACCAAGCCTGAAGATGAGCGATAAGTGTAAAAATTACATAGGAACACGCCTCTGGAAGGATGCATAGCACCACAAGATAAAGGTGACACATCCTATGGGCAAAATAAATCAACACTGCAGGTCCGCCATATTGGAAAACCACAGTCTGGACGGATCCAACACTGAGGTGAAAACATAAAACACCAAGACATGCATGGACTCTGAACGACAAGCTTTGTAAATTTACCTGTATGAAAGATCACCTGTTCATCATGATGTTATCCCGTAACTGAGGAGTAACCAATAGGAAGCCTGAATAGCAGCGCATATGCTGTAGGGCCACAATGCACTGTTACCCCCGTAACCAGGGAGTGGCCAATAGGAGCCGACTTCAAATAGTATGACAGCATTTTGGCATCTGAATGAATGTTCCTTTTATAAAGAATCTGAAAACTCAATCTCCAGTACAAATCTAGATATGCTGAATATATACACTGGTACCTGCTCTAAAGACCACTTATCATGAAAAACCATGCCCTTATTTAGACCATCCACTCAGCACAGTAGTTTTTTTTTTTGATAAATTTACCTCTACTTCAAGACCACTTGCAATACAAGACTATTTTTTGCAGGCAGTAGGGGTGGTCTCAAATAGCAGGCATACTGCACAAAAAAATCTGGGAATGCATTTAATCAGATAACTCTTTCAGTTCCACATTTTGGACTGAGTCAACAGCTTTTATCAACACACTTTGGGCACAATGCACCCAAAGTGCACTGAGGAAAGCTGTTGACCTGTAACACCACATTCTATGTAACTACAGTGCTCCCTCTTTATAATACCCCTCATTACAAGGCCGTTTCTGATACAACATGGTGGGTACCATGGCTCCCTCTGAAATACTTTTCCCATTACTTCAATGTTAAAAGTCCCTCTGTTATAAGGCGGTTTTGCTTTAACACGATCCGCACTTTGGACCCCAACACTATAAAGAGGGAGCACTGTACAAGCATGCTGGTACTTGAATGAAAGGTCTTTTTACAAGGTACATAGATCTAACATCCTTATTATAATCCAGAGTAGTAAGTTTTAAGAAGTTTGACTCTAGTCGCAGTATGCACTGAAGAGTTCCGGGCACTACCCTGAACAATTACCCTCACCTGCTATCAGTGTCCGTGTTAGGACACTCATAACCTGCGGGACACAGTGTGCACACAGACTGGTTGCCCGTGGAGAAAGTTCCATCTGGACACGGATTCTTGGTGTCTGCGGCTATGGATGGACAATAAAATCCTGCAGGACATTGTGTGCATGACGTCTGTTCCCCAACAGAGTACGTTCCCGTCGGACATATCTGCTTGTAGTCATCATCCGTTCTGGGGCATGCATACGCCTTCGGGCATTTTTCACATTTTGTGGCACCTACAACAAAAGAAGGGAACTTTATAATATGCCCTGGTCCTGTCAAACAGGTCTTTCTTGACATCACAAAAGTTGAACAGCCTTCGAATCTTAATATCAACCCTTCCCCCTTGAATTCAGACCAAGTCTACTATCATCAACAACAGTGTATCAACCAGCAAAAAGTACAGGTCTTCGAAAAAAAAAAAAAAAAAGTCATCAGCTCAACATATGTATGTGAATATAACATGTCAGCAAACTACATGTACTTTGTTTCTGATAACCCCACAAACAGGTGAAATACCCCTTCAGTAAACTTCATACAGGCTCATATTAAATGTTAAATATTTTCTTTTTTCCCACAACTTTCACATACTTCATAAATGCACTTTCAATAAGTTTATCAGATGGAATGCTTATTCAAAACAGGAAACAAACATCTCTGATCTGTATACTGCATAGGTGTCAACACCCAAATGTTTTGTATCAGGAGATTCAGGTAACAGGTGCATGAAAACCATCAAAATCTCCTCGTTTTAACAACTTCTGGAGTCTCCAAATATGGAAACTCCCACTAAAAATTTGGAGATTTGACAGGAATGACACTGACCTGCCAAGGCATACTGGCCAGATGGACAATCCACAATGCCACTGCCATCAACATTGGGACATTTCTTGCCTGCTGGACACACCGTGCATGCTGTCTGGTTCAGTAGAGAGTAGGTCCCCGCTGAGCAAGTGATTTCCGTGGCGGTCCTGAAAGATGCATTTTTGGGGTAAAATTATGTTTATTCATCAATGTTCAATATCAGCTTATTCCAGAACAGATCCGACACACTCCAACCTTTATACCAAAATTTGTGGTGAAAATAACTCATGCTCATCACTTCTAGTAACGATACTACTGAACCTCCAGAGCTTTAAGTAACAGTTACCGTGTTATCCCTTTTTAGTGCCCCTGCTCCCTTAAGAACCCCTTTATTATTCTGGCTTAGAAAATATTCATATTTTAGACAATTTTGGAAAATTTTGTCTGTTTTCTGCCCTGTTTTATGCCAAAACAAGATCTGTTATTGAGACAAATATCCTGTAAATTGTCCAAGCGCCCTGGGTGCTAAATAGGGATAATACAGTAAGTACATTTTAAAAGAACATCAAAAACTGGCCTGCCTTTTTGGGCTTTAGACACTTTTTAGGAGCAAAAATTGTTTGCACTAGCTAAACTCTTCTGTTTACCATGGTTCTAGAATGTTTTGTGCATGGTTCATTTTTGTGCAAACGCAACTTTTCTAAAATTAGAAAAAAAAGTGCATTTCAAATTTCCACAATCATATGCTGTATATTCAGATGCAATTGGGGGCATTCTTTTTTTTTTTTTTTTTTTTTTACGGCACAATTTAATTTTGTGCATCAAGTACAAGAGCAAATAGTGTGAAACTAAGTAGAGTGTAGGAATTTCTAGAACTAGGCTACTGTAAAGAGATTTACAGCTGAACAGTTATTAACCCTTAAAGTGCTAACCACTGCTACAGTTGCTTTCTCATTACCATTAAACATATAACGGTTAAAAGAGTCAAATTCCTCATAAAGATACCTTTCATTTAAATACCAGCAAGCCTTGTCTGAAGCAAAAAGTAGTCTTAGTCAACAGCTTTCCTCGGGACTCTTTGCGCGCAATGCGCGCAAAGAGTCCCGAGGAAAGCTGTTGACTCAATCTTAGATCAGCACTTTAAGGGTTAAGGGTATGTGACACATTAGCATCAACTTTTTAACAATGCATGAATAAAAGCTTAGATTCACATACACAGTACCATGGAGCATATATTTTCTAACAGTCACCAAACAGGAGATTTTCTTTACTACATTGTCACCTGAGTCAATTTGTTGCCATCTTTACACGATATTTTAATGAATGCTAATTGTTAATTATTTCACATACATGCCATGTACTGATTCAGCTAGTTCAATTTCAAAAGTAATGACTTCAAATCTGCATCGCACCAAAACTTGCACAATAAAATTAAAAACTAACAAACTTAAAATATAACAAATCCCATATTTTCCAAATTTGATCCAATTTTCTCAAAAGTCTGACAAAGATATGCCACCTTTGACATGTGACCTGTCCAACTTCAAACTTTTGCCTTTCAGGCACACCAATGAAATTTTAAATTTGTGAGGCACTTTGTAAAAATTTATGGTATATTTCTCAGTTTATCACAAATTTTATGCTAATATTCCTGAAATTGTACAAATTTAATTCAATTTTGATTTTAAGAAGGAAAAGTAATTCAGTTTATTTTCATCGTTCTGGATAAGTCTTTGACTTGGGTCAGGTACAATGTGCTCAACTTGCAACCAAGGAAAGCTGTTGACCTGCAGCATGCCACCACGATAGGCCTGATCTACAATTTTGATCCAAAAATGTTTTCTTTTAACATATGTTCAGTCAAAGCATTAACATGATTAAAGCAAACAATACACATTGAGGCAATTTGGAGTGATTTGAGCAGGAAGGGGATAAACAGAAAATATCAGGTCTCAATATAATAATCAGGAGTGGAAATAAACTCTGAGGATGTATCAGTCCACAGCACTGACACTTTCTGATACTGCCGGTAGTCTGTCCTTGACACCCTGTTCAGTCCCATCTCGTAAATAAATACGTGACCTTGTGTTGTTTAGAAGTCTAAATGAAATTACATTTTCTATGCCTAAGTTAGCTGTATATATTTTCACAAAATTGAAAATACTGAAGTATTAAACACTGATGATAGCTTTAACTATTACGACTGTCATCTGGCCAAATCTTGTGTCAAAACATTTCCCAGTAAGTCCTGTTAGTCCACAGGACTGGCAGATCACACAAATTGTCAGTCCTGCCAGAAATCTGTCAGTTCCGGGCTGAAGGGCGGGCATTACCATTACCATGTATCTTCACTCCACTAAACAATGATAGAGTCACAGTAAGCTGAGGTGTTCTTACGTGGTCGATGGACACGCCTTCCCTTTGGGACATGCGTGGCAGATGGGATCTCCTGCTATGGAGTAACTGCCTGGACTACAAGGCTGATTCTGTGTTGGGTCAGACTGGCTGGGGCACCGTGAGCCTGCAGGACACTGGGTACAAGCCGTCTTGCCTGCTTGACTCTGCTCACCTAGTTGATAAAAAGTGAAAACGCGAAAATGAGTGGGGCAGTTCCTAAAAGCGAGGGGAAGAGAATCACGACCAATAACACTTTACATCATAATCAGTGACGGCTACCTCCTGAATAACATTAAAAATACACAGCTTGTTTTGACAAAACCATTTGTCCATGTCTCATCCAACATTATACATGTACTTACCATATATGCGGAATAAGGAATGATTTATCATTTTCAAGA
The DNA here is from genome assembly GCA_964020975.1 of Hermodice carunculata. Lineage (NCBI taxonomy): Eukaryota > Metazoa > Annelida > Polychaeta > Eunicida > Amphinomidae > Hermodice > Hermodice carunculata. The sequence continues at coordinate 64,952,153 of OZ026618.1, read as the reverse complement.
GCACAGAGAGAGAGCCCAAGGTGGGTGGGTTTGGGGGCTCAATAATGGGGTATGCTTTTAATACATATACTGCAATAAAATAACGATTAAGTGATCACAAAGATTGTAATTGCCACTGAATATTAACCAGAAAACTGGACATAGTTACACTGTAACCCAGTCAATCTTGACGATACATTTATATGTGTATTTCAAATAAAAACCAAAAGTGGAACAAGTTTTTTGTAAATTCTCTTCCCCCTATTTCCAGCTGAAATGGGAAGTCATCATTTTCACATGTTGGAAAGTAGTCTTTCTGGAAAAGCGAATAGTACTCTTTGCACTTTCTTGAAAATGATGAAAATGTTGAACTGTCCTTTATATTACAGATCCTCTCATGGTGCCATCACAGAAACCCTATTAGTCTGGAGAGAATATATTTTAGTTAGAATATTTTAGTTCCCTCCCCACAATTTTTTTATCTTCCAGACTGACTGCGTGTCATGCTTGCATGCTTTATGGACCCACTGCTCTGGCAGTGTACCAAGTCGAGCCGTTGATTAATGTTACATTATGTCTTACTGACAAAAAAGATGCAGATTGTATTTTGCAATACCAGACTGCCAGTCTGTTGTTAATTTTTAATGGAAAGAAATGCACCTTGATACATAAGTGTACCATCCCTCAGGGTTTAAAAAAAACACAACCACATATTATCCACATCTACAAGTAACAATTGTTCACTCATGGGCTGAAACCACTGTCATATTTTCAACTTACATATTTTCGTATTAGCCTAAAGACCTGCAACACATCATTAACCCTTTCCCCCTTGAAGTGAGACTGAGTCTACAGCTTTCCTAGGCATCCGTGGGGCAGTTAGTACTCACCCTCACCAAGAAAGCTGTTGATCAGGATTATGCTGTCTTAGCCCTTTCCCCCAAGGCCTTAAACTGGCCAAAACCGGCTGGTGGTCAAATGTCGTCTGCTTCAGCATTTTCAACTGATTTCAACAGCAATGAAAAACAATTTGACAGAGAATTGAAGATGAGACCTGTCAAGACAACATGACCCAGGTCAACAGCTTTCCTCAGCATGGGTTGGGCACTTAGTGCCCAACCCATGCCGAGGAAAGCTGTTGACTCAGTCTTAATTCAAGGGGGAAAGGGTTAATTAGTAGGTCACCTCTACAATTCTCCAGCTGTTTTTTATTACCATGATTACTGCTGAAGACATTTGAACCACCAGCTAGTTTTCGGAAAGAGTTGAGTAGAAAGGGGAAAAACATCTGGTTGTGATGCTAGCGCCACCTATCCCCCAAAAGCATAATATTTTTTTATTACCATGATTACTGCTGAAGACATTTGAACCACCAACTAGTTTGTGGAAAGAGTTGAGTAGAAAGGGGAAAAACATCTGGTTGTGATGCTAGCGCCACCTATCCCCCAAAAGCATAATAGATGCATTAACTGGCAAAGTTTGTTGATCCAGAAACTTATGCCAATGTTTATGTGTCAACATGAAGAAATGTGTTCAGTGAAGTTATACATTTACATATCTTTGTGACATGATAGCACAAGCCTTTAACAAAAAATAATAATACTGTTTTGTACGTGTAATAGCCAGATCTTCAACTAGCAACCTTTGGCATATATCACGATTTAAGCCAAAAACTGAGAACACTTATTGGGCAGATCCAAGTCTCCCACTGAGGCGGGAGATCTCCCGCTTTTTCATACTTTTTACAAAGTCTCCCACTATTTATAAAATGTTTCTCACTTTTTATAAAATTTTTAAAAAGTAGCATTGCTCCATCGGTGGCTGTAAAGTTGTGCTGTTTTGCCGTATTGTTGTACTATATACAGGCAGAATACATGTATGTCTATGATGGTGCCTAGAATGATTCAACATGCAGGAAATGAAGGTGCAAATTTCAAATTTTTCCTGGGGGAGCATGCCCTCTGACCCCCTAGCTGTGCTTCACGCCTTTGGGGCTCGCCCTCGGCACTCGCCCTCACACTTTTCAGTACATGCAGGAGGGACATCTCCCACTTTAAACATACACTAGCTCCACTCTGCTTGGACGTGATGTTCACTCTGTCCTGCAATTTAACCAGGGTTCATAAGTGTAGACTACGGAAACCTCAATTGCAGGAACTTTTTCCTTTGGAAATGCCATCTTTAACAAATTGAAGGTGAAACGAGCACAGGTGATCCAAGAGTTTGTAAAGCAAACCAGGTCAGCTCTGGTTCCAGTTCCACTGAGGAGGTGGCAGCACTGGAGAGTTTGGTGATAATTATCACTCAGCCAGTTGTGGCCATAATGGGGGAACAAACAAAACATATCAATTCAAAGGGTTGTGATGATGTCACTGGCAGATTTTTCCTCTGGACAGACAGTGCCTTCTTCAGACCGTAGTCTCAGCCTTTCAGCCTTGCCGGGGACGTTGTTTGCTGCGCAAACTCATCACCCAAGCTCCTTTCGCAAAGCTCCTTTCGCATTCAATCTATTAAAGATAACATTCCCAAAGAAAAATTTCCTGCAAACGAGGTCTCCCCAGTCTAGTTTATGTCATGAAACAGCACTTATGGGCTGATAAGCTCAACTGCTGTGTTTGCTCGAAGTACATAATCAATACATGAACAAGGAAAAGACTGTCAAAGTAGCGGGCAGTGTGAAATTAACGCTTTCCCAGTTACCGTACGATTGAGTTGACAGCTTTCCTTGGCAGAGGTTACATGTAACCCACACAAAGTTGTTGACCTAGGGCATGCCATCATTATAGGTATCATCGACAATTCTCAGCAAAAATATTTTTATATTGACGACGATTTCATGTGAAAAGATTGAGGCAGACGACAATTTACATCCATGGACTTTGAGGCAATATGAGCAGGAAAAGGTCAAGAAATACGGTGGTCCCTCATTTCAAAGACCCCCACTACCTTGAGAGATGCCTTTGAAGACCACAAAAGTTCTCTGGTGATACTCTTTTTCATTTTGACCTCTATTGACAGACCACATGCCTTATGTGACCACTTTTGGGCCAGTCTAAAGAAAGACTACTGTCATGCTTCAGTAACCCACACATTTCTCAGCCTTATTCTGTCCCATTTAATTCATCATCACTTTGACGGATTTGTATCTGTACCACCATTCTTCCAATCTTCATTAAGGCTACAATTGAACTCTATAGCTTTCAATCCGGAACTTTCCATCCATTTGGTCATGTGGATGTTTCAATTACAGGTTTTTGGGGGTTTTTTTTGGTATGATTGTCTCTACCAGGACCATGCTGGCAACAGTTGTACATAGTAACCCCTGCATGTTAAAAAACACATCTATAGCCCTTCATGTGCTCAAAGATGGGAACAATCTGAAAATACAGGGGGCCAGATGAACACATGTAGCGACTCAATTCATGGATGAGAAATTTATCAATAAACTTGTTTTTGATTCTATACACTTCCATAATATCTTCTCCATGCAACACCTGTTTTGTTACCCGTGTCATAAGCAACAGCCACTTTTTTTAATCGAACATGCCCATACTGACAACAGACTGAGTGAAATCGGTCAGGTGATTTGAATGTTATGCAGCGAAACCTCATTATAATGACACCATCTCTTCCCTACAAAATGTGTCAGATATCTTCATTGATCATGAATATGCAAGATATAGAAAATCCAGTATGGGCAGCCCACTGAGGATAACCAGTGATCCCAATGTTATCCGCAATGGGCCACCCATACTGGATTTTCTTCCTCCTATGTCTAAACAGGGCAAATATACACCAAATCAAAGTTGTATCGGAGAAACAAGTTTTAAAACGACGCCATTTTGAAAGTGGGAGTAGTTGGTATTTCATCAAATGCACCCTGGCCTCTCATTGGTTTATCTGCTACTTGAAATCAGTGAGTGACAAATCAAATGAAAGATAAATGAGTCAAATAACAAAGGAATAAGCCACAGAGCCACCTCAGTTGAGCATTCTCAGTGTGGTGTGTTCCTCTATTTAGGTAACAAGCCATTCAACACAAACTTGAACCTTGTAACATGGAAATGTGCAAAGGTAAAACAGGAAAATGAAACCAATTCTTATTCACAATCAATTCATTCAGGAAGTATCATGATAAACAAAGCAGATCTTTCATGGCGGATCCTAATATGTCTTTCTGTCTAATAAAAACTGTCAGTGTCCTTTCGGATTTTGTTCTGGTGATGACAAGGATATAAGGGTTGTTTCTGTAAACAGTGACGTGAAAATAGTCATGCACACATATGTCAACCAGGCACATCTAGGATAATATACTTGATGTCTTTCAGGAGGATCAAGAAAATAACCAGTGGCTAATACAAAATCATCTCCTCAAGCAAATGCAGTTGACATCAAGAAGATACATATACAGTGAAACCTCAATATATTGACACTTAGATATATCTGCGCTCACTAGAGCCCTTCGGTCTCAACATCATGGGTAAATGAGCTCCCTTGCTCAGTCTTATGCTAAATTTTTGTTTCAGAGCTCATTTCCCTATATTTTTCTGCTAGGTAGACATATTTAATGGACTTACCTATGGGAAGATGCACAACTATCCGTTTACTGTGTAGTCACACAGCCAGAAGCTCCTTCAGCAGGGCTTCAGTGGAACTTTGTTTTTCCACGAACTATTCCTGTTTATGCACCCAACGACCCCTGAAGTGCACCAACAGTAACCTCAATCTTTTGAGTCCACAGTAATTCAAATTTTCATTTGGATTCAACTTTGCGTTGACAACCACTGTCACACGAAGTCCGGAGCTCCGTGTTACGTAATCACAAGCCCGTGTTTTGCGTAGCAACGGAAAAGTTGTACTCTGGTATATAAACAGACGTCACGTCATTTTCCCCTCAGTCCCTGATGAGTTTCAGTCGAAACGAAACCGGTCGGACCCATCTCCACTAGCCGTTGCGACCTTCGCCCGGTATTTTTAGCTCACTCAGATATATCCATCATATTCACTTAATGACACACCTTTCAATGAACAGAAATATCTGACACATTTCTAGCAAACAGATGGTGTCATTATAATGAGTTTTTACTTCATATAACCAAATGACGCCTCTCTCTGAAGAGACCACTCTCTATCAAGACCCTTTTTCTGTCCTATCTCTTCTTACCTGTACAGTGAAACCTGTTCCAAAGAGCCCTGACTAGAAATGACCAAATTGTGATATCTCAAGACAGGTGGTCTTTCACAAAGGTATAAATACAACAAAAAAGTAACTAGCAAAGTCCCCCCCCCCCCAAAAAAAGGTGGTTTTTCATGACAGATGCCCTCTCATTGGAGTAGTATCTCAAAACAGGGACTGCTGTAGTATCTTGTACTCTCTGTTTAGACCACTCCCGTCACAAACTATTTCTCTTCATTCCCTGGGTTATCTTTATTTGGGGATAATATACTTCTTTAACTCATTCCATACCAGTCCCTGATTTTTCCGTATATTTGCCTAGATTTAAGATGACAATAATTGAATTGCATATTTAAATTCTTCACAAAAAGAGCTTTCATTTAAGTACCAACATTCCTAAAGTCAAGGGCAGCTGCAGCATGACTTGGCAGGCAGTGCCAGAACCACTGACCAAGACCTGTGACCATAGTATGGATTGAGTTAAGTAATTTTTCATGTTCATGATTATAGTTTTTATGCGAGCTACGAAACCCACCCAGCATGACTGGCGGAACCATTAAAGAATATGGATCTGCAGCCTGCACATATTGTGTGCACATGACAGAATAAAACAAAGTAACAAGCTTTGTCCTGAAGGTATCTCACATAATTAAAACATGAAGTGCTGGGCATTATAGACCATCTGCACAACCTCTCACTGTCTCCATGGTCTGTGTGCCTGTTATTTTGTACTCAGGTGTACATTATATTTTTTTTGGTCTAAGTAAGAGAGAGAGAGAGAGAGAGAGAGAGAGAGAGAGAGAGAGAGAGAGAGAGAGAGAGAGAGAGAGAGAGAGAGAGAGAGAGAGAGAGAGAGAGAGAGAGAGAGAGAGAGAGAGAGAGAGAGAGAGAGAGAGAGAGAGAGAGAGAGAGAGAGAGAGAGAGAGAGAGAGAGAGAGATGAAGTACAATATCTTGTGGTATCAATAAATATACCCACTATACTGTGCCTGTCAATCAGTAAAAGAATCTTTACATAAACATACATGTGGGCCCCCAGAGGACCACTGTGTCCAACAGTATAGTTCCTCCAGAGGACTGCAAGTGTGGGCCACCAGAGGACCACTGTGTCCATCATTACAATACCTCCAGGAGACCACTTGTGTGGACCACCAGAGGACCCCTCTGTCCGGCAGGTCTGCATGTGTCTGTCAAATATCCCAATTGATTGGAGTCCCCACCCCACCGATCCCCACCCCTGATTTTTTTTACCCACCTTTCTGGAACTTTCATCTGAAAATTGGCCTGTTTTGAACAATTTCCCATATTATAATCTAGTTATATACACCTCTACTCTTCATTTATTGATAAAATCCCACTCATAAAGGCAACAAAATCTCCCCATTTTTGTCAAAGGATGTTGACCAGTATGGAAATTATTTTACCTCATTCCATATTATGGTCACAGGCCTTGGTCAGTGGTTCTGGCATTGCCTGCAAGTCATGCTGCAACCACAAGGGCAGCTGCAGCATGACTTGCCAGAACCACTGACTTAAGACTATAGGCATGTTGGTACTTGAACGAAAGCTTTTTCAATGAAAAATTTGAATATGAAATTGTCATCTTAAATTTAGGTAAATATACGGAAAAATCAGGGACTGGTATGGAATGAGTTAGAGTATCATAATCATGCACTTATCTCGTAATGTACCACTGACGTTGTGTGCTAAATGTAATCTGTGAAATAAAAGTACAAAAACAATCACAATACTACTACTTACGAAACAATTTTTATGAGTTGCAGAACATTACAAAACATATGACTCAGTGTTGTGAGGAAATCTATAAGTAACAGTTTATGTAAGTCCTCACCTTGGGAGGCTCATTGCATAAGCAACAATCAAGTGTCTCGGTTAACATCTGGGGAAGGCCCTCAACAAAACCCTTTTGCTGTAATTAATCAGGCCATACCATTCATAATACCATTCATAATACCATTCATAATACCATTCAGGATGCCTCATAACCACCTTTTATCCTTGCTCTGTCCAATTAACTCTTTCAGTGCCAATCATGTCTAAAGTTAATCTCAAGTCAAACTAGTCTGAATCATCATTTGGGTCTCAGATACCCATTTCTTCATTAAAAGACCTTTCATTCAAGTACCAGCATGCTATAGTTCCAGAGAAAAGCTGTTGACTCATTCCAAAATTTGGCACTTAAAGAGTTAACACTGAGTTGATGACTGAGCTAACAGCTTTCCTTGGCATGGGGCAGGCTATCTTGACGAGACTCATCTTCAGTTCTCATTCAAAATGTTTTTCGATTCACGTTTAAATCAGTCAAAACCTTGCCACAGACAACAACAGTTACTGACCACTAGCTGGTTTTGGCCAGTTTGCAGAGTAAATGGATAATAAGCCAAAGACCATACAATAAGAACAATATATTGCAGAATGCTTCAAGTACACGCTTTTGTGTACCTCACCTTGCACGAACAGAATTTATACTGTTAATTACACATACAATGTCTTCACAATTTATGCCATTTCTGGTACACTAACCCTTTCTAGCTCAAATTGCCCAAAAATTCCTTCTTACTTGAAAACATTTTTGCTGAGATATTTAAGCAAGACCATTCATGTTGGCACGCCCTAGGTCAATGCACCTAACCCACACCAAGGAAAGTGACTCCCATTTTACAGTGACCAGGAATATGTTAACCCTAAGTATCCTTATGCCAATGTATTAACATGCAGCCATCTCCCTTTACAATTAATGAGAAATGGTCCAGTGTCATACACACAATATCTGCTTCTTTTTCATCACGGATCATATATATGAATACAGTGAAACCTGTCTTGAAAGGGCACCTCTACGGATGACCAAATTGTGGTCTCTCAAGACAGGTGGTCTTTCATAGGAGGTATAAATAACAAGAAAAGTACTAAGCAAAGTATCATGAAAAATGGTCTTTTAAGACAGGTTGTCTCTCATTGGAGGGGTCTCTCAAGACAGGTACCATTGTAGTCAATAGTTTTCCTCAGTGCTCCCTGGCCTTGTGCCCTGTGTGCCCCGAGGAAAGCTGTTGACTCAGCCCCCAGCCATTCAACCCTCTCCTAGTAAGAATATAGCTGGGTCAACAGCTTTCCTTCAGCATAACATGCACGCAGGAAAGTTATTGACCTGGTGAGTGCCAGCATGGTACGTGCAGGTCTTATCCACAATTCATGACAGGAATGTTTTCTATTGACATGAAATTTTTTTTTAAATGATGCCGATGACAATCTACATCTGTGCAATTTTAAATTGATTGTTTTCTTGCTTGATTGCTTCAATGATACCTACTCAGGAATTTATTTATTTGTATGCCTGTTCTTTTCTGTTTTAACCCTTTCCCCCTTGAATTAAGACTGAGTCAGCAGCTTTCCTCGGCATGGGTTGGGCTCTAGGTGCCCAACCCATGCCGAGGAAAGCTGTTGACCTGGGTCATGTTGTCTTGACAGGTCTCATCTTCAATTCTCTGTTAAATTGTTTTTCATTGCTGTTGAAATCAGTTGAAAATGCTGAAGCAGACGACATTTGACCACTAGCCGGTCTTGGCCGGTTTAAGGGGGAAAGGGTTAAGTTATATTCAAGGGACCTTTGTTTGCAATATAAATTTCATTTGGAATTCCCATTACAATAATCTTTGTCTTGGAAGACCATACTTTGTGTGCATTATAGACTCCCGTTACTTGTATCTCTATTGACAGACAAGTGGTTTATCAACAGAGATATAAGAAACAGGGTCTGGGTTATGTCAACTGCAGTATTCAACATTTCATTGTCCGAGAAAATGCTGAGTTCATTCATGCTGCACTTTGGAGCATACATATCCTGTAGTTGAAAAACTGGAAATTCAGATCAGTTCATTGTTTTGGTGTACAGTGAAACCTGTTTTGAGAGACCACTGTGTTGAAAGACCACCTGCCTTTTCAGACCATGTTTACTATGACCCTTTTGCAATCTTTCCCATGTTATTATACCTCTATTGAGAGACCACCTGCCTTATGTGACCACTTTTTGACTTGCCCTAGAGGTGGTCTCTTAAAACAGGTTTCACTGTACTGAAACGTTAAATGTTAGCTATCTTAACTCTTTCAGTGCCTGCAGTGCCTCAAGTCAAAATACCTAAAACAAACTGCTCTGATTTATAATCGATTCATGTTCCTTGTAAAATGACCTTTCATTCAAGTGGCAGCATGCTTACAATTCCACTGAATATAGTAGTCAAGGTAAACAGCCTTCCTCAGCACGCTTTTGGGCTCACTGCAACCAAAGCATGCCGAGTAAAGCTGGTTACTCAGTCAAAAATGTGACACTGAAAGGGTTAACACAACTACAGCAGTCCCAGCTTTCACAGACACCTTCCTCTTAACTCATTCCATACCAGTCTCTGATATTTACGTATAGTTACCTAGACTTAAGACGACAATTGCATATTTAAATTCTTCATGAAAAGAGCTTCCATTCAAGTACCAACATGCCTATAGTCTTAAGTCAGTGGTTCTGGCACTGACCAAGGCCTGTGACCACAGTCTGGAATGAGTTAAAACTTCATTTTATCAGGTGTTCAGTGCTATCTTTCCCACATACTTAAACTTTCATTAACTCATTCCACCTTGTTAAAAATACCGAGTCAACAGCTTTCCTTGGCACGCTCTGGGTGCAATGCGTTGTTGAAAGCTGTTGACCATAGGCATATTATTTGGAATGATCTTCCATGCAAGTTTCATCCAAACTTTTGAAATATAATCCCTAAATTAGTAAAGTACAATTAGCAGACGACATTTAGATATTAGCGGGAAAAAGCTTCATTAGAGTGGAATGAGTTACCAGTCCACCTGCTTGATGTGAATACTCCAGAGTGGTCTCTCAAGGCCTGGGTCACCTTATGTAAATGTGTGTTAAGTACATGGACTCATCACGACTCCAATAAAACTTTGACACATAATATTGATTTTGGACGTAATGACATCGACATAGAATATTGATTTGGACATAACTACATCAACAATGCCAGAGGACCGTTGAGGTGAAGGAGCATGCTAGCTCCCTTCATACACTGCCTAAAACTGGTCTTCTCGCTTCAAAAATCCATGACTTTTTTTCAAAAAAATCTTTAATACCTCTGTAAAAGTATACATTCTGGGAACTGTAGTAGTCTACAAATTCCAAATATTCTGAAATAGGGGACGTTTAAAGTAAATACAGTCAGACAGTCACTCTGCTTCCAAACTGAAATACAATTTTGTGTGAAATTTTGAATGTAAAACAAGATTTTTGAAACAGGGTTTAGAAAACATCTGTCCAATCACTGCCAAACTTCTAAAATATGAAGCTTTTTTTTCTTCTTCAGATTTTCCTGATGTAGCATCAAAATTCAAACTTCAAAGTGGCATCCAGCAACAGCTACATGTATACATTGTTTCTGCAAATGCAGAAGCCTACCCCTAGCTATTACTTGAGGTGTTACCAAGTAGTCTATTGACATTTTTATGCACATATACAATATTTTCAGTTATCACTGATTAATCTGCATTTTTCAGAATCTGTGCATATCGAACTTTTTTTTTAATTTTGTTTTGGAAAAGCTTTTCAGAGAATGTTCCTCTGAAGATCCTGATAATCCCAAATACATATTTTTGATAGGAGTGTCAGCAACTATATGGAGAGTACAGACTCATAAGGTGACGAACCTCTTTTACACGCAAATGTCAGCTGCCACCCTAACCTGCACATGAACGCTGGCAACTAGGCAGCCCACTTTAAGCGTTTCCAGTTTATGGTTTTTATCCAACAGTTAGTCAAACGTAACACCCTACGATGCGTAATCTTTTCAGCTTTAACCACGTGTATCCCAGTGACAATTGCACCAATAAAAACCCTGACCATGTTTTTTTACCATATGAATAGTTTATTCTGGAGTATTTTGCCACAAATCTGATATCACATGTTTAGAACATCCAAAAATCCTATGGTGGTACTATTTATCAATTTGAACCCCCCCCCCCCCCCCTGAAGTTGTAAGGACAACATTGTAGCCAACACATCGTAACAATCCCGTCAAATGAATCATATGTTTGCAAGCTTTCTAAAAAAAGGAATACGTTATGGCACTTTAAGGGTTATCCGAGGATCAGAATTGATCAAGCTACTTTTTAAAACTCTGAAAGTTGCAGCATTAGGTATCTGATGATTAAAGTCTGTCTTACAACTGAAATTGTATGTGTTTTGATATGCATAAATTTTTTTTTTCTTTTTTGTTTTGTTTTTTTGTTTTTTTTTTTTCAGGCATTTAACTGAAAATTTAATTTCACTATTTTGGGCACAGTTCCTATTAAACCTATCTTAAAATACTGTTTCATTGTGTTTTTAATTTTACAGCTTATACAATGAGCAAAATAAGCAAAAATAAAAACAGGGTAATCAAGTGAATTTACGGTACACATCATTACAAACATATGGCATTTCCTAGCAGATAGGGCATTTCAAAAAAGAAGAATGTCTGTCTCACATCACTGTAAAACTGGTATGGTATCATGATACGGGATATCAATTTAGTCTCTATGGGATACTAGTCTCGTTTTCATGGGATTTTAATCTAGTCTATATGGGATGTCAGTCTCGTGTAATAGTATATTGGTTATTCTAGTCTATTTTAACCCTTTCCTTGTTACATCATTACTTTGGACCATTGTTTCTCTGGAAATAAAAGCAAGCTGGCACTTGGGTGAGTTCGAGCTCTTTTCATGAGAAATTTTAATCTGGGATCATTGTAGCCCTTTACATAACCACGATTTTGTTCTGATTGGCCAAGAAAGAGTTAAGACATGTACTCCACGACTGAGACGTAACTCACAGAAAGACAAAAGTTAAACACTATCATGAAATCTATTCAATAATCTTTGTATGGCATGCCAAGTGACACTAAGCACGGGTGGTAACGTTCTCCACTCTTGCTTCCTCAGCACAACATGGCCGCTGCCGCCTGAACCACCGATCCTGCTGTATGTGGTCTAAAGAAGGTGGCAAAGGGGTTTCCCATACTGGCGTACTGGGGCTTTTTATTTACCGTACTGCCGTACTGGAAGCCCTCTTATTTTATGTACTTTGTACTATCCAAAATTTTGAAAGATTTTTATTTTCCGTACTGCGTACTCTAGAAAAATAATTACCTGTACCAGCGTACTGAAACCCCCCCTTACCCTCCTTCTTTAAATACCTGAGGCTCAATACAAAAGCAAACAATCACTGGTATTTGCTTTATGAGTTGCTCGGATATGCCCTTCAATACAACCAAGTAACAGTGAATGGCCTTGTCATAAAGCAAGAGAGCAGTAACCCAGTTTATCAAAGGCCACATGCTTGAGCCTGCCCCTACCAGACACTAACGTCATTCACTCAGTGTTTGCATAGGGCTCTTTTTTTTTATGGACCCACGGAACAGTTATAAACTGTCATGACTGTGTGAATAGAAAATAAAGCATATCACTTTATGTAATCTGATCAAGACAACCCTCAAGAACACCTTGTTGTTGACGCAAAAATATTCCTTCACAATGATGCACTATTTTACCACGTGTGACTACAAATATATAGCTCAGAGACACATACTGAACTGAAAACATGAATCCATTCACACAAAACGTACCCTCCAATGTATATAAATATCATTCTACCGACACTTCTCTGGATGACTGAATATTTTCCCTAACATGTTCTTAAAACAATGCTCTCAGGATTTACGTCACCCTACATCTCTTTTTATTTCAATATCATTATCATTTTTATACAACTTTTCCTCCAAATACATCATTGCATAACTCTGTAATAAAATCAGGTTGTAATGAAAATTTATTGACTTAAATTGCATTGCAAAAGAACATCTGCTTTCAACAGCAGAATTACAAAACTTTGGTTGATAAAATTATTATTGCCTTATTCAACCCTTTCCCCTTAAACCGGCCAAAACGGGCTGGTGGTCAAATGTCGTCTGCTTCAGTGTTTTCAACTAATTTAAATAGTGATGAAAAACAATTTTGACAGAGAATTGCATGTAGATAAGCCCTATCAAGATCACATGCCCCAGGTCAACAACTTTCCTTGGCATGAGTTGGGTACTTAACTCATGCCAAGGAAAGTTGTTGACTCAAGTGTCAATTCAAGGGGGAAAGGGTTAATGAACAAAAGTTAAAAACTAACCAAGTTTCATAATTCTTCAATTTCTCCCATTCTTGGACCTGAGCATAATAATTTTTTAATTCATAGTACTTAATCAAACCACATGATCAAGGTAGTTGTTATTAATATGTAAATATCTATTACCATGACATCTCTTTCAAAACCTTTATTTACAACTTAAAGGAATTACAAGAAAGAAAAAAAAAAAGAAATAATGCTCCAAAGTAATTTTTCATTGTCATCAACTTTACTTCATGTGATAAACACCTAAGCACAAAAGATTCATTTTGTCGCCAGCAAAGCTCCTTACACAAAGTGAATTATTTTCAGGATCAATGTGAGACATGCACCTTACGCAGCGTAAGAATAATTTGTCTCATTTATCTTGAAAAATAGAAAACATACATAGCTAATATATGCATAAACTGTTCCCCTTTTCAGCACTGACAAGATTGATAGCAAAATGGACACACAATATAAACATGTTCTTTCAGTGAACAGGTGTGTTCTTCTCGTTTCCAATCAACAAAATCCCCAGCCCTGTAAGTATCCAAACTGCACTTTAATTGTCTTCTGTGTAACATGCACTTGTTAAGTGGCAGTTTCTCCCAGACCACGGCAGTGCCCTGGCTTGGGAAGAAGCAGTTGTACATCTACCTGACCACAGGTTAAAGTCCACTTGGTCCTGAAAAGCTGTTTTACTTAATAGCATCCATTCGTGGCAAAACACCTCCTGATCAAGGGACCTCCACATGAAACACTCTCAGGGACCTGGTACCATGAGCCGATTTGACAAATGTTAATGTTTCATTCATTTGGCTTAAGAAATTTGCAAAGGGGTAAATAAAAAAATTGCCTCCAAGGCAGACCCAAGCTGCGTATTTTGTCTACTCTGCTGTAGTAACACGTGTAGTAGTAACACAGAACTTGGTCTGCTTTGCAGGCAAATAAAAAAAGTTAAATGCGAATTTTGCAAGAGTCAGGTTGAACTCTGCAGTGATCACCATTTTATTTCCTGATTTGGCTACAAATTTTGAAGGCTTCGGCCTGTCCTTGACTATGCTTGACAATACAGTACAGTCCTTTTGTGAGACTGCCCTTGGTGCTGTGGATATCACTGAATGGGTCAGACAAAATTACTTAATTTCTCAATTGGTGTGTTTTAACTCCACATCTTTGATAATAGAGAAATGGAAACTCCTATTTTTCCAGCCTTTGCCCATGCATTAACCCTTTAAGTGCCAAATTTTGGACTGAGTCAACAGCTTTTCTTGGCATGCACTGGGCGCATTGCACCCAATGCGTGCCGCGAAAAGCTGTTGACTTGGGATATTTTCTCTGGAACTAGAGGCATGCGGGTACTTGAATGATAGGTCTTTTTACAAAGAATAGGAAACTGACATCCTATTGATAATTCGGACTAGTTTCACTTTAATATATCGACTTTAGACGTGATTGGCACTGAAAGAGTTAAATGTATTTATCAGTTACCATCAATCAGGCACACAAGTTGTATATAAAGCAGTACAATCTTTCTCAGATGTAAGCGTCTTGGGGCCATATATTTAGTTTCTGTTACCCTTAACTCATTCCACCCTAATGAAGCTTTTTCCCCCCACTAATATCTGAATGTCGTCTGCTAATTGTATTTCACTAATTTAGGGATTATTTTTCAAAATTTTCAAGGAAACTTGCATGGAAGGTCATTCCAAATTACATGCCATTGCGGCCAGAGCGTGCCAAGGAAAGCTGTTGACTCAGTCTTCTATCAGGGTGGAATGAGTTAATCTATACAAGAGAACATGTTCAAAATAACTTTATCTGATGTAAGTAAGATTAGGACATTTCAGGATGTGGTCTTTGGGTACAACGGTGAACACCTTGTTATTCTTGCAGAACTTATGCAGTGGATCATGTGTGGGTAACACTTTGATTTTTAACATAAATGTTGGAACTTTGACCCTATGATGGTCACAGAAAATACAAAAATTTGGTCAGTTTGCAGATATTTCAATGTCATGATAGTAATTACTCCACTTTTAAGTGTTTTTGAGTGGTTGCTTCCAAATGTTTAATCGTTAATTTCAGCCATTGATTGGCTATTTACACATAAAAAGCTAGAACAAGACTAAGGCGTTGGCTGTTTTTACTGGGAGGGAGACCAACCTGGTAGGGAACAAAAGGAATCTGCTGATGACTCCACGTTATCCTCTCTACCATAGACATTTCCCCAGGTTATAATGGAGGATTTTTTTTTTTTTTTTTTCATCCACTAAGAATCCGCAGCTACCCTATCACAATACACGTGCATATGTAGCAACGGATCTGTTACCCCAGGGTATAAATATAGGCCTTTCACAGTGTTCCCAACAGTTCCTGATGAGTTGCAGATCGCAACGAAACTAGTCGAACGTTTTTCCTATAACATCATTAGCCACAGCGGCCACTTGCCCTGTCTTAGCCTTATAATGGAGGATGTTTGGGGAGGTAAATTGCATGTGACACTACTTCCTGTTGAACTAAAATACATGTGACACAACTTCTAGTGGACCAGTAGCCTGTCAGTGGGGCAGCATTTGTTTACCCACCAGATGGCTCTACTTGTAAGAAGTTAGATACCAAGCCAAAGTTACCAGTGGTGCCATCTACAACACACATCTTCCATTAGCTAGTCACACCAGCACCCATCCAAAGGGTGAGGTGTATATATATATATATATATATATATATATATATATATATATATATATATGTCCAGTTTCATCTTAAGATTAATCTTGAACACAGACAGCTACACCTACTACATGTACAGTGAGTCCTGGCTATAATGACACCATCTGTTCCCAGCAAAATGTATCACACATCTTAATATGCCAGATAAATGAGTCATACAGCAAAGGTACAGTGCTCCCTCGTTATAATGCTGGTGTTGGGATCCCAAGAACAGACTGTGTTACAGCAAAACCACCTTACAACAGAAGGACTTTTAACATAGAATTAATGGGAAAACTCTTTCAGTGGGAACCATGGTACACACCGTGTTATATCAGAAACCGCCTTGTAATGAG
Source organism: Hermodice carunculata (assembly GCA_964020975.1). Lineage (NCBI taxonomy): Eukaryota > Metazoa > Annelida > Polychaeta > Eunicida > Amphinomidae > Hermodice > Hermodice carunculata. The sequence goes on along the minus strand of OZ026618.1, from coordinate 64,935,725 downwards.
GGGTGTTATAAAGAGGGAGCACTGTATTTGACTGAAAGTCCCTCTAAACTTTTGTTCAATGATACACGATATCCCAGTGTGGTTACCATCAAGTTTCACTGTACATGAATTACCAGATTTACGACACGAGGCTGTCTAATGGGCTACATTTCAATTGGAGTAGGGTGCTCAACCACACAATCCCTAAATCCATCCCCTTTATTCTATGATGTATCTCAAATATATGTCGAGGTAGTGTAGAAATCAGCTTTTCTTTTTTCCATCATCGAGTGTATATTGAAAGTGTACTAGCTGTCTTGAAGTTCTTAGTGGAAACCACAGGCAGCCACTCCCACTGGAGTGTTGAAGTGTGAAACAATATACATATATATGTATTATGTTTTGTATGTAGGATAAATAGGTCAGTATTGACCTGTAGTTTCTGTCAATAAAATCTTCACTTCCTTACTTATCATTGTAGACTTCAAAAAAAAAAGCAACATTGCGATTTGAAAAAAAACAAACAAACAGGACAATGAAAATTACCAGCAGTGTTGACATATTGTTAGTACACAAATCTCAGGACAAAGAACTCACCAGCAGGACAAGTTATCGGTGTGCCATCAGTTGTGGGACATTTGGAGCCAGCGGGACACGTGGTGCAGGACGCGTCAGTGGCTGCCTTGGCGTAGGTACCAGCGCCACACACGATCGGAGCGTTTGTTTTGGTCGGACACACGGCACCTGAAACAAGTCAACAGATTTAGTTATCCCTGCACAATAGGGAGTTTTCCACATATGAGAGAGAGAGAGAGAGAGAGAGAGAGAGAGAGAGAGAGAGAGAGAGAGAGAGAGACAGACAGACAGACAGACAGACAGACAGACAGACAGACAGACAGACAGACAGAGACCGACAGACAGAGAGAGAGACAGAGAGAGAGAGAGAGAGACCTTCCTTATGTGCGATCAGCTGTCTTTTTAGTTAAGATCTTCATTTACAAGATGCAAAATGACTTACAAATCTGTATTTATTTCATTTTCCAATACTGCTTGACTGTTAAAGCAATTTTGTTGTCAACTTTACTGAATGACGTGCATAGCACTTCAGTTGATTACATTATAACAAAAAAGCGTGTATTAAAAATATACATTAATGTTATATTCCATTACTACATCTTGAAAGGGACTAGGTGAATCTGTAGTATACTTTGAATCCCCAATTTGCAACTCTGCATTCAATTAGCAACCCCAGGTTTAAGGATTTCTCTCACCTAAAATGAAAAATTTGCAGTTTGTAAAAAAAAAAAAAAAAAAAAATAACGATTATATATTTCCATGCAGTTTAAGGTCATTCTTACCTGCTGGACAAGCCGTACAAGATGTAACACCTCCCAAAGAGTATTCGCCTGCGGAACAGTCCACTGCGTTTGCTGGATCGAGGCAATGTTTGCCAGCAGGACATGAGGTGCAGGAGGCAGCTCCAGAAGCAGAATAGGTCCCTGTGCTACATGCCAACTCTGAGGCCGAGCCCGTGGGGCAAAACTTTCCCGCTGAGCAGCTGGAGCAGGTCATAGCTGAAAATGAAAGAATAAAATTAGAGTTAACTCATTCCATACCAGTCCCTGATTTTTTCTGGATATTTACCTAGATTTAAGACGACAATTGCATATTTAAATTCTTCATGAAAAGAGCTTTCGTTCAAGTACCAACATGCCTATAGTCTTAAGTCAGTGGTTCTGGCACTGCCTGGCAAGTCATGCTGCAGCTGAACTTACGGCAGCTGCAGCATGACTTGCTAGGCAGTGCCAGAACCACTGACCAAGGCCTGTGACCATAGTATGGAATGAGTTAATGAGCTTAGACTAGGCTGAGAGGCTGTTAAGTCAAGAGGATATAGTCCAAATGGTTTCGATGATTAGTTCATCTCATCAGGGAAATTATGAGTTAACTTAAAGAGACAAGTAACAGCAAAAATCATATCATATTTGCATATTCCATGTTTTTTACTTTTCTTTCTAAAGTGAGAAATATATCTGACCATTTTACAGTAGTTTTTCATGCTTGCATTACACAAGTCTTCTGTCACAAAAAGAAAAACTTATGAAATAAGCTCACAAAGGATTTCATTGGGTCATATTTTCTAACCAATTTTCCCACAGCAGTAAATACTTTTAGTCTCCCAAATTAGGACTTGTTTGCCTTAATATATACAGTTGATTAAAAACTCACCAGGGGAAAAAGTTTTTTGTGAAACAACATCAGGAATAAAAACCCAATCTGTGTTCAGTGAAATCTGTGTTGAAAGACCACCGCTAGAGAGGATGGGGGTGGGGGGTGGGGGGGGGGGGGGGGGGTGGGGGGGGGGGGGAGGAGGGTGTCTACCTGGTCTCAAAACTTGTAGGCACACTCCCTGGATGTCTTGATCCTTATGTTCCTCATGCAAATTTTTCAAAACTTTAAAGGGTCAAAATTCTAACTTTTGTCCAAAAGTTGGCTTAAGATTCTACATTTTTGTTTTAAAAAAATATTCATTTTCCATTCATGTAGTGTAAAATCCAGTCAACTTTACCATTTTCCGTGTTTAAAATTCAGCAATTTTCTCCCTTTTTCGAAGGGAGTCACTATTGGAGGTTGAGTCCATAAGGGTCAAACTCTACACAGGAGGCAAAATAGAGGGTTATTTCCAGACCCTATATACCTACCACTACATGTGCAATACCCTACCCATGGGGTATAACCCAACTTGTGGTCTCTGAAGACAAGTGGTCTTTCAAAGGAGGTCCAAAATTTCTTAAAACGGTGGTCTCTCAAGACAGGGACCACTGTCTACACAACCAGTGGGCCCTTCCCTGTACTTACTGCCTGAACCACTGTATTCTCCGGGAGCACATGTCGCTGGCACAGCTGAGGCGGAGGCACAACTCATGCCCGCCGGGCAAGGCTGACACGATGTCCATCCGGCCTGAGAGTACTGGTCTGCAAGGAAAATTTGACAAAATGTTTTGTTTTTTTCCCCTTCTTCACTGTCAAGGTCCAATTTTTAACAATTATTTTCATGGTTCGGCCACATAGATTAAATTGTGAGTGTCTCTGGTACAGTGGGGAGGATGTTTTTTTTTTTAAAGTAGATATTTCTACCAGTATGTGTTGGAAATGGCCAAAAACAGGTCTAAAAATACACTTAAAAGGACCAAAATTCCATAAATTTCACATTTATGTCCGTGTTGAAGAAATACCAGGGTTGAGCCACAACTTCCAAAACTGGGGTGGGCAGTATCTGAAAAACTAATTCCCCTTTTTTGGACGTTATGGTGGGTATTTTTGAAAGCTGGAGGACCACTTTGTGTCACATCAGTCTGAATCAATAGTCAAAACATACCTTTGGTGAGAACCAGCCTGGTTTTTTTTTTGTTTTTTTTGTTTTGATTTTCAGGAAGTACAGAGGTCCACAAATGGACAACATACAGAGAGTTTTCATCCAAATGTATTATCCAGGCACGGTGAAACCATATTATAATGATGACCTCTATTTCCTGCAAAATGTGTCATATATCTGAGTATGTCAATGAGTCAAACGGCAAAGGAATTTTAATAAATACAAGTCCTTGAGACTTGGGTCCTTAGGTGAATATGTCTGCGTGTTGTCATAATGAGGTTTAACTGTGCCAAAACGTCTTGAGCATTCCCTTGTTGATCTGCCATGAGAGATAACATTCCGATTTCACCGATTATGGACAGGACAGGATGTAAGTCAACACTGACACTTATGCACCATTTTAACCTACTCCGTTCCAGATACGCGTTTACTTACTGCTTGGGCATGGCGTCACAGCTGTCTTGGAACAGTAGCTGCCTGCAGGACACTGAGTACAGGTGCCTTGTCCTTGTGTGGAGTAGTAACCAGTTAAACAGTCCGTTGGGTTTGCTCTGATTTACGAAAAACAAAAACAAAAAACAATAACATCATCACACCTAACATCAATTATGACATGACAAGTATCTAATTTTTATATCGATATAATGTATATGTACTACAAAAGCAAGTTTGACACTTTAAGCATTGGATTCTCTTTTATAATATTAAAATTTTAGTGAAATCTCACATCTTAACAGTTTATTGATTAAACATGTCTTAACAGTTCACAATTCATTTAGACACAAATGATGTTTCACAAGCAAGGTCTTTTACAATTCATAAAACAGAGAATCTTACATGGTTGAGAGTGAGTTACTATTTTTCTGTCACCTGGGGTCTTTGTTGGTGGGGAAAATCTGATTTTCCCCACCAACAATGATCCCGAGTGGAAAAGGAATAGGAACTCACTCTCCAGCCATGTTTGATTTGGTTTATTATATGTTTAATTGGATATTCATCGCTGAAATATGCCCTAGGCCTACTTTCAACGCCGACCAAAGTTTGGGTCATGTGATCTACAGTGAGTTACTACTTTTGAATTTCTCTCTAGAAAATGATAGTTCGCCCTCAAACATAGAATAAATTCTTTTTCACAGAAAAGAAAAATTCTCATTCACTAAAATACAAAAAAAAAAAAAAAAAAAAAAAAAACTCTTGTCCCTTATGCCTCATTTCTCGACTGAATCACAGGTGTCAGTACTAGGTGTGTTCACTTACGTTGGGTCTGTGCAACTTTTGCCAGCTGGACAAGGTTTGCAGGCATCTGGAGTCCCATCTGTGATCTCATCTGCAGGAGAAAACACAACAATTATTTGAATGTGAGTTTCCTGCCACAAATAATCTGCTGTCTCTATCTCACTTACTGCCTTGTGCCAAAAGAGGCATGCCAGATACATTATTCTGCATGAGGACAGCCCCTATGAATAAAGGTTTTGTTTATCCCCCTGGTGTCTCCATCTGTCCCAGGAGGAAGTTTACTGGTGGTGCCACCTACAGGTGACATGATCCATTGGCACCATCCTTCTTTCTAGCCTTCTTTGGACACCCCCAGACTATGCGATGATCCAGTTCAATTGCTTGCACCAAATACACAGACACAAAAGTACTTGTCTGAACACCCTAGGTGGTAAGTAGAGGGAATGCCTTACACAAGGCTCATGTGCTCAAGTCATACACCAGGGATATGGTATAGTTTGCAGATGTGTTCAGATCCTGAACCAATCAAATTGCATGGTAACCAAGAGGTTGCCAGTGACAAACGTACGAACATAACATACAGATATAAAAACATAATATATACAGCGCTCCCTCTTTATTACCATGGTGATAGGGTCCCAAGAGTAGAACGCGTTACTACAAACCACCTTATAACAGAGATTCTAACATGGAGGTCACAGGATAAGCATATAATTGGGAGCAATGGGATCCATCATGCTACATCACAACCTTGTTCAGAGGGAGCACTGTATATAAAACATAGGGGAAGCTGCGTTGGATCTTTCTTGAGATATTATGGTAACGTCATCCCCTTGTGCACCACTCAGATGGCCCAAAAGACAAATACTTTAAAGTTTCATAATAAGTTTATAAATAATAATAGGAAGCTACTTTTAAGTAGGAACATTATAAGATGCATCTCTGACAAAATTTGGGAAAGCTGTGGTCAATATTTTTTTAGATATTGCAGTAACGTTGTTAGGGTTGACGCCACTCAGACGGCCTTTAAATAGATACATTAAAGGTTTTATAAAAACTTTACAAATAATCAGAGGAAGCTAGTTTTTAATAGGAACTTGGTCCATCATAATGTGGTTTCTTACTGTAGACAGACTAGAGAAAATCTCTAGGTGGTCTGATAGATGGACATCTCCTTTGAAACTTAAAAGTTTCATACACTATTCCACCATACCGATACTGGTATAAACAGGTAAAGAGTAATTCAATTTTTAGCACCATAAAGTTGACTAGAGGTGTTATGAGGTAAAGTGTACTAAGGTGTTAGCTGGAAGCCAGCTCTTCCACTATACTGGATGAAGATTGAAAAGAAAGAGATCCTGCAAAAAGTGAGTATGATCGTGGTTTTCCAACTTAAGATGGACTAGAGAAAATTCTCTAGGTGGGTTAAGTATACTTTACCCAGGGTACTTTCCCTCTTACCACTCTAAACACTTTGAGGACTACACTTTGTCATTTCAAGCTCCATCTTGACACAATTTGACTAATGTTCTTGAGTTAGTGTTGTATTTATTAGGTATTTGGTCATATCTCTGGAAACCTTTCAACAGAGTTTTGTGTAGTTGTTTTTTATAACCTTTGTGTTGTAGTTTGTGCAACAAAGTTCTGACTCTATTGACTAAATCGCTAAAAAAAGTGGTGTTTCTAGCAATACGTATCGTTTGTCCGATACAAACTCTATATGTTTGTTTCTCTGGAATGTTTCCTGTCAGATCAGGGTAGGAGATAATATCAAATTTGAACTGGTCTCTCTTGTCAAATATTTTTGTTACATACTGGTTGTTCTTTATTTCTATATCCAGATCAAGGAAAGTAGTTTTTGTATCACTTTCATTTTCCAGATTTAATGTTAGTTCTTTGGGATATATGTTTTTGCCATTTCCCTTTATTTCATCTCCACTGTTTAAAGCACACAGGTTATCTATAAATCTTCTTCTGTGAGAATATGACCTCCTTGCAGCTGTAAAGTTTGTTTTTGCCAATTCAGACGGCCGGACAGACGATACAGGGGATGAGAGTACCCTCCGGCACTTTATGTGCCGAGGGTAATAAAACCGCTCCAAAACTTCAATTATCCAATGAACTGAGATTCTCTCACCCTTATTGTTCCACTGACATCGTAAACACATAAAATTCCAAGGGTAATCCTCCTTGTAATTTTTCCCTTCTCACCCTTTCACTAAAAGTGCAAATATCTTACCAATGTGACAAAAGTGAAACCAAAACCTCCATGTGTTTATTCACTCAATGCAAGATTGAAGAAAATGCAAACTGAAAATCGATCATGTTGATGTCTCCAGCAAATCAATATTGATTTCCTCAAGTTATCGTCACAGCATTGATAAAATTGTGAGGAGCACAACTGTGTATGTGTATATCTATCCTTTGTGCATGCTCTCCCTCGACGCTGAACCAGGACGAGAACAAGCTGTTCTCTGCTCATCCTTTATTACATTGTATAAATAAAAGAACTATCAATATATCCAGATATCTATAAATCAACAGAACAAGCAAAATTAAAAATTTGCTGTCACATATACAGTATTTGAAAGCCCTCATAAAAAAACACCATGCCTTGGATATTATTTTCACACTCGTTCCAACCAGATTCCCCTGCACAAAGGCACAATACATACAATCCACATCATTTAATAATTAATTCCTCAAATTGTACAATGGACAAGAGATCCCATGGGTCAATGGACTACCAGTACTTTGGAATCCCTCTGCCAGAATAGATTTGATAAATTACATAAATTTTGCATACGCATGTATTGTACCACACAAATGCAGCCTATTGAGGTCTGCGTAGAGGTACAAATATCTCACATAAACATCTACCATGTTTCTTTCCACTGGCGGGCCAGGGAACAGATATGGACAACTGTCTTTCAGATATACCATATTCTCCCTGGTAAGGGTCCCTCTTATGAGAGCCGCACTCCACCTCACTGGAATCTGATATATGATTGAAAACCAGACCCAAAAAAAATGCTATACTTGGTGATATTTTTCACAGAATTTTGTGGATGATGCTCAAAGCAAGGTTTCCAATTGAAGAATTCTTGCCATGTAATTTTGTAAATGCCCCAGGTGTTTATAGGGATGAATATGGCAACTTTGTCTTGTGCTGTTTGTCCCCCGTTCACCTTGTTTTGTTTATTAGAAATAATGATAAAAAAAATCATGCATTATTAAAGTGTGGATTGCTAAAGCACCGAAAGACTTCCGCAAGAATGTGGAAAAAAATAAGACTGCTTTGTCAGTACAAAAAGGTATACATGTACGTCTTTGATAAATTTGAGAGTCAAATTGGTTATAACACAGGCGGATAAAGAGTCCAATCCTACAATCATGAATTATGGAACACAGTTTAACCTATTATTAAACCTGTTCACAAGAGCTGCTCCCAGGAAATATACACATGTATAAATTTAGCTTATGTAAATATTGATTCTTCCATTTTTGACAGACGAAATAGAAAAAATCAAACCTGCACTTGACTCCAAATGACTGCCAATTTTGATTGTATAGTTGCTTTATAATCATTTGATTGGGACAGCCAAGCCTAATGCTTCACAGCACATGTACTTTTATCAAGGAAGTAATTGAGTATGTTGGGCAAATGGGGTGGACTTGTTGCCACTGCATATACAAAGTAAAACATAGAATCGTTGGCTTTTTTCCAATTCACATTCAGCACGCAATCTTCAGCCAAACACTGCTGGTAGTCAGGTTTGCTCACAGCTAGAGTTTCTTGCAACATATAAATGATTTGTTTCCTCACTAAATGGCATATTTCATGCAAAAATGAAATGAAATGAATGTAAAACGAAATAAAATAGATAAATAAATATTAAGTTTTTGACATCTGAATAATTTGTTTCCAGTTTGGTCATACTGCACATGGGTAATGCAAGGCAATATTAAATACGCAATCTGAACATTTGAAATCATTCACCCAATACACATTTTTTTAAATCAAGTTACTGACCCTGGCAACCTCAGTGCAATAATAACATGTATGCCTCGTTTCATAGTTATGTCTGGGTGCCAACCCAGACATTTTGTTTTTTCCAAGAATTCTTTTTTTCTTTCTTTCTTTCTATCCTTCTTTCTTCTTTACGACCAGATTTGTCTGGAGTTTTTCACAGACCCTACTATTCCAAAAACCACCAAACTTGCCATGGCAACTGACCTACCAGTTAAATTAGGCACCTGACAAAATACACAAAATTTAGATCATGTTGAACAATGGCAAAGTGTAGCATTTCAAACTTGTCTCATTTTGAAGGCACCCAGACGATTTGCTGTCAAGCAAATTTTTTTTCTAGTTATGGTTTACCTTTGCTGCCAAGTTGGATAAAACTACAAATGTACCTTGCCATACTGTGTAGTTCAACAATATGCAGGAAGCTATGGAAAGCATATTAATATGTTACCGGCCTAATTGCTTTCACTGTAAACAAGTTAATGAGTATTGCAGAGCAATACATAGTCCCCCGCTCGTCGCCCACGAGGTTGAATGGACTACTATATAGGGGTGTGACCTAGATGAAAAAAAAAATTAAAAGTATGGCACATTCTTAGATTAAGCTTCACATTTGTGTAAAATTTCATTAATCTAAGTAAGAGGACAAAAAAGTTATGGCCCGGACAAGATTTTGAATGGATTTCACAGTGACCTAGATATTTGACCTAGTGACCTACTTTTGCCATGTGACACAACAACTCCCCAGGTAGTATTAAAATAATAAATTTGGTAGCTTTAGGTATTATAGTAAGGGAAATATGGCATGGACAAGGTTTTACATGGAGTTTACACTGTGACCTAGATAGTTGACCTAGTGACCTACTTTTGCGTCGTGACACACTTTTAGGTCACAATACATTATCAGTAAACTTTTATAACAAGAAGTCAAAATTTTTTAAGAATTACAGTAAGGACATGAAAATACTGTACATTTATGTATTACTGTGACCCAAATATTTGACGGACGGACGGACACACGGACGGTGCCCATTACCATATCCCCTCTAAGGTCTACCAACCATAAAAAAAAATCAAAGGGCTGGCATCAATAATTTAGAAGATATGGCCCGGACAAAATTTGTATTGTATCTTGAGCTTAATTAATGCACTTTGTTAATTAATTAATTAATGGAAGTAATTAGCCACACAAAACAATGCGTATGTACACCTACTACCTAAGGTCTACACACCATAAAAAATTCAAAGGGCTAGCATTAATAGTTTAGAAGATATGGCCCGGACAAAATTTGTCTTGCTTAACGAACTTTGTTAAATAATTAATTAATGCAAGTAATTAGCCACACAAAACAATGCCTATGCACACCTACTAACTATGGTCTATCCACCACAAAAAATTCAAAGGGCTAGCATTAATAGTTTACAAGATATGGCCCAGACAAAATTTGTCTTGCTTAACGAACTTTAATAAATAATTTATTAATGCAAGTAATTAGCCACACAAAACAATGCCTATGCACAGCTACTACCTAAGGTCTACCCACCATAAAAAAATTGAAGAGGTAGCATTAATATAGGGAAGATATGTGCCGGACAAAATTTGTTTCTGTATATTTACATATCGTGGTGACCCAAATATTTGACCTAGTGACCTAGTTTTGCTTTATGACACTTTCTTAGACTAAGCTTCACATTTGTGTAACATTTCATGACTCTAAGTAAAAGGACAAAAAAGTTATGGCCCGGACAAGATTTTTCATACATATGTATTCTGTGACCCAGATATTTGACCTAGTGACCTATTTTGGCACACCATACACCTCTATCCTAGGAAGTACAAACATATTAAATTTGGTAGCTGTGGGTGTTATGGTGTTGGAAATATGGCCCGGAGAAGCTTCGGACGGACGGACGGAAGGAAGGAAGGACGGACGGACGGAAGGATGGACGGACGAGGTGCAAACCTATAGTCCCCCACCAAGTGGGCGGGGGACTAATAAACTACATATGCTATGACCTTTAAAATGTCGATCAATATGAGATGTGTTTACTTTTGTTTTCATTTTTTTCTCCTACAACCACCCATGGATACTGGTGTTTAGGATCGTACACAGACAATCCTTTGCCCAATTCAGTATCCTTGCCTGCATGATATCTCCCTTGAGCTTGTATCCTCCTCGACCTTGTGGTTCTTGGGAGGATACACACTTTTGGGGGATCCATACAGGCAAGGCTACTGAACTGGGCATAGGACAACCTCTAAGTATCCTAAATATAGTCATAAAATGACCTTTATACTGTATTTTTAGTAATTTATTAGCAAACAGTATGTCCAGACAGACATAACAACATCAAAATGAGGGAGCATACTGAAACCATCCAATTAGAATGCTGGAGAAAAGTTCCCATGGCAACATTCAGTATTTCCCAAGGGAAGATACAGACTCCTGCTTGACATAGCATTGAAAGTCAGTATATCCCTCATTTTGCCCTTACCCAATGCTCCTTTGTTCTTACCCCAACAATTAGCCAGGGAAAGGCAGCTGGACATTCTGGCTAACAAAATTTTAATTTTTAATATTTTCACTTCAAATTTTCTTGTAGAACCACATTATGGATACTGGTATTCACAATACATATTATTAGTTATTCACTGTTTCAGTGTGAAATACAGGAAGTATCTACCCCAAAGACAGCTGTATTACCCGAGGCGAAGCCGAGGGTAATACAGCTGTCTTGGGGGAGATACTTCCTGTATTTCATACTAAAACAGTGAATGACGATTTTATCCCATTTTTGATGATGTTATTTCATGCCCCAAAAATACACATCGCTGTTCAACCCGCTGCTGCTGCAGTTCACTTCATAGTTCGCCATCATGTTGTCGTCTGCAGCGCATCAAGGCTTGTATCCCATGACAGAGACTTCTGGTGGCTGATCGATGCACTAACCAGATAGGGAGATACAGCGAGAATACCGCTGTATTCCCCGGCCAGTTACGAGAATACCGCTGTATTCCCCGGTCAGTTTCAGGAATCGCGCTGTATTTCACCTTTGCAGTAATTACTGCACAAATAAGGGTAATACAAAGAGTGTACCATAGCTATTAACCAATCAGAAGCCAAGGATTCTATCAAAAATGGGATAAATCATCATATTTGGGTCTTGGGCGGATACATGCTCTGGGGGGATCCACACAATCAAGGACACTGAATACGGCATAAGATAATCTCTAATTGCATACAGAAAAGCTAATCAAACTTCAATATGATCGTTTCTGATATCATATTTGTATTGTGGCACTTCCCGATAGCATTTGTTTTTCCCAGTACATCCACCGATAATATCGTAACACTTCTATGGACAATACTCACTGTTAGCACACTTCGTACACAGAGTCTGTGCAGCAGCAGATATATAGCCCTTGGGGCAGGCTTGGGGGGCTAAGGTGGCATCCGAGCACTGATGACCTTTTGTACATGGCTGACATGATGCAGAGCCTGCAAAAGTAAAGTAGGGATTGCATTTTATTTTGACCTCTTTCCTTCTTAAATGGCCTAAAAAGTACCTCATGTTCTGGGCTTGCACTACAGGTATTTTGTTTCGTTGGCCAACTTGGCTTAAAATCACTCACATCTTTTAGCCACACTTAAATTTTATTAGTCGCAGTCAGCTCACATCTTCAAGCATTTTACATCTAATATATGGCAGTTCAATGATAAAATGGTAAAATTGATTTTGAAGCTAAGGACTAACAATTCTTTTAGCCAATTTGGCTAAAAGGTTGGGAATTCTTTTAGCCAAATTCCACAATCATCAGCCTATGGCTAATGGCCAGCACCTTGCCTGCTCTCATAAAGGTACCTTGTGTTAAATTAAAGTCTGCTTAAATTACAAAGAAAAAAAAGTAAAATTCACAGGCTGGACACATCAGATATTTTATTGTACTCAGGGCATGTAGTGAACATGGGCTCATCTACACTCTTAGTTCCATCTCCACACTTTCCTTGGAGCGAAAATATTTTCAACTAGTTTTACAATGAAATGGTTCAAATTTGTGGCATTTGGCACAGTGAAAGTAGAGCATTTTTTTTCAAACATACATGTGCATGCCTATATATACTTTAAGATATGACCCTTTCTTTTCCAAACAGTCTGCACGTTACCTTTTGAGTCTGCGTAGTGTCCACTTGCACAGGGTTTACAAGTGGCCTCCTGTGCCGCACTGTAATATCCTTTTTCACATTGCAACGTCTCATTTCTGTTGGGGCACCCGTAGCCAGCGGGGCATATTGAACAACTTGTTTGCCCTAGAAAAAAAGCACACGGGGAATTGGAAGATCAGTAAAATCAAATTATTGCGGCACGAACAGAGCAAAAACATTTGTTTCTTTACCAGGCTTGCACAAATAAAAACTTACAAGAACCCATGAATGGGTTTTACTGAGGAAAGGAAAGAAAATTGGTAACCCTTTTTGTTTTGCATAACCCATTTTGAAGGGTTATCTCATCACCAAAAGCTGCATAAATGGTAAATGGGTAAAAATGCAAAACTATGTAACTGGTGCATAAACAATGTTATGGGTTATGCGATTTGTCCAGACCTGTTCACAAGCATGTCGGCACCCAGTTTCTTTGGCAAAAGCTCTGTTTCATAAAGCATCTGCAGACAACGAACTTTTAAATGAGCACAAAATCCATTTCTAACCGAGGTGAGATTGTTTTCTCACTAAAATACATACCGAAAAACACTGAAATGGGCCAGAATATTGAAGCTAGGTCACTAGGTCACTCATAAAAAAAATCTGGCCCTCTCTATTTTACTTCTGGTTACACTGATAGCCACAGGGAAATCATTTCGAAAGTGATAATGAACTTCACCCAATCAGATCACATAAAGATAACTTTTATCCAATCAGATCACATAAAAATAACCTTTATCCAATCAGATCACATAAAATATCAAGCAGCAGAAACACGTTGATTTTCTTGTTTATAACAGTATCACTTACCAATTGCAATTTTACATGCCGTAAATACATTGTACATAAGCCTTTTAACCCTTATCCCCTTGAGTTAAGTGCCCAAACCATGCCAAGGTAAGCTGTTGACTAGGGTCATGTTATCTTGATAGGTCTCATCTACAATTTTAGTGAAAAAGACTATGAAGTAAACCACATTTGACCAGTTCAACGGGGCAAGGTTAAACATAACATGACAGAAGTAATGACATGTATGTTCAGGCCAAGCCTCTTCATTTTTGTCCACCTCTGTACCAGTGTGGCAACTGTCCTGCTTACTTACAATCACGGTCACTGGTAAGAACAAACTGTAGTACAGTAGTCCCTCCTTTGAAAGACCACTCCTTTGGGAGACCACCCCCTTTGAGAGACCACAGTTGTCAGGTCTTTCTGTAGTACTTTTCATGTTATTCATACCTCCTTTGAGGGATCACCTGCTTTATGTGACCGCCTTTTGGGTGGCACTAGGGGCAGTCTCTCAAAGGAGGGACTATTGTAATTAATAAACAATATTATTAGCAGTTACCTTCAAGCATTCCATCCCAAAGTAGCTTTAACCTAACAAGTTCTTCGAAGGAGGGGGGGGGGAGGGGGCATAACAAGACAAATAACCAAATTTACAATAATCTGTTTCTTGACTATCCTTTTTCAAACCAATTGTCTTATTTCCCTGACCCCCGAAATTCCTTCAGTAATGGAAGATTAGTCACATTACATCCTTTTTTAAATGTTTCCTCAGGTTATATCCTACTAGTAACAGTGCCTCACCTGTAGAGTATACCTAAGGTTATATCCTACTAGTAAGAGTGCCTCACCTGTAGAGTGTACCTAAGGTAATATCCTACTAGTAACAGTGCCTCACCTGTAGAGTGTACCTAAGGTTATATCCTACTAGTAACAGTGCCTCACCTGTAGAGTGTACCTAAGGTTATATCCTACTAGTAACAGTGCCTCACCTGTAGAGTGTACCTAAGGTTATATCCTACTAGTAACAGTGCCTCACCTGTAGAGCCAGTATAGTATCCTTCATCACACAGTTCTGGTGTATCAGTAGTTGTCAGGCATCTGTGCCCAGCCGGGCAGGGGGTACACTGTTGGGCTCCCTCTAGTGAGTAAGTACCTGATCCACAAGCGACAGGAGTGACAGTTTTGTCGTTGACACAAGCCTGTCCTTTTGGGCAGTTCTTACAGGACGCTGAACCAGCAACATCCTGGTATGTACCCTTGGCACAGTCCTGACAAAACGAAAGAGAGGAACAACAAATTATTAAATTCATGTTTAAGATCGGGCCATGTTTGAAACTTGCACAGAAACTGCAAATGCAGGTGTAAGCATTCCAGTTTGACCACGCGTTCGACGTGGATAGTGTTTCCGGTTGGCTTGAGATCAGTGGAACTTTTTTATTATGTTTTAATTTAAATCGTTGAAAGCTACCAGTCAAAAGCAAAACCTTAAGAAACATTCCCTATCTACATGGTCTGTTAACATCAAATTTACCAATACAGTAAAACCTCCCTATACCGAACACCCTTGGGACCGGAAAAAAGTGTTTGGTATAGGGAGGTTTGATAACATTGAAAATATATATTTGGGACCGAGAAATGGTATTCAGTATAGACAGGTGCTCAGTATACAAAGGTGTTCGGTTAGAGAGGTTTTATTGTAATGGGTGTGGACCCATGTCACGTTTACACCATTTGCCTCCTGAGCACGATAAGGCCAAACAAAATACATTGAAACCTAGTTATAACGAAACTCAGATATCCGACATATTCAATATAATGACACAAATTTTCATGGGAAAAAAGTTTATTTTCTTTGCTATTTGATTCCTTTATCTGACATATTCAGTTATCTGACACATTTGTTAGGGAACAGATGGTGTCATTGTAATGAGTTTTCACTGTAATACCTCTGTTTCCAGTTACCAAAACAACTTGTCAAAAAACTTCATACTTAATTTTTCTTTTTCATGGAAGTGGAAAAGTAAAGAGTTTTAACCTCTCTCCTTTTACACCTAAATACACAAAATAAAATACACAAAGTTATGGTAAATAGCCAGTGAAATTACACTAAAACATAAATGAAATAGAGCAAAAAAAAGTACTCAATCTACATGTGCCTACCTGGACTTTATTGGGCAAATAATAGGAAGCATATTTTTCCTGATTGGTCTGAGTTCCATGAATTCTTCAGTCCACACAAAAAGTGGGGTGCATGTACAAACACAGTGCTTACGGAGGCAGAAATGCCCTGACCGTCAGATGCAAATTGTGTAGTTTTACCCTTGATTCACAGTCAAATGGCTGTCAACTTGAAATATATTTTACCCCACTAAAAGTCTTATGCTTACCATACTTACACTAAATTTTGTGTCTTTCACTTAAAAAATAATAATAATAGTAATAATTAAAAATAAAAAAATTAACAAAATAAAGAAAAAAATGCTTACATAGAATTTCTCAATTATCTCAATAAATCAAGTTGTCAAATGTATCAGCACTTCATGCAACAGAATTGAGATAATCAGTCGACTCGCATCTAGTCAACACAGCACACACGCGATAAAGGAAGCAACTTTCACTTACTTTGCAATCAGAGGAGGAAGCTTTCCCTGGGTCAGGGTTACTTTGCCCCGGTGTACACGGGGTCTTCGCTGATGCCCCACCTGGACAGCTGTAACAAAGATGCAACATGATCAGTATAACAGTATGGAACGACACATACCGTATTCACCTCAACAGTAGCACGCTGTGCTAATACAAAGATTTCATGGAGCAGACATGGTTTTTTGTGGAGTTTTGTTATCTTGGTATGTCATAATTTACAATACCACAAGCAATTACACTTAATATAGAATCCATATAGCATAAAATAACAACAATGAACCCTCTTCTTTCATCAGAAGCAGTTATTTTTTTAAATATTGAAAAATACTTAATTTTTAATAAAACCGCACAAGATTGGAAAGTAGGGGATGTGCTTCTATCAGGGTTTGTGCTACAATTGGAACGAATACGGTGTCAGTAAGTTAGAGACAGAGCATTTAACATATACTTCAGAGATGTGTCAGGATGACCCAAGCTAAGGATTAATGAAATCCGCTATCGCTAGGGCCACCTATGCACAGTTGCTCATTTACAACACCCTGTTGGATTATCTTGAATATTTATACTGTAAAAGATAATATATGTACATGATATATGTACGACAAAAGGGTAGAAAGTAGTAATTTCATTAGTTGTTACATACAAAACAGTGAGGCACCGTACAAACTTCTAGACACTTGTTTATAAAGAAAATTTTGGCATAATTAGAAAAACCACAGTATGAGTATGTGTATTTTATATATATACAGGAAGCAATGCTTTGAAGCAAAAACGGGACATAGTATCTTATACAATTTCTGGTCCTATAAGGTAATGGTATTTCGGAGGATTTTCTCTCTATTGCAGGTAAAATAGGTATGAGGTGGTAGAGAGCTTTCATATATATTTTCAAAATAGCGTTCATAGAACGCATTACCCTCAGTGCCCACAACCTTTTTTCCCCAATTCTGCAGGGTTTTTTTTTTTTTTGGAGACTTCGCAAGTAAAATACTTTACATATAATTTCCATATTGTTGTCTTTGAAATAAAAGAGCACTTTTGGATATGTTCTTGGGGCAAGTTCTGGTGACAGAGACCACTGTACTGTGCGTCACTCAGACGGCCATCACATAAATACTTCAAAAGTTTCATAACAAGTTTAAAAATGACAAGAGGAAGCTGGTTTTCAATAGGAATGTGGTCCACTATAATGTGCATCTCTGAAAAAAATCAATTGGCAAAGCTGTGTTGGATCATTGTTGAGATATTATGGTAGCGTTGTTCAATTGTGCACCACTCAGATGGCCTTGAAGATAAATACTTTAAAGTTTCATAAAAAGTTTATGAATACAAAGAGGAAGCTGGTTTTACATAGGAACCTGGTCCATCAGCAGATGCATGTCTGACAAAAATTTGGTAAAGCTATGGTCAGGATTTTTTTTAGATATTGTGGTCGTCAGGGTTGATGCCACTCAGACAGCCTTCAAATAAAAACATTAAAATTTTCATAAAAGGGTATAAAATACTCAGAAGAAGCTTGTTTAAAATGGGAACCGTGTCCATCATAAGATACATCTCTGATAAAATTTAGTGAAGCTGCGGTCAATATTGTTTGAGATATCTCGGTACTGTCGTCAGGGTTGACGCCAGACATTAAAATTTTCTTAAGAAGTTTAATAATTATCAAAGGAAGCTGGTTTTCAATAGGAACCTGGTCCATCATAAGCTAGGTCCTTCTATGACAAAAATTTGGTGCAGCTATGGTGAATATTTTTTGAGATATCATGGTAATGTCGAGAAGACAGACAATGCAGGGAACGACAATACCCTCTGGCACTTCATGTGCCAACAATAAAAATAACCACGAAGTTTGTTTTTAGAATTCTTATCGTAAAACTTCTCAGTGGTTCGACCGATTATTGATCATGGGGCTGCCATTTGGGGAACACAGGAATTTGCTTGTATTAACGCTGTTCAATATCGTGCTTCCAGATTTTTTCTCGGAGTTGGTAAATAAACACCCAATGTTGCTGTGGCCGGGGACATGGGGTGGAAATTCAGTGTACATGAACAATGGCTTTCTGTTACGCGCCATTGGGTCCCTATGGTTAACTTGCCGAGTACCAGAGTGAAAAAACATGTGTTTCTTTGGGGCTTATCCCAATTAAATAACTGGTGTTCTCGTGTAAGAAAAAAGTTTAACGACTTATCAATGCAACATTTAGGCAACGTGAATTACCAGTTTGATTCAGACGAGGTTTTACATGATATGGATGTGGTTTTAGAGGAAACAATGGAACAGCTTTGGTTTGCAAAACTACAAAGAGAGGGAGCGGTCAGAGGTCAAGGGAGAAAGGAATTACGAACATATAGATTATTTAGAAAGGATTTGGGTATGGAACATTATGTTAAAAGTTTTTGCCCCGGGATAGAGAAGTGCTTTAGCAAAGCTTCGTTATGGTGTAGCCCCTATAAGATTAGAAATACGTAGATATGAAGGCCTGCCTGAGGACGACAGACTTTGTCCTTTCTGTAATGAGGTGGAAAGTGAAACACATTTAATTTTACATTGTGAACTTTATTCCGATTTACGAGTTGATTTGTTGAACTTAGCCGCATCAACCTTAAGGGATTTTTCAAATCTAACCGAAAATGATAAATTAGCATTTTTACTTTCCAAACCGAATATATGTGTTTTAACTGCCAAGACCTGTAAAGACATTTAGACAGAAGGTTACGCTTTTTACGTGTATTATGAGTTCTGTAATCTAACACGTCATCCTTTTTATTTTACGACTGATCTGTGTATTATTATCTGTTTGTTTGTACTGTAACTTCAGTGCCATCCCCCTTTTCTATTGTATACGTCTGGTGATATGATTTCCTGTAAGTCTAAATGTTTTCCTGTCGTTGTACCAATAATGCTGTAATATAATATATATGTAACTTATTTTACGTTTCTTGTCTCTCATATCTCCATATGGAGAGGCCTGTGTGCTTTGTTTTTCATGTTTGTGTATTTGGATTTTCAGCAAGTCTGTCTGTCTATCTATCTGTCTGTCTGTCTGTCTGTCTGTCTGTCTGTCTGTCTGTCTGTCTGTCTGTCTGTCTGTCTATCTATCCATCTAATCTATCTAATCTATCTATCTATCTAGCATGCAGGGCCAGAATTTCACAAAATTTTGCAAGAATCTATTTGGATTTTTGTCAATTAGTTTTCTTTTTAAAGAAAGACAAGTTTAGGAGAATCTTTACGAGAACAGATTCTTGGATTCTCGCCGAAATTCTGGCCCTGCGCATGGGCTGGGCGCATTGTTTCCAAGTCGCACAGAGGGAAGCCTTTGACCTGACACGTGATGCCATCAGTGCCCTTACATGCAAATCTTGGCAAAAATGTTTTCTTGTAGCAAGAAATTTAAGCAAAAATGTGAACGCAAACGACAACTGACATCCCGGATGCCTATGGGTGATCTAAGTGGGAAAGGATTATCATCTGCTTCTTCTGCCCATCAAGAATAATAGGCGACCAGTCAACAGCTTTCCTCTGTCCAATCTACAGAGTGCATTGAGGGAAGATGCTGACTCAGTCCTTCCAGGGTTAAATATTAACCCTTTCCCCTTGAATTGACACTTGAGTCAACAACTTTCTTTGGCATGAGTTGGGCACTAAGTGCCCAACTCATGCCAAGGAAAGTTGTTGACCTGAGGCATGTGATCTTCATAGGGCTCATCTACAATTCTCAGTCAAAATTGTTTTTCATTATTGTTGAAATTAGTTGAAAACTCTGAAGCAGACAACATTTGACCACCAGCCGGTTTTGGCCAGTTTGAGGGGGAAAGGGTTAAAATCCACAGGAATCCACAGACTGTTCTCACCATAAGCCACTCAGCCAAATATGCTAATGTTTCTTGAATTTGGCTAAAGAAACATGTCGGCCTGTTTGGCTGAAATATTTCAAAATAAATGAAAAAGCCACAACAATATCTTTGTTAATTATGCATGCCTATATTTCCAATTTTGTCAGCTTAATTTTGAAGCCTACATCCATCCCAGACAGTAATACAAGTGGCAATGCTTCAATAATAGTTTTTATCAACATTTATCAAGGAATGTGCATCATCATGCCATATTCAAGCACAACGTAAAGCAAGATGAAAGTCAAGAAGTGAACAAAATGTATGTGGGGCTCTGCACACATGTATTGCCTGTGGTCAAGGGTTTAAATATACAGGTCCACTCTTCATATAATCAAAAGCTAGGGCCCTAGAGCCAAACAGTCGCTAGTATCCTATTCTAAAACTATTTGTCATGCATACACGTAAACTAAAATCGCTTCAACATTACAACCAGATTCTTAGACTCAAGCTGCCATGTAAATTCAGCTTGGAAACCCTTCCTGTCTCAGTAATAAATTGCTCACATAACAGTGTTTACTCGATAAATATGTACACTGGCTCCCTCACTCTACAACTGAAAACACACACCCACATGAGCAGTTCTTTTTCCTTCAGCCCAACTGGAAGTAATCGCTCATGAAAACTTTTCAGTCATTCAGATTGGCACAGTATGCAGGGAGCAGAACTGCTGACCAATTCAAAGGAATCCCCAGACAAGTTCAGTTGATCTAGGCAAATTTTAGACAGCCTCAGCTCGCTGTTTGTTTTCACATCTCTATGACAGCTGACTGTACATATTAAACCTGCCGGCCACTCTGGCATTTGAAATGATATCGGCAATGGAATTAGAGCGGGGGATTTCACCTGTATGCTCTCTACCAGTCCTATTATACCAAGCTCTGGGCAAAACAATGCGCCTCACACAGTAGTCATGCAGTTTTAAGCAGGAAAAAAGGAACGTCTCTTGGATGGCCAATCCTGGAATCATCTTTTGTGGTCTCTGAAGCCAGGTTGTCTAATAGGAGACATGGATGCCACACAGTTCGAAGCAAAGCATCTTGAACAGGTGGTCTTTCAAGACAGGAGTTCTCTCACTGGGGTGACCTCTCAAGCCAGGGGCTACTGTATAGTGGTTCCTGGCTTGTAACGCCACGAGTAATCAAATTGTGACCTTTCCAAACAGGTGGTCCTTCATGGGAGGTAAAATAACATAAAAAGTAGCGTTGAAAATCCCGAAAAGATGTTTAAGCCAGGAAACTCATTACTACTGTTGTTATACAAGCCAGGGTCCACTTTACCTGTAATCAAGACTAATATTTCATCACTGAATAACATACTTTGGCATAACCCTCTGGGTTTCAGTTTATGGCAAGTTCTTTTCTTTAACATCTGTGGTTTTTATTTTTAATTTATTTATGTTGATTCCCACTCATTCATGCCACCTTTAAAAGGCAACTTTACCTTTATACACAGGAAAAAGGAACCAAATAACGTTGCTCACAACTCCCATCCATGCCAAACAAAACAAATGGAAAGAAACAGAAAAAACAAGCAAAAGACAATTTTATCCCCAGTATGTTTTCCACTGCACAACTTTGACAATAACATGTATTCGTCTCAGAGTGTGCATGTAAAGACGATGGATATTGATGAAATGTCACCATGTAACATCAGTGTAACCTGACATAGAATAGGACCCTTGTAATTCTATCCGTCATGGATCATGTCAAACTAAAAGGGATTTGATTGATCTTCCTTTTAACTCTTTAAGTGCCAAATTTTGGACTGAGTCAACAGCTTTTCTCAGCATGCATTGGGCACAATGCACCCAATACGTGCTGAGAAAAGCTGTTGACCTGGGATATTTTCTCTGGAACTATTTGCATGCTGGTACTTGAATGAAGGGTCTTTATACGAGGAATACAAATCTGAAATCCTAATGATAATTCATACAAAATTATTTTGACTTTAGTTGATCAACTTTAGACGTGATTGGCACTGAAAGAGTTAAGTACCTGAATCTGTATCATTTGCATCAAGTATATAAATACTTGGCTCCCTGCCAAGCAATCAACCCACAGTCATGCAGTACAGTGGTCCCCCTCTTACAAGACCATCCCAAGTTCACCAAAAATAGGGCCCTGAAAGAGCAATGGCCTCCCTTGCAGCTGTACATTGAAACAAAATACAATACTTGCTGCAAGGAGAAGTGGTTGCCGTAGAGGGGGTAGCCTGTCATCGGGGGGGGGGGGGGGGGGGGCCTTATCGGAGGGAGACCACTAGATTTGTGGTGTCCAAAAAATCAATTCTTGATCTCAAATTTGTGTCCAGATCCTAGTCAACACAAAGTCCAATTGCCATGACCGAATAGAAGCCCATGGATTTCCATATTCATGAATCTTCAGTTTTGATGAAATATCAAAGGAGTTTATATGAGAATACAGTTTTACATGTTTGTAGCCACTGGCTATCTGGCTAATGGACAGTGCTATTTATTGCTGCAGGCCCATATTGGCTGGCATGGAAAGCCCAGGTAAACAAATTCCGGGGACAATTATGCAAGAAGCTTATGTCAGTTGTTTTTTTCCCCTTCTTAAATTTTATGCCCTCTACAATATTTAATTATGCAGAAATAAATCCACAATGTGCTGAATTTATTTGGTAGGGACATGGCGAATGGCCAATACAAAATTATGTTTGGATTTGTACTTGGATTAAAATCTGAATGATCCTTTAAATATTACAATGGTGATAATCTTCATTAAATTATCTCAGTAAAACTGTACATCAGGAAGTCAGTTAATACTATCTGATTGGTAGGGCCAATGTATGTTCCGTTTCTTCTGAAACCAAAGTGGAATTGTGCATTTTTTCACCCATGAAACCGAATATGATATTTTTTCTTCCATAAATTATATAATAATATACAGCAGTCAAACGGAAGTTGAAAATTTTTGCCAATGAAACGGTATTCCTTCTTTTTTGAAAGGGAAAAATCATTGGGTCAAGATTGGGGTCTAAATACGACATATACTTGTGCTTCATACAGAATTTGGCTGTGCAGCATGCGAGACACATTTAAACAAAGAACTAATTGACACTCTGGTATGATTACTAATTTCTGTATCATGATACTTTTCGGTACAGAGCCACATATCACGATACATGTATATCAAGAGTGTATAAAGTGATCACACTCTTTGAATGTACACGTAACAGTCAGTATCACAGCCTCTGCGCTGGTGTTTTGATAAATCATTCTGCCGTGTCTACATACACCAGCAATGAATTGATGATGAATGCTTGAAATGTGTTTTATGGGCTGTTCATCTCCGAACAGGGATGACTTTCTTAAATTTCTCCATATAAAATTCATAAGTTATGGTAAAAGTAAAGTTTTTTCTCATATCATGAAGATTCGAAACACAAAGAACGTATCAAGATACAGTACAGTAGAGGGTTAATATCACGGTATTTCAATATACTGTCCCAACCCTAATTGACACTGCTGTTACCATTTTATATTGTATACAAATACTTAACTTCACAGTTGCCACGAATTATAATAGTGTATGTGCTTGAAATGCATGAGTGAACACAAGAACAATAACAAGTCCTGCAAACTTTGATAAATTTGAATAAAGTATGTATTCCACCATTGACTGGGCATTTCATAATTTAAGTATGTAAAGCACTAAGTGTGACTGAAAAACTTTCTTTTCAGCATTTTTCATACAAAGTGTATCCCTGGTTTCTGTGGTCAGTTTTCAGGGAAAATGTACATATTCCTAGTGTATTTCTTTGTAAAAT
Source organism: Hermodice carunculata (assembly GCA_964020975.1). Lineage (NCBI taxonomy): Eukaryota > Metazoa > Annelida > Polychaeta > Eunicida > Amphinomidae > Hermodice > Hermodice carunculata. Next base: position 64,911,787 of record OZ026618.1, on the reverse strand, counting down.
ACCCACACCATTGCAGGACATCAGGCAAGAGCACTGCGGCGTGACTTGTGTATTCAGCCATTAACAGGCCAATTAACCCTAGCGCTGCAGGGCCCGTGTTTATACGGTTCAAAATGCAGGTTAAAAAAAAAAAAATTCAGCTGTACTAGGGTTAAGCCATTGTTCTTGTATACTCGCACATGCGTTACTGCCAGAATCATGTGATTTTATGTAATTTTATTTTTCATTTTTTCCCGCAATTCCCACTGGTCAGTACTTCTGCCAATTATTACTCCTTTGCTAATCATGTTAATCATTGGCTACTCCACCAAACTTTCTATGGAAGGGCATAGGAGTTACATCAAATTATGTAGTCTATTTCAATATTATTCAATACATTGCCTGCTTCAGGAAAATCTATAAAGAACACTGAAAATTGTTAATTGTTTTCACAGCATTTCCACTTTATGTTTACAAGTCCTACATTCCTACCTAACCCACATAATATCGGTCTCTTGAGCGGCAGAAAGCCAGCTTCAGCCACTCGAAAGACTGATATCATATGGGTTAATTCCTCCCGTGAGTGCCATGGCCATCTACAAATTAAACTACAGGAAAATGAGGTCCAGATCCCCAAAGTGTTATCACACGGTCAGAATTTTGACGAAAATCCATTCTCATGAAGATTCTACTAAATTGGTCTTTCTTTAAAAAGAAAACTAATTGACAAAAATCCAAATAGATTCTTGCAAAATTTTGCGAAATTCTGGCTCGGAATCAGGTCAAGAAAAAGTGTCAATCTGCAATAATACATGTATTGAGGTAAAGTTGACGTGGCCTGTGAATCATGAGATATTTTGCTTGCACGGATTGCACTATGGACAGCCATAAATGCTGAAAACAGTGCTTTAAACCCCCTGCACTTTATTTGCCGGGGTACAATGAGTATATGTGTACACTTTTCTAGAAAGTAGGTATCAAAATCTAGCGGCAGTTGCCGAAATAATGGTGTGACATTAACGAAGGACAGAAGTGTTGATCAGCTGTTTGTGGCCCAGCTTGAGTCGTGGCGTTATGTGTTACAGTGTCATCTTTGTCTAACACACGGATGCTTCTTTTCATTGAATACATTGACTTGTGTACATGTATGCTCTTTAATGAAGAAGTGTTTACGCATAATACAAAATCAAGTCATGGTTTGCACAAATGGCGAAAACTAACGAACGAAAGTCAAGTCGTCTGTGGCAACATGGTAATGCACATAGCCACAGCATAGGATTCCTATGAGGGGATACCACATACATGTATGTTACAGCTCTCATGCTGATTGAGTCGATCAGGTTGCAGTAGCACAGGTCATCAGAATCAGTACATAATCCATCAGAGAATTCTTGCAAGTTTCATCGACAGTATGAAATTGACCATCGTAAGACCCAAAATACCGCAACTGTTTCTGTGCATTAACTCATTCCATACCAGTCCCTGATATTTATGTATATTTACCTAGATTTAAGATGACAATTGCATATTTAAATTCTTCATGAAAAGAGCTTTCATTCAAGTACCAACATGTCTATAGTCTTAAGTCAGTGGTTCTGGCAATGCCTGACAAGTCATGCTGCAGTTGCCACAAAGGCAGCTGCAGCATGACTTGCCAGGCAGTGCCAGAACCACTGACCAAGGCCTGTGACCATTGTATGGAATGATTTAAGGAATGGCTGCTCTCAGTCGCTCATTTAATAGATTATTTTCTGAAGCCAATTTTAGAAGCATGCAAAAACAAATTTCAGCAAAACTCTTCTGTAGTTTATTGTATTATCGTTTTAAATCAGTCTTATTGCCTGATTTTGTTTTGTTTCAACTAATATCAGAATAAATCCCCCCCCCCATTTCAACATTTAATAGTTTCCCATCACTAGCGCTATTGATCACCCTCTCAAATGACAGATATTAACCATCCATTTTTCTTATCGTTTTGCAAGTACATTGACTTCAAATGCACCTAAATTTTCAATACATCTGCATATATTTTGGATATAACTTTCTCGTAACTTTTGCATACAAATGTTAGAGTATCTTTTACATTCAAGGAAGAAAACCACTCATCTCACCATATGAAACAACCTGTATGTGACTTCCCGTAAATTATCCATCTCCTGTTAGTGTCACTCGACAGTGTTTTTTTTTCGCTCACTAGATGGCCTGATTTAAAGAATGAGCAATTGACAGAGCAAGCCCTAAAATGACTGAAAACCCTCCAACCACTGACTCGAATGCTTCATCGGTTTTGCCAGTAGTCTGGCTCATCAGCGGCTTGTGTAACGGTTGTGCGTGCATGCTTTATATATTGGTGCGACATACACGTGACTTACATCCCGGTGTAGATTCATATGTGCACGTGACATAGTACAGCAAAACGTCAGGTGTGGCGTAATTGCAATGTAGGAACCCCTGGCAATGCAGCCAGTACAAATCCTGCCACTGCTGTGGCATTCATTGTACCCAATGGTCCCCAACCACCGTCACAACTTTTTTTATTTATATCTAGAAGAGATATGGTCTCTCATGACAGCCTACCTTCTTAAGTGGGGAATATTTTCGCAGATCGTGATTTAGGAAACTAGCGTTTCATAAATGAGTGTCAATGTTATTTGGCAGGTGAACCAGGGGGTAAAAATTTAGCATAAGACTGTACAAGGGATCATCTGCCCACGGATAACATAATAGCCATTGAGGCCGAATGGTTCTGTTGTCCCTAGTTGCTGCATCGAGTGCATCTCTTTAGCAAGTCTAAGCTTTTTTGCTTAGTTTTGGTGGTGTATGTATGTATTCCAGAATTTGAATGCAAACTCATTCCATACCAGTCCCTATTTTTTTACCGTATATTTACCTAGATTTAAGATGACAATTGCATATTGAATTTCTTCATGAAAAGAGCTTTTTTTTCAAGCACCAACATGCCAATAGTCTTCAGTCAGTGCCAGAAACACTGACCAAGGCCTGTGACCATAGTACGGAATGAGTTAAATCCAGTGTGCCATGGTCCAGGAGAGAAAATGTCTCCCGAGGGGGTGGCTGTAGTGTTTCCTGTTGATATAATGATAATATTCCCGCATACTGTCCATTATTATTCCATGATTTATAGAATGGTGTATATCAAAATGATAAAGATGGTTAATGCAGAACAGACTTGGCATAATTTTTACTCTTTCTACTGCTAGAAGGGAGCGCTTATTACAGCATGGGTAGTCACTGGGAGGAAAACGGTAAATCATGTGACCTTTAACAAGCCTGGCCTGTGAGCTTTACAGCCTAAGTAATCATCTTACTTTTTTCTATGAATATACTGAACCTGTATACAATATTATATCAAAGCAGTAACACACCCTGTAATGTTACATGTGTATTAAGTCCTCAAATTTATTTACATATTCACTGGTCTTAATGTCGGCACACTATCTCACTCGAAATTTTGAAAAGAGTATTCTCCACCTTATAAACACCATCAATATCAGCTGAAAAATGCAGTTTCCTATGCTGATTAAATTACAGGTGAACAACTCTATATTACTGGCTACAAAAGCCACAACTCTAAGTGACTTAATATGCCTCAGTGGATCAATTCTAAAGGCAAAGTCTTGGTTCATAACACTGAGCAGTTGGATACCAAACAGTAAAGGGAATTCATGAACCAGATCAATAAAAATCCCAAGGGGTGTCTCTTGATAAGTTGTTGATTGAATATACACTAACACATTAAATTGTGAAATTGGCTGATACACCTTTGAAACGTAGTCTCGAAAATTCACAAGTGCAAAGAACATGAAAATGTGACAGAACCATCACTAACTTTTCATAACCTCACCCCTGGTATTAAGCATTGTGAGTGGGAGCCTTTTCCATATCAAAAGGACCATACAATATTATTGATCTTTGTGACAGGTTACAATAAGCCACTGACATTACATGACATTTATAATGCAGAGCTAGGTACCATGAATTGGCCCATTATTTCTAAAATTTCTAAACATAACAACATATAGGTATTCTCATCGAAATCCCGAAGTCCGAAATGCTAAATTTGTCCAGATTCCACAATTCATATAAGTATGTCCACTTCATATTCTTTCCATTATAAAATTATGTTTGGGTGTCCAAATTTGAAACTGGGTGCCCCCAGACATGTGGACAACCATTGGGCTAACACTATGATTGGAAGTAGGCCTATACATGCTAAAGTAAAAGAGATCTGTAAATGATCAAGTTTTTCTGAAAGTTCAATTTTCAGATTCTTGATCAATAATCACCACGACACACAGGGGTTGACTTCTTCAGCAGAAAGGTGCCTTTCATTTCAACTTGTCTTGGTGTAAAAATGAAATTTTGCCTTACGAAGACACCGGTTTCCTTCTTTCAATTTCAGCATAAGAAAAAAAAAAGCATACAAAAAAACTGATTTTTTTCAAGTGCAGTCATACAGTGCTCCCTCTTTATAACACCCCTCATTACAAGGCATGCAGTTTCTCATATAATACGGTGTGTACCATGGTTCCCACTGACATAGTTTTCCCATTACTTCTTTGTTAAAAGTCCCTTTGTTATAAGACTGTTCTGCTATAACACGGTCTGTTTTGGGGATCCCAACACCAGCTCAAAGGAAGCACTGTGCAGGGAAACCTGTTTTGAGAGACCACTGCAATGAAAGACCACCTGCCTTTTACGACCATATTTCCAAAGTCCCTTTTTGCTATCTTTCCCATGTTACTGCACCTCCATGAAGAGACCACCTAGCTTATATGACCACTTTTTAGCTTGCCATAGGGGTGGTCTCTCAAAAAAGGTTTCACTGTATTTCCATTTTGTGGGAATCACAAGCAAGAACAAAACAATTCATATTTCGAACTGATATGCATGATTTCATATTGACTCGGCATACAAGGGACACACAATGTGTACACCAAATTACTTTCAGACCTAACACCATGAACACACAGCCACTAAAACTTCTCCCAAAGCACAGACTCCTTGATATTGTGTTTTAGGTTGCAATTTTCAACAATACACATGTGTGAAGATCTTGCTTCAGGAGAACTGCACACAACCAGCTTAAGTATAAATAACTCTTTTTGTATAAATATCACTCCAAATAATTACAAGAATAATAGTTATGCCAGATTTTTTATATACATATAGTTGTTAGTTATGATTGTCTAGTTAGTTAGGGTTGTTTGGAGAAATATCTGACCAACTTCATACACTTGTTTGCCTAGAGATACATATATGGATCCTGTTTATTCATACAGTGTACATGAACGTATGCACGATCTTATATCAAAGAATCATGACCCTGGCCATAGACTTCATAAGTGGGCTGATAAAGAATTCATCTGATAATATGTCTATAATCAAACCATAACGTGACTGGTTTTTTTTTTGTATTGTTTACAAACTGCGATTAATATCTACCTCAAAAAATGGAACTTCTTTAAACTATCATTCTGACTCAATGAAAAGCAGGAAGTTGCCCATGGATTCTATCCAACTGTAAATCTAGGATTTTACATGTGACTGTATGACCTTATCAAGGAATCATATAACCAAAGACTGAAGAACATTTATTAGTGTCAATAGTGCGGCTGATAAAATTTGTTTGATACATGTATACACCCATATAGGCACCCCACAATGTGATTTTTTTCTTGTATGTTTAATCTTTATAAATCGTGATCAGTACACACTTGAAACTTTTCTGATCTGTCAGTCCGACTCGAGCACATCCAGTGAGTCCCACACTAACCAGGAAGTTGCAATTCTATCCAGCTGCAAACGGAGGATTTCGTTCTTCAAAGGCTCTGATTGGGTGATTATATACCACAAGCAATACTTGTGCAGTGCTCTCATGTCATGCTCATTATGTGCTTATGATGGGATCCATGCAGTTGACGATTCAAAGTACCTTATCTCATTCTATACTGTGGTCACAGGCCTTGGTCAGTGGTTCTGGCACTGCCTGGCAAGTCATGCTGCAGCTGCCCTTGCGGCAGCTGCAGCATGACTTGCCAGGCAGTGCCAGAACAACTGACTTAAGACTATAGGCATGTTGGTACTTGAATGAAAGCTCTTTTCATGAAGAATTTGAATGTACAATTGTCGTCTTAAATCTAGGTAAATATACCGAAAAATCAGGGACTGGTATGGAATGAGTTATAAAGAGAGGACATTTCACATAGAAGTAACAGGAATAGTGCTTCTGTGGGAACAAAGGGATCCACCATACAGTAACAAACACCCTGTTGTAATGATGGCCCTTATGAAGAAGAACCACTGTATTATTGCTCATGCACGCTTTTGTTTAGCTCTTGGTGGCTCACCTGCACATCAGGTTTTATTATGAACTTGAGTACTGAAAGTGAAACCTGGCTTGAGAGAAAGATAACCTGTTTTCAAGGGCCACAATTTTTGGTCACCCCTAATGGTGTCCCACGAAAAAACCATCACAGTTATGACTGTACAGTTTACTGGGGCTATATTCAGTCTGACAAAGGGGCTATTTTCAGCTCCCCTACATTTTTCTTAATACAGTAGCACCTGCTATTATGCCTTCCTTTTTGCCTGCAAAAAATGGCCATGCACACTAGCTGACCTTTCACTGCAGGTAAATTAATAAATGCATTGACTCTTTGCGCCCCAAAAAATTGTGATCACAAACAACAGGTGACCTCTCACAGCAGTGTCATCAAACAGGAGGTACTATTGTACAAAAAGAACTGTTATGGTTACCAGGTTACTGTTATTGTTATACACATGCATCACCGTAACAAAATGTTGCATCGGTAATATGGGTGTGTGTGTGTCTTAAAACAATTTTTTTTTTATTACAAGTATCTTTTGCTTTATGTTATTGCAAATGGATATCTTGATTTTTTTAAGTGTCTAAATGGCATTACATTTATCATGCATTTATATTAGAATTATTATCCCCCCCCCCCCTTCCAAGTATCCAGTCAGATACTATTTTCTCACAGCGTGAACAAGAACTCACTAGGGAAGCTATGTTATCCTTGAACGGCACACAAGAGCATTACGGTTTGTCTAAAGAGCGTTTGACGTGTTTGGAATGTCACATCTGTAAAAGAAATCAACACCACATGGGCTTAGCCAATATTGCAAAATATCATTAATTAGTTCTAAAATCAATAGTGGCTAACAGGCTTATATTGCATGTAAACTTGTTAGCCATGTAACATTACATTGACAAAAAGACAGCTCACATTTCACTGTCCTTCACCCTATTAACCATGTGGATCCTGGATTTAACCCTTTCTAGGTCAGAAAATGCCTAGGTCAATAACTTAAAAATCCTTGCTGGGTGCAACACTTTGTCTACTCCATGTCTAGGAAAGCTGCTGACTTGGACTATTCTATCATCATAGGTCTGTTTGATGACACTGTTTTATATTTAAAACATGAAATTTGCATAAAAACATTAAAGCAGAAATCAACCTGCAACTGTACCAGGGTTTTCCCGAAAGCCCTAAAATTCTACGACTGTACATCAAAATTTAGGGCTTTAGATCTTAACTTCCTGTTATATTGATTAGGTGGCTAGGGCTTTAACTTTTCGATTGTAGCAATTTTTAGCAAGTAATCCTCCTTCTCTTTAAAAAATTCATGGGTAAAAACCCCACTGTTTGTCTGCGAAGCAGGCCTTCTACCTCCAGCAACGTACATAAACATCAGAACATAAAAAAAAACAGAGTGTGCATCACAGGCAACCCCCAGGCCTTCACATTTGAGGAGTGTGATTTTTCACTCACCTTAAAAGCTCATCTAAAATAATTGAGGTAAGCTCCTAAAACAACACCTCAATCTTGCATTTAAGTACTCTAACTAAAGCAATAGCTCACCTACAGCTCACCTAGTATGAATTCAGGTGAGCTTTTTCCAGCTCACCATAGATTTTTAGATGTGAAGGCCTGAACTCCACTGTACACTTTTGGGCAATTTAAGGACAGTTAAGACACCAAAAACCTTTGCATGGCAGATTTTGAAATTTTAACGGTTTTTAAAATATGAATGTCCTTTCTATTAGTTGTCAAAATTTCGAGCTTTTAACTAAAGTAGAAATGTGAGAAAAACGCCAAAAACCACACAGGCATGTGGACATCCGAACGTCCATGTGTCATTCTTTTGCTTTTCAGCCGCCAAACGGAACAATGCCACCCATCAATCATACTTAACAGCCTGTCACGTGGCTGCAGGTAGCAACGGCCCAAGGCAAAAGGAGAGTGGAATCAGGGCGGCAATGCGAAATAAGGCAGCATGCCGAAAGTATGTTTGTGGGCAGGGAAAAGATGTAAACATGCTATCATATCATAGCCTTAGTGGTTTACTTTATAGTTATCTTGCTTGTTTTGCGTTCTAATGAAGGGAGCCTTCAAATGTTCAAGAGGAGCGGGAATCGTCAGATGATGTCCCTTCAAACTTAAAAGGCCGTGCTGCGATGGATTACCCCAGTGGTCCTTCACACCAAAGACAGGCGGGGAAAAAAAACTGACACCCTAATCAACAATACCCACGTACATAATAATATTTTATCGGAACCCAGGGATGAGGAAATAAAAGTACAAACAAACACATCGAAATAAGCATAAACGTGAGCAGCCGAGAAAACACACAAAATAGCGTTACAAAGCTCAGGTTGGAAAGAGAAATGAAACTCATTGAGAAAACAACTACAAAATAATGACACGCTAACTAAGTAAAGTGTAAGGACAAGTCTAACAAGCTAACTACATAAAGTATACAGATAGGAGACGAGTAAATACAATAAAACATTATCCCTAAAAACGGGATGAAGAGGTAGGGGGCGGAAGACCAAACCCGCCATCTGTACACTGACCACGAGCGGCCGCAGGCCGCCCCACCGAAGCAAGGCAACACAACTTTCGCTGCCAGGCTTGAGGTTACGGGGCTGGAAGGGCCACCTCCATGACGTCACACTATGAAACCAGACTGTCGCTGGTGCCGTTTGACAGATCGCAGAATAATGTTTTCCGTACTTCAAAGGCTCTTTTAATTTACTCATGAATGTGATTGGCCAAGAATTGATTGACAACCTCCCCAAATGTTCAGGGACGATGTTTATCATGTTTTGTACAAACATCAGCTCATCTTGAGCAAATGGTATTGTTTCAGAGGCAAATGATCAACATCAAAGGCCTTTGAAGCTTGTTTTCTCAGAAAGGATAATAGGACAAGAGCCCCACATAAGAATGGTTATTCCAAAAATACAGCTGGGCGAAATTTAATCCGGTTAACGGCTTTTGATTCTTTATTGTCTGAACTGCAAAAACGATTCAGCGATTTTCTAAATTTTGCTTCGTTCTTTTTCTATGAAATGAAGAAAATAAACATCCTAAAAATCAAAGGGAAAATTGAAACGTCAAACTTTGAGGATGGATAACAGAAAAACGAAACCAAACATAAAAACTCGCAGGATCGTTTTTTGTTGCCAATATGTTAGGATTAAGATCCAAGTGTAATTATGATTTTATCACAAACAATTAGTGACTAATATCGACATTTATGAAGTGGATGCTTTGCGGTCAACTTTCAATTGTTTATTCAACAGTTAACATCACAGACACCCAAATACGGGACATATAAAGTCTTTGGAGTATGACGAGTACAGACATATATGATAGGTTATCCTAACGCAAATACATTTTGAGCTAGGATTGACTAAAGTGGGATTTATTTTTGGTGTCTTAACTGTCCTTAAGTGGGCAAGTGTTAAAATTCCCCCTTGAGGGCTCTTCTTGGCTGGATTCATGTGACCTGTAAGCACCACTTTTGATACGTGTGGCAATTGTACATGCCTATTCACACATGTACATTGTTGAGGTAATTTCTGAACAGTTGCTGAGGCAACAAAAACAGACATTTACATGTACATGTACTTCAGCACTTTGATGCATCAAAAGCGAAACCAGAGGGAGAAGTTAAAATTCCAGATTGATTCTCCTAAATAAACTATTTTACAAAATTATGAACATTTCTTTCTAACAAAAAATACTGGATTTAAAGAGTATTAAAGGCTAATTTTTTTTTTTTTTTTTCAATACAAGTTTCATAAACCCGGGCCCCCACCAGCAGGCCACAAACTTTATACTTTGAGTCATGCTTGGCCTTATTGGAGTACATGTCAGCATGGCAACTATGACTGAGTGTGCTCAAGTAGCCAAATGTTGGTGCCAATATTAATTCTTAGCCTCCCCAAAAACATGACATACTTCCATACATGTAACAACTGTGCAACTAGTGCCTTTTGGCATAGCCTGTTAAGCCATGCTCTGACCAACATAATGCAAATACACACACACACAAACAAAAAAAAAGACCTGAAAGCTTTTAAAATATGGACTCAGAAGAAAGACGTTTTTTGAAGAATGAGCTGATTCTAAAGTAAACAGCTTTCCTCTGTATACTAGGGACACATTCATGTTCAGGGACTCAATTTACACACTGGCTGTCAACATGCCATAATCGACAAGCTCCCTGTCAACCTGCCATAATCTAAGTCCAGCTTACTGACAAGTCTACTGAGCTATTGCCCTGCCTAACTGTGCATACACACACACACACCCAAGAAATTGATACTACAGCAAATCAATAATTATTTAGGTGTGACCAGAGTTCCAGAGTTTGTTCATATTGGAGGAAATGACAGTCCCTAGTCAAAGTACTGAATTTTTCAGCTCGAAAAGTTACAGCCGGTGATCTCTGGAGATACGTTTCATTGTATTGTGCCGGTAATAACTAATTATGCTCATACTGTGGTACCTGCTGTATGTGGCCACCCCTTCAGTCAAGAAAAAGTGGCCACATACAGCAGGTTACCTGTCACCATGGGTAAATTTTACAAAGAAATTGACTCCTATGTCCCAGGCTAGTGACCACAAAGAGCAATGCGGCTGCTTACGGCAGTGGTTGCATACAGCAGGTACCACTGTATTTCAAAACATACAAGTAAAATACTTACTAATGTCCTGCAGGACATTGCAAACACTTGGATGAAGTGGCGTCCCAGAATTCACCAGCCGGACAGTTATTTTGACAGTCCGTATTACAATTGCAAGCACCTGCAACAAAAAATGCATGCTAAAATGAAAGCCCAATATATGTTCAGGAGTAGGTATAAAGGTAGTGAAGCTCAACTGGCAGGCATATCACATGGTTCTACACATTTTGCTGTTTTGTCTCAGTTTTGTATGAAAATCTACTTTTTTTTTTACCAGTATGTGTAATTCCTTTTCATTCAGGCTTACAGTAAAAAGGCTATTGTCATTATACTCATGGGCAGGGTTTCTGCCAGAGGGTAAAATGGGTAAAATTCTGTGCCCTAATTTTTTCTGAGGATAAGACTTCATACCCTGATATATTTGAAAGAAACATGCCAAATGATGCAAGCTGGAGCATTCTGGGGCTGAAAATTAAAAATTAAAAATTTCAAAGCCTTCTTGATCCCTTAGCCTCCAGAAGTGCCACAGAATCAATTCTAGAGCATCTAAATTTAAAAGATTTTCTGCGGGAGGGCCCTCAGACATGATCCTGCCCAGTTATATGGCTTCAGCATGTGACATGCCTTTGGCATGTAACATTTCCTTACTCTTAATTTTTTGTGAGGAGGAAACCCTGGTGGGGTCGGATTTACTTTCTCATGGGGTTACAACAAAACATATCTGGTACAAAAATTTAGAAATTTGTGAAATGATCATTTTCACAAACAGAAGTCACAATTTTGTTTCTCTTTAAAAGAAATTGCATTATTTCTTTGAAACTGTAGGTAACTGCAATCAGCATTGAGTGTCTTTTTTTCCAATCCTTGAGCTCTGAAAGTAGCATTTAAAATGGACATTTTGCCAAGCAAAAATAAAAAAAAAAAAAAACAATGACAAAACAAGGTTACCTACATGTGGATATGATATCCTTCTCTTTTCATTTCCATTGATTTTACAAAGATGCATCCAACCGTTTTCAGCTGGACTTTTTCAAACTTGAGCATATTTTCAAATCTAATTGGGTCTCAATATTCAAGCAAATTTTTAACTGTAAATTCACTTAATTTCACTGTATTTTATTTCAACATCAGTTTTATAAGAACTATGTTCAATATATACAAAGGTGCCACTCACTTACATAGATTTTACCTGAAATATGATCAAAATTACCTGAAACCATGTAACCCCTCTCTTTTTCATCAAATTTGAGCTGTTCTGACAAAATTGAGGAAATTTTTATTCAACAAAAAGGCACATTACTGAATTCAAGTAAAATCCTGAAGGTAGTATGTATGTATGTATGTATGTATGTATGTATGTATGTATGTATGTATGTATGTATGTATGTATGTATGTATGTATGTGTGCGTGTGTGTGGAGAAATTAAAACTTCAGGTTAATGCCAAAAATGCAAAAGCTGTGAATATTCATGCAAACAAAAGTAAGTACATTTACAATGGACAAATTATATTTTCAAATAGTGCAAAATGACTTGTCATGTATTCAAATCAATTACAGAATTGGCTGGCCATTGATTTTGACTAGCAATTTCATGATTTTGATTAGCAAATGGTTATGCGAATTCAGTTATTTTGTGCCTTGATTTACCATGTGCTGCCATTCATGTATATGACAAACACGTGTGATCACCACATTTTTTATGACAAGAGTCAATACTAATTCCTCTGTCATAACTTTGACCAGCATAGACAATTTTTGTGCAAACATTGTCCTGTACTAACCAGTCACTTGTGATAACATTTCCAGTGCTCAAGACTTTTGATTGAATCATTATGTAAACATCACAATTGATTACCCTGTCCAAATACACATATATGTATGTATGTGCACAGTACCACCCTTCTCTGCCCCCCTTTTTGTAAAACCCTTCTCACCCGAGACCACCTCTCTTTAAAGATCACCAATTTATTCCCATGCACAATGTGTAACATTCCTGTTATATTGTCACCCTTTACCGAGGCCAGATCCCTTTCATAAAACCAAGACTACTTTTGGGATGCATTTGGAGTGGGCTCCCAAGGAGGGGGGACCACTGTACTACTACACAGACTGACCCCATGAAACATGTACTTGATGAAGGGACAGTTTTTCATGTAAAGATAAATGTTGAAAAATTAGCCAGAGATGCCAAATGTCCCGCATCCAAATTGAGTATTTGCTGCTATATTCTTAAAAATTTTGTGCCCCTGATGGTGTTGTCTAGTAATTGTCCCTGAAATGACATTTTGAATGTTGACATCCCTGATAAGCACAGCATCTTTCCACAAGTGAGGAACAAAAAACTTGACCTGTTTAAAGTTTTCACATATGTGTACATGTATGTGTTTCAGGTGCTGCCCTTCCGCTTACCTCTTTCCCCTTGAACTGGTCAAAGTTGGCTGAATTGCCGATAGGCCATATCACAACAGCATGTGCCAGATCAACAGCTTTCTTTGGAGTAGGTTGGGCACTTCCAACCTGCCCAAGGCAAGACTGTTGACTCAGTCTCTCAATTCAAGGGGTATTAGGGATCAATCGGACCACACATCACCACACCTCTCCCTTTAGACCACCATCATGACAAACAAATGTAGAGGTTGCATGTGAGAGGCAGATGCCCACCATTCAGGTGTGGGCCTGACTTCAATAGATTTTCAAATCAATTTGTTAATCAGAATGTACTATTGTCAGTAAATTCTGCAATAATTTCAATACATTGAGTCAGTGATAAATAAAAAGAGTCCAGCGTCCCCTGACTACTTAGCTGAAAGTACCCCCAGAATTAATATTGATCAGGAAATTTGATGTTATATTCATTTATTTTAAAAAACAGATCTTATGGGCTTGACAGAAAGGTTTTCTGCCATTTTTTTCCTTCAAAGCAATTTTGTCAGTATTTTGGACCAGTAATGGATAAAACTGTCATAGAGTTAAGAATGATAACCAGTCTTGTCAGATCTAACAGTAACCTGTCCCATACTGAAGGACTGGCCTTAATGTCAAGCTTTGACCTTGCCAAGTGGATTCCCAAGTTGAAAACCTGATTTTATTGGTTACTGTTGCATACTTGAAAAGAGGGCTCATTTAAACTTTGTGACAGCATTCCTGTTTCCGCTAAACTTGGAAGCTTCAAATTTGTGGACACACAATGAGAGGGCATGTGGTGGAATAACACTTCGGCTCTGGCCCCGGGAAGCATGGCAACAGGAGCTGAGAGGCAAGTACACTCCCATGATTTACCCACCCTCATCTTTTTTTATTTGAGCCACCTGTATCACGTATGATACTGGACTGCAGTAAATACTTGTAGTGGCCACATCACAATCTATATACACTTAAGTTAAATCATAGTGCAACTTATCACTTTTTTTTTTTTTTTTTGAGCTAAACCTATGACTTGTATACTTTAAATCTGGTGTTTTCCATTTTGTGCTGGCGGCTTCTTCAGACTTGGGAATTCCAACTATCTTAAGAAATCACACAAGGCCAGTGATCAGGTAGTACAGTAACAGTCACCAAGTCAGAATGAGAAAAATTCAACTTTTTTTTACGTAAGCTTTGCTGCACTATAAGGTATAATCTATAATATTCTAGATTTTTCTGTTTCAAGAACAAAATAACTGTGATCATCACTGGCAATTAATGCTTTGTCTATACTTGCAGCCAAAAGTTATTATGGTGCAACACGTTCCTGTCTCTCAAAAATATAACAAAGTTTCCCGACTTTTTAACTAAGTAAACAACCTCCTGAGGCTGAGCATGTGAACAGGTGCTGGACGCCATATTGTTGGCATGGACGCATTTCGCATCCGGGTATTTTATCTTCTATAACATAGGCGTCAATTCTTTTTAAAATTGTCCCTCTACCAATGAAAAAGTTTAGCTTAGGTAATCAAACACCCGTTTTTCACAATCATATTCTTTCATCAATATAACTGCTAAACTGTGTTACGAAATTTTACGGGCACGGGGCGACAGATACAAGAACCGGGATTGCCCAACTGTCAACAATGGCGGAAGTTCAACTCAAGAGTCAGACGTCCGCGTAATGTTTACCTACCTTGAACAAGTCCTTGATGCGACCAGCACATCAATATCACAGCTGATAAAGTAAAAATATATAATCTTTTCAGTACAAAATCCATTTTGATTCTCCTCACTCCTCATGTAAATACAAAAGTTGTCCGCAAACAAGACCTGCTTGATGCGTCGAAAAAAAATCAAAAGTTGATGGTAGAACTTTTCTGCAACTAACAAGTTTTTCAGTGTGACATTTGGCGGCAATTTATACAAAAAGTACTGTACAGTTCCTCATCATAAGTTTGCACGAAAGTAGTTCTCCTTTTACATTTTGTTTTGTCTTACAAAACCAGGGAAAAAATCACAAAATTTGATGAGGATCCGATCGCCTGCCCGCAGTAGGATCTCCCGTTCCAGTTTGAGATCACCCTATCAATATTCATTACGCGCTTTACAGTCAATTTGCATATCAGTAGCCTCGCCATGACGCGTGGTTACTTGGCAACATATCAACACTATTACCATTTATTATCAATAATTGACACAATCAAGCCACGCTTTCAGGCATTTAGTAGCCTTTCGTGTACACACAGCAGAAGTGTTATTGATGCATTTTGTTTATCTGTGGATGCTTTTATCTAAGGCATACCACAGCAAAGTGACCCATTCTCTCTCTCTCTCTCTCTCTCTCTCTCTCTCTCTCTCTCTCTCTCTCTCTCTCTCTCTCTCTCTCTCTCTCTCTCTCTCGTTTTTCACCCTAAATTTCATTCTTTTTAAATTTTAATAAATCAAGACTTCAAGTCAAACCAATTATTTTGTCTGCTTAATAATCTGGCTTTTAAAAAAATCACGCTTTCAGGAATAAAAAAAATGAATACCAGTGCTCCTAATGCTGGATCCATCCATCACTCTATGTCATAGACTTTTGGTCTCTATAATGTGTATGCACATATGTGTCCAAGTTTATACATAATGACCATCACAAAAACCAGCATTTCCTGACATGCATTCTTTCCATGAATTTCAGAAAACAGATCAAGGTCATCTATATACACTAGTCACATGATACACATTTGTAGCACATCGGGCATCTTCAGCCCTATTCCTTCACAAAATATGAAATTTAATTAATATGTCTTCAGCACATTTTGGCCTGTATCTTGTGTAATACAGAAGGTATATGGTGCCATTCAGACTAGTTTTCATCTTTCTACCTGGTCAACATTCCTACCAGGTATCATAATGATCATGAAAAACTCTTTAAAAAACAGCATTCAGAAACTTTGCACATAATGGCCCATATGTATTACACATGTGTGTGCCACCAATATCAAACTTTAACTCGACGCTCATACACTAGGTTAGTCATAATGGTCGCATGGGGTTATCATGTGGACTGTGGACTGTGCTGCTTTTACAAGCAAAAGTTTATGGACAGATGGACTTAAGTATATGGCTGGACAGATAGAGGAAATCATATTTATAAGCTCTTACATGGACCTTCTGGTAGGCAGGGGTGCTTAAAAGCATTGCAAAAGTTGCGTCAGACAGGTCAATTTATAACAAATCACAAACATTTTTGCCTCTTCTGCTCAAAAGTAAAATGCAACATCATAAATGAAGGGTCCCATCACAAAGTTGTGACCTTTTCTCAAATAGTTTCCTTGCAAATTAGTAAAAAGTGATATCACAGTATGGGAATTCCCTTTTGTGCCACTATCTCAGTCTTTTATCGCTGGTTGACACACACAACAGCCTGCTGTATGTACATACTTACTGTCACACTAAAACAGACTGTATTTTGACACCATCTTAATTTTGTGAAAACAGAAAAAGTTCTTTATTTAAGTGTTTAATGACTATAAGAAATAGGTCATGGTTACAAAAAAATTTACAATATATGACAACTGCCTTCACTCATGTTGGGTGTTTTGTAGTTCCATCTCAATTTACTATCACAATAATGAATTTAATGAACTTTGAATATGTATGTTGGTTCCAATTAATATCATGGCCCATGGCGCCACCATAACTGCGCCACAAGACTCATCTGTATAATGTTCCTGTAAGGGTATATAGATATATCCACAAGTTCAGATGTAATGACCATCACAAAGAAAGAAAGAAAGAAAGAAAGAAAGAAAGAAAGAAAGAAAGAAAGAAAGAAAGAAAGAAAGAAAGAAAGAAAGAAAGAAAGAAAGAAAGAAAGAAAGAAAGAAAGAAAGAAAGAAAGAAAGAAAGAAAGAAAGAAAGAAAGAAAATCATTTC
The DNA here is from genome assembly GCA_964020975.1 of Hermodice carunculata. Taxonomy (NCBI): domain Eukaryota; kingdom Metazoa; phylum Annelida; class Polychaeta; order Eunicida; family Amphinomidae; genus Hermodice; species Hermodice carunculata. Next base: position 64,894,457 of record OZ026618.1, on the reverse strand, counting down.
CTGAAATGCATTCTCTCTGTGCCTTTAAGATGGTAGGTCGTGGTCATCCATATTATGGTCCATATAAAACCATTGGTGGAACTATCAGTATCAAACTCAACCTTGATTTTTATACCCTTTGTAAGTCTGGACAGGGATATGCAGATGAAGTTGCCTTAAAAATTGTGGACTGTATCAAATTCACACACACACACAAAAGTTTATGGACAGCAAACAGTCAGATGGACATGACAGATCATTTAAGCTCTGTAACTGTACATCAGCAGAGCTATAAATGCTTAAAAATACTGCCTGCAGACTACACTCTTGCAAACTTCCTCACTTTGGTGATAACAACTTGGTCACTGCAGCGGCAAACTTAAAACCTATTTGCCCCATCATCCAGGCTGCAAAACGTGGTTTACTTACATTGCAGTTAGTCAAGTGCAGACCTGTGTGGGATGGACCATTGCCACAAAGGAGTTTGTAAATCAACAACCTGGAGTATTTTGAAAAACACATGTGCAACACACACAATTTCAATATAATGTACTGGAAGGAATTGGAGTTTTTCATATTAACTGTAGACCTCTAGCTCTGGTCCCCTCAGTTGCTAGGCAATGGAACTTTGCCATGATGAGGCTGCTTCTATATTTTGTTACTTAACCATCTGTAAAAACCACTTTCTGTTTTATCAAACAAATGGCATATGTTTAGCGTCTCGCATGTTTTACAAGTTATTGCCATTTCTTATACATTTTGCTTTATTGAGATGTTACTTTTAGCTTACTTGGCCCTGCCCAAGACATGAATCTGCTCGCCTTGAAGTTCCTTGCTGCAGTCTAGGTGGCAGCACAGATCACAGCATCTGTGAATAACTCCAGGTAAAGGTGCACTAAAGAATTAAAAAGCCTATACATTTCTTTGTTAATCTTACTGTATTTATATGCCCAACATTTTTTTCAGTAATATTTACATGAAAACCAAAATGCAATAAAAGGACTGAAGCATTAATTTTTTCATTAAATAACAAAAAATGTTCACTGATTTTTTTAATGGCTGTACAAACAGGACACCTGGCAGTTACCAGACAAATTAAAGACCAAGTGACAACACAGAACCAGATATTTTGTGTGTGAATAAATTTCACCCGATTCAAGGTTTAGTTAGAAAAAAAAACCCCATACATATCTGACAGCAAAAATACTGTGTCTCAATTTCAAACACGGTATTGGGTCTCCCTCTGAAATGACATCTGCTGGAGATCATTGAATGCATGTACAGTGCTAACTTTTCACTGACACTTGATCGGACCTAAGACTTTGCTTATTAATTCTTTAGTGCACCCTTAAAACATATTTCCTGCCAGGCAGTTTTTTTTTCTTCTTTTTTTAAGGCCATATAACAGGACAACAATTTGACATGGTTTTCCTTATGTTTGTTCAGACATTGCAGTGAGGCTCCAGCTGCAACACCAAAAATCAAAATAGGGTTAGGAACCAACTACATGCGGGTATTGATCGCTCGAGAAATCTGGGAAAATGTGACACTATTGAATCAATGCACACCGTTCTATTTGCTGTGTATGTACAGGAAAGGAGAAACAACTTTCCTTCCATGTAAATATACAGTTTATGATGGCATAAATCACTATAGAATAGGGGCACAATTAAAACACACATACATACATACATGTGTATGTATGTATGTATGTGTAATATATATGTATATGCATCTCTGTAACCACTGATGACAAAGTCAGATTGAAAAACCCCTCCCTCATACTGTGGTTTTGTCAGACATCTCTCTCACCATTGAAGACAGAAGTTGTAAAATTGCAAAATATAAAATATTTTTATTGTTCTAAAATGCTATATAGCCATTTGCATACAAACTGTACAAGTATCTTTCTTCATATCATGTAGCAAATTCACTTGATCTGCAACTGTTGTTCATTTTAACCCTTTTCCAGCTCAAAATAACCCAAAGGCACCAGTGTATAACACTTGGTCTGCCCTTCTCTTAATCTTCATGAGATATTATCAAACAAAATTATCATGAATCCTATACAAAGAGAGTATACTCTATAGTCAATTTTCCTTGAAGGGGGTTAATTGGGCACAGTGCACCCAACCCCTGCCAAGACAACTTGTTGACTGAAGTCTTGTTTTAAACTCCCCCCCCCCCACCCTTGAATTGAGCATGGGTTGGGCACTCAGTGCCCAACCCATGCCAAGGAAAGCTGTTGACCTGAGGCATGTTATTTTGATAAGTCTCATCTACAATTCTCAGTCAAATTGTTTTGCATTACAGTTGAAATTAGTTGAATACAGTGAAGCAGACGACACTTGACCAGCCAGGTTTGGCCGGATTAAGGGGGGGAAGGTTTAACTGGGAATGGGTTAAAGTGCAGTTTCACACAACTTTTTACATGTACTCTGTGGTAAACTTTACAAAATATATTTCGGTCCATAATATGGGGTGTCGTCATTCTCACCTTGTTTTAAGTACACAAGACCTTGTTGCTAACATAACAGGCACATTGAGACACAATTTTTCATGAACACTTTGTGAATATATTTTCATGAACACTATTTCTCATGGGTACATGATTTTAACATCCTATATATTTCTCAAAACACTAAAAAGTAAAACAGGTCACATGAACACTTTTGGTGTATATTTCTCATGATTACATGAGCATTTCTCATGACCACCTTAACAATAATCTTGAACACATAATGAATATGCAATACATTCTGCATTAACACTGGAATGGCAGTGTGTCACATTTTAAGCCTTTCAGTGCCCAATTTTGGACTAAGTCAACAGCTTTTCTCTCTGGAACTATACGCATACTGGTACTTGAATGAAAGATCTTTTTACGAGGAATACAAATCTGAGATCCTAATGATAATTCAAACTACTGTAACTTAAGTAGAACGACTTTAGACGTGACATTCAGACTACTGTGACTTAAGTACATTGACTTTCGACATGACTGGCACTGAAAGAGTTAAACAGAGTGGACTTTGGCTTGACAGAGCAAAAAGGCAATGGCAATTTTCGAGCTGTCTGGATGAAGAATAACACATCTTCCACATACACATAATTGGAAGCATCAGGTTGACACTCCCTCCTCATTTATAACACAAAATTTATGTATCAAAGAACGCCAAGTGAAGAAACCTTTTGCCAAATTTCAAACCAGGCTGCACACAAAGTGTTTATAGCAACAGTACCCAATTCTGAAAAGTACATGATTAATCACACTTTTCTTGTCATTTGTTTCATTAAAACTGTTGACTTCTCACACAATACATGGTAGAAACACATATACAAAACATAAACTCAAAATTTACAAAGAACATAATTTATAAGCTGGCTCTACACAGCAGTAATATAAAAGTCCATGTAAGTGGCCCTGGCAGTACACTGTATTCCTCCTCATAAAAGCCTCTACTCTTATAAAGACACCCCCCCCCCCCACCCCCCGAATCTGAATAATATGAAAAAATCAGACCAAAAAAATCTACATTTAACGAACTTGTTCACTTTCCTACCCGCAATACATACATGGGCCTCCTAGTGCCAAATACTCCTGTAACTCTCTAGTGCTGGAGGTAAGAAAACCAAAAAAAATTCACTTCCAGGAACAAAAAACAATAAGTTTGCACATATAAATATGTCACAGTTTGCACCAAAAGTAACTTGTCTTGTCAGTACGAGGTGATAAATGACTAATAGTTAATAAGTTTATAGATATCAAGGTTAAAAACAGGTTTATAGAAAATACCAACATGCACCTCCAACACAAGAGAGTACTGAACAACTGGCACTACGCAGCGCATGTGTGACATTCAAAGCAGGCTGCTAAATCGAAGGCTTATTACATTGTAATTCCATAAGCATTCTTTGGCATTTATTGGGAGGAATATTCTATGTTGAACACAAAGGCAAATAGCAACAACAGTGTAACATCTTGAAAGCAAAGTAGTGACAACAATGGCAGAAAGGTACCATGAACACAAAGGCAAGTCTCTGTCCCCATCATTAACTGAATTTGGGGATCACAAATTATGGGTGTAATATTAACCCTTTCCCCCTTGAATTAAGACTGAGTTAACAGCTTTCCTTGGCATGGGTTGGGCACTTAGTGCCCAACCCATGCCAAGGAAAGCTGTTGACCTGGGGCATGTGATCTTGATAAGTCTCGTGTACATTTCTCAGTCAAATTGTTTTTCATAACTGTTGAAATTAGTTGAAAACACTGAAGCAGACGACATTTGACCACCAGTCTGTTTGAGGGGGAAAGGGTTAAACTATTACTTTGAACACAATGATCGGCAGGCTGCTGTATTTGCAGTCTTTCATTCTACCACACAAAGCAAATGATGTCATCTATCCTCCCCCATACACTTGTTGCTGCACAAAATACAGTGTAAAAGCACTTTTCAAATTTTTCTCTCAAAATTTTGGTGATACATTAATTTCAATAATCTCAATTAGTGGTTGAGCCTGGCATCCATCCATCCATCATTTAGATGGAGACTCATGGGAGAAAAAATTGTGGCAGGTCAATTTCAACAGTTGAAACATAATACAAAATACGATATGTTTATTTGGTTTTTGTGTCTCAATTTATAGCCTTAAAACATACAAGAATGCATGACTGGCTATCCCTTTTTTTTTCTTCAAAATTTTCTGGGTGACATGCCCCTGAACGCCTTTGCAGGAGCTATGCCTTTGGCACCAATCTGATTTCAATACTTTGGACTGGCTTAAAGTTTCATCACAGCTGCCTCTTCATTGAAAAGGAGGCTTGTAAGAATGTCAAACCTGCTGGTCAGCTGTGAGTTGTCAAGCAGGCAACCCACAACTTACACATGCAGCATGTAAGGCCTAGAATGCATCAAAATTGACCTTTAACACCTCAAGCTGCCCTCTTGTTAGTAATATTAGTTCATGCTCTGCTGGTCAGATGGCAGCACTGTCTAGCACTGGCAGCACAACAGCCAGGATCACAACAAATTTCTACCCTTCATTCCTCATTATACCAATTTGCTCCCCTAACAACCCCCCCCCCCCCCCAAATACTTTGTTGGTCCATCAAGCCTGTCCCCCCTACACCAGCTAAAACTGGCTGCAGGTAAAATTTTGTCTTGCTCAATGGGAATTAACTGCTCTTGAAAAGATGCTGAATCTTCCTTCAGAATTTTAGAGAAATCCAATCAGAATTGCATGCCAAGGTGAACTTATGAAAAGTCAACTCAGCCTAATTCCAGGGACAAAGGGCAAATTCAAATGTAGTACGAAAAGAATTGATGAAAAAACAAACAATCAAGCTTAACCCTAAACTGCACCCAATGTACACCTTGACTTACAAAATGTTGATCAAACAAAAATATCTGTACCATCACAGAAATTCAGCCTCATTAGAACATGCTTCAGTAACAAGACAAGAGCCTCACACAACAAATGGTTGAGTTACAATGTGTCCTCCTGTTGTTACCCAATCAACTGTTTGGGGACCATCTGTTCCATTTTGGCACACCAGTCTTCATGTTCATTGGTTCTCGTGTTGGCCACCAGATGTCTATCTTGCTTCAGGTTTCAATATGAATGTCACTGCAAACATTTTTTTTTTTTCATTTCTGTAGTTCATGTAAGCTTCTAGGCCACTAACAATATTTAAAGCCATGATTCCTGGAACAGAAAATCATGTCTTGCAGGGCCTATATTTGAATAACAACAAAAATTCAAATGGCAATGCTTTTGTTTTTTTCTTTTTGCCAAAGAGCAAATGTCCCCTGCTGTTTCATCATTTATGATGGATGGACTTGGGCACTTTTTATGCACATCAGAAAATCACATTTCCAGTTGGTTACATGCACACGTAGCTAACTGATCACTACGAAACCACCTACTGTGGCCTTGAACCTTCTCAAGGTCAATTATCTTTAGAAGATATTAATTCAAATGGAACGTTTCAAAACATTTTAAAATGCTCTCATTAAAAAAACATATATTTCTGATCATTACTGTCTATGAACTACTCAACATTATTATTTACAAACTAAAAAGTAAAATGTACATTTTTCCATTTCAGCAACTTGCATTCAAGGAAAAAGAGGCAACCAACAAACAAAAACAGGTTAATTTGAAACCAAAATAACACATGAACTGAATCACAAAAACCAAGGGAGGCTTCAATCAAGTGGGCCTACAGTATTTCTTGTGTGCATGACACTAAAAGTACACACCCTCCATAAAGACAATCTCATCCACTTGATCAGAATAGCTGTCACAATTTAGAAAAAGACTTGCTGATTGAGCAGTCTCCTAAATCTAACATTATCCATAAGCACCTACTAACTCCATATAAACATAGAACACCCTGGAAGTTTATGTACAAAGGCATACTTCCTTCATTTTGTTTCCATGCGAGACAAATATGGAATAAAAAACAGGGAGTAGCCCAATAAATGCAACTTGGTATGTATCATTCAAATGATCACAATGCCATGAATACTTTGTATTGAAGTTACAACAATCACAGCAATAGATATATATACAATAGATTATTTACATTTTTACATTACCTGCATCTTTTCACACAAAACAAAATTTTGATTTTTTTTTTTCCTTTTTCAATTTTCTTTACCCATAGTGGTGTACCTGCCACAGTTTAACGACTGGATAGGGAAATTTGAAGGGCATTTGGCAACAACGGTCACAGGCAATGCCATATTCAGTCTTGAGAAATGTGTACCTCAAATATTTATCTCAAAATAAGGGAGGGGGGGGGGGTATTGTAAACAGAAATTCTTGGTTTGAACATCACAAGACAAAATTTCCAATGGGTGCTACAAATTGGGACACAGTCATTGATAAAATGAACATGAACCCATTCTGTCTCTCTCTCTCTCTCTTTTCTTTTTTTTTTTTAATTTATTGTAACACCACATTACTGAGCTCTCTCTCTCCTCTCTCTCTCTCTCTCTCTCTCTCTCTCTTCTCTCTCTCTCTCTCTCTCTCTCTCTCTCTCTCTCTCTCTCTCTCTCCTCTCTCTCTCTCTCTCTCTCTCTCTCTCTCTCTCTCTCTCTCTCTCTCTCTCTCTCTCTCTCTCTCTCTCTCTCTCTCTCTTTCTTTCTTTCTTTTTGTTTGTTGTTTGCAAAATGTCATCCCTGGACAGAAATTGATGTTTCTTGACAATATGGTCTGTTTAGCAGGCAAATACATCAGGTTTAACCATGCAATTTCTCAAGACTGAACATGATATTTTCTTATGTACTTTCACCTTTACAGTATTCTGCCCTACGTCTTTCTCCCTCCAGTCTCAGTGAAAAAAAAATGGCAAGCTCAACATCTGTTTTTTTTTCTTCACTCCCAATATCACATTTTACATCTATATTCATTTACTTTAACCACAATTCACTTATTTATTTGTTAACATGTCAATAAAGTGTTTTACATTTTCCTCAGTTTTCAGCATTGTTCTGTTCAAAGCTGACCACAACAGCCTTTTTGTAAGACACACATGAACACAAAACATGATTGTTGTTTGTATATTGGCTCTCTGCCTTCAAAAGTGCTGCCTAGAAGTGTCTACTGTTCAGAACGAAAACTTTTCAATGTAACAGTTCCATAGGCAATAACATTTTGTCTTCAGATCACTCTTCAGACAACCAAGTCAGTGCTGTGGGTTCTTTTTTTTTTTTTACCTCATGACCCACATGTATGTATGTGACACACATAAAAACACGAGTCAATAAAACAACCATCCTCAAAGCCGATCCCTTCCCCTGTTCCTCACTGGTACATAAAATACACCGATACAATTGTCCTCTCACAGCAACTGCTCTAGATAGAATTACAAGTAATACATGGGGTAAGATAGGAAAACAGTGAAACTGGTCTCTCAGTGTCAGGAAGTCTTCATAAAAATATATGCATTTTTTCCATTATTATTATTATTTCCTAATTCTATGAATCAAATTTGCGCAAACTAGTCTACCATGGCAAAACAATATTCTCTTTCTTCTAGAAAGTGCTCAAGTCAACCACTTCAGTTGATGTCAGTTGGCTGCCACAGCAAGGAAAGTTGTTGACCAAGTTCGGGTATACTATTGGGATGTGTAGCACCAAGGTCAGCTTCACATTAACGTTTGTCAGTGCTTGTTGAGCCAAGAATTTTGGCTCCACTCAGGACTTGTACGTAATGTGTTAAATCTGTGTAAAGCTCAGCATTTTTACTTGTCCTCACAAAAACCTTCCTTCACGCAGAGATCAAGCCGCATACATGTAGAGCTCACACAAAAAATTGTATGATGTATTCGGAAGGAAGGCCCGCTTCTCCAAAATGTCTCTTCACATGATACATAACAGTTTCACTGTATACAGACAAATGTTAGATCTTTACAATTGGAAGCACATCAATCAACTTCTGGATTATCAGCTGATACAATGTATCCAAATGTAGCATCTTAGGGCTGACAGTTACCATGGTTACAATGTAAACTGCCTGACCTGCATCAATTCCTCTATCTGTTGGAACAAATGGACCCAAAACCTTGAAAGTCCAATATCATCTCCTCAAGCAGAAAATATTTCCAAAAGTTTAGAGCCTAGGTCTTTTTCAAATATAGGAAGCAGTGATACACTTTTAGGAACAACATGTATGTACACTAATGGTTGAACCACTGTTCCAATGGCTACTGTTTTGAAATACAACTTTGCAAGAACAGATGTTTCAATCACACACAAGGTTGCACGCAACTTGTGATTTCACCTGTTGTTTGCATCCCCCTGTAATTCAACCTCATCACGCAACAGCGGGGTACAAATATCCCCGACACACTTACGAGCAAACACAAAATGGCCTCCAGTGGTTTATAAATATAATACTGACAAAAACAGCTATGTGGAGTTTTTATCTCAATTCATGCACGACTAAGCTACAGCCAAGCTTTATGTACTAATCATTAACAAGTAGATTACTTTTAGCCTAAACCACATCTGAATACAAACAGTAGAATTGACATGTGTAAATGTTGCCATAAAGTAAGGAGACAGCAGTGGCCGGCCTGTGTGGGCCATACAACACACAAAATAATGATGAGACAGATTTTAACAAAAGACTGTGGACTTCAGTGAAAGTAAAAGAAAACACGTACACTCCTAAAGGCAGGAAAATTTGCTCAGCAAATTTGTGACCTTGAATCACTTAATGTCAGAACTTTTGGCACTTTCTTTTTGAGGCGTTCGCATATAAACCTATTTACAGCAATGACAAGGATCGTCGCTGCTCGTACATTGAGACAGATGATTAGTGAAACTGCGGGAATGAACTAACAAAACCTGATTGAAAAGGCAAGCATAAAAACCTCCATGAATGACCAGTCAAAGTATTCTTGGGCATTTTTGCATGGGGGTCTTTGTCTGTTTTGCTATGCCATCCTTTGTGTTTGAAGCGTCATGTCATGAACCTTGTCAGTAGCTCCTTTTGATCACCAATTACCCCACTTGCAGGTCTACGTTTATCAGGTGCATTTTCTTTGAAGAAAAACACTACACCGGTCACTTTTTCTACACTTTTAACTCTTTCAGTGCCACATTTTGGACTGCGACAACGGCTTTTCTTTGCATGCAGTTGGCGTATCGCGCCCAATGCATGCCAAGCAAAGCTGTTCACCTGGCAAATTTTCTCTGGAACTAGAGGCATGCTGGCACTTGGATGAAAGGTCTTTTTATGAGGAATACGAATCTGAGATCCTAATGATAATTCCAACTAGTTCCGACTTTAGTAGATCGACTTTACATGCGATTGGCACTGAAAGAGTTAAATTCCTTAAGCGCCTCCTCCATGTTCACATTTCCAGGGACCTGCTGCTAACTTGGACAGATCATTTTGAACTACTTCTTGCCCCCTGTAATTGTGGCGTGTCAAATTAATGGATGGTTTGATGAATATTTCCTCTGAAATTAATGTAAGTTCTTATACCTATGTAAGTCAAATTTCTCACAAGTTAGGGAAAAAAAACATTTGAACAGAACATATTACCAACATATCATTTCAGCTCAAAACATGCAACGCATTTTGAACGGAACTGTCAGCCTTCAGTTGGCTACATATTTGACATGTACATGTACTTACATTGATCCCATAACCCATAAAATAGTCTTGGCAATTGTCAAATATCCCCTGCCGCCAGCTGCAATTTGTTTAAAAAAAAGCTACCCCAGAAGGAAATAACCTTCAGTAACTGTATGAATCAAAGTAAAAATATAAATGTTTCACAAATGTAAATCACTTTCAAGTTTTGGGACTTTCACTTAGCGTGCTGCAAAGTCACGTGCATTCTTGTATTCTGCACAGAAATCTTCCGAAGACATGGGTTTGCAATGGGTCAACTGCTTAGACACTGGGTGCTGCTTAGGCATTTCAGCTCTCGGTCAGATAACTGGTGCCTTTATGATGATAATGACATGACACAGACAGGTGTTGGCCGACATGCTGACCAGGTACATAATGATGAATGAATCGGGGAATGTTGACACAGTCCTGTGTGCTTTCTGACAGGACGCTTGAAGAGTCTGAGCCCTCGCATGTTTGTCTTCTTTTGAATTTGTACTGGAACCGTTGTCCATCATTGTAAATAGAAAAGATACACAGCGTCTAGATATGTACACTATAATATTATGTTGCCATCTGTACAAAGCAGGGTTTTGGCACGAGCAAACATCTATCCAGCAGTTTTGTGAAAGTTCTTTGTTTTTAAAATAATATTGGACGATGTTTACTCATTTCGTTTTCTTGGTGAAAACTCACTGTCAGAGCCCGAAGAAAGAGAACCTGATGATCGCTTCCTCTTTACCGGTGTTCTTGGCTTGAGTGGCTGACTAAGTCTTTTTTGAGGGCTCTTGATACTTGCTTCATTTCCCAAACCATCTTTTTCTTTTTTCTTGTCATGACTGTGTGGTGACGTTACCAGTAAAAACGACAGCGCGTTTGTAGCATCCAAACCATAGCCATGCTGACCACTGTACAATATCAGTGCAGCCTGAATGGACAGGACTCGGTCGTGGTTTTTCTCACCCTCAAAAAGATCCCAGTATATGCTATGTTCCCAAATGTGCTTGGTGAAACATACTTTGCTCTTGTACAGCTTGCCTGAAAATATAAATAAAAAGAGAATTGAAGTTGAACCTTTGTAAGTTTCTTGCCCACCATGTTCTTTATACACTTATACGTTTTTCATGTTCAATGTGATCACAGTTTTTTTCAGTGAAATGAGATATATACCTGACATTACTTTGGCCACCAGATGGCACCACTCACTACACATGCAAATTCTGAAAAAGTATGCACCCATGCAGAACAGTTTGGTAGCTTTAATTGGGGGAGGGGGGCTCCAGTTAACTATGCAGAACTTGTACAACTACAATGTGCAAGCCTGTCACTTTACAATTATAACTTGTCTGCAGATAATTCTCACTAAACTGAACACAAACTTGGACAACTTCTGACAAAATTCGCCTTGTCCATCATATAGAGTAAAATCTCCAATTACCGCCACCTCCACACAAAGACCATTTGTATATAACATAAGAGGACTGTGACAGTCCTGTGCTCAGCTGATATGTACATATACCCTTGCCATTTGTTTACGATTTGCCCCCCAAAAGAACAAAGAAATTCATAAAAAATCCAAAAACCAATGGAACGTGTCCATTTGAACAAATCAGCTTGAGGCCCACCCAAGGTACATTGCCATCAAGTTTGAAGTCAATCTGGATGATGGTTTCAGAGAAGAAACAAAAAATCTGAATTAGCATTAGAATGCCCATTGACTTACATAGTAATCAACAGAAAAGGTGCATTTACATGTACCGATAAATACCCAAACTGAAAAAATTGTTTAAAAAATCAGGAATCCGCAACACTGCCACCTAGTGAACAAATTTGTTTAATCCTTGCACAAGGAACATATCAACCAAGTTTCAGCTTAATCTGAGTGACAGTTCTGGAGAAGTCAAAAATAGCAATAACACTCAAAAAATGTTAAAAATTAGAAAAAAATCAGCACCACTTGGTGAACAAATTAAAAACTACGAGTTCCTAGGAGTGTTTCTGTGTGATATTAAAGCAAACGGGTCAGCTGTTTCAGAGAAGATTTTTTTAGGTTTGCCCCCAAAAAGAACCAAAAAAAAAAAAATCATAAAAAATCCAAAAATTACTTGAGTGTGACCATTTGAGCAAACTTGGTAGAAACCCAACCAAGGTACATTGCCACCAAGTTTGAAGTCAATCTGGCTGATCGTGGTTTTGGAGAAGAAGTTGATTGTTGACGACGATCTTTGTTTTATTTCCGGATTTGGCTAAAATTTTGAAGGCTTAGACCTGTCCCTGGGATGGTTTTACTAGGGCGATTCTACTGAATTTTATTTGCACTGGGACTAATTTGACTTTCCCCATCATATTATTTTCTTTTTTTGGGGGGGGGGGAAACAAAATGTCTGATTTTGAGCAGCAATTACACTAGCAAAAAGTGGATTTTACATATAAAAAAATCAAGTCATTTGACAGACGCTAGTTCACCAGTTCATTTTGTTTGTCAGTATTTTCCAGTCCTCCCCATCTGCAAGCTTTAAACACTGACCACAAAAGCCAGGTGGTCTCTCCAAGGACTGGTCTAAAATTACTGGTACTTAGTACTCATGTGACACTGATGATGTTCCCTTCGAAGAAAACTTTGCTGGATGCTGACGATATTGTCGCCTGAAGTGCCTGGGAGCTAATGTCTGCTAAGACCAAATAAATATATATGGCAACTTTCACTTCATTCAAAACCGATGCAATTAACTTCACAAACAAGTACATTACTCAGGTCTTCTGAAAGAAATATATCATCTTTAAATACCCAAACAAGCCCCAAACAAGGGGTACCAATGATAGTGTCCTTCCCCATTCTTGTGAATACCCATTCCGTTGATAAACATCAACCGACTGAATTTTCAGCATATTGAAGCAAACGGTTATTTGGTGGGGGAGATTCACTGAGTGAAGTAATAAACATTGTAATTACAACATCAGCTCAACAGTTTTGTCTGCTTTACTATAAGCTTCCATAAACTTTCACAATCACTTCAAAGGCTGGGGACCAGTTGTTATTTCCGGAGGGTAAACCTTTATCAGTTAGTACAGTAGCTGCTCATTGCATTCAAGACGCTGTGGCAACGCTTATAAAAGGCCACGTCTATCGTTTTTACCACCCCCCATAGCCCCAGGCATGATGGGCTTGTGGATCTTTATACTCTTGTTCATTAATAATCCTTCTTTGCTTTCCTGGTCACAGCTTTTGTCCGGGTTCAAGAGGAATTCTCTGCCACCGTGACAAGAGACACCCTGGTTACCCAATCAAGATGTGTTGTTTTGTAAGATGTCCCAGCCACAAGACTTAATGCTAATAGAAATGATGTAAGAGCCTAAATCTCTCACCCTACTGAAATAACTGTATACTGGCTGGCATTTCATCTTGTGCACATTTCAACAACTTGATTAACTATGACAAGAGGATTGGGCTTATAAATCCATTATTTGCATAACTGCTTGTACCAGTTGGAAATAGGCTTCAGTAAACCCTTGTTCCATTGATTCAAACTCAGGGCCATAGCCTCACGGTCTGACTGGTCAGACTTAAGGGACCAAATTTCTGCCCCCCAAAAAAAGAAAAAAAAAGAAAAAAGAAAAATGATTGGGGAGTATACAGGTGCTGCCTGTGAACAAAAAAAAAAGGACTTTCACCGCGGTCTCCCTGTTAATTCACAAGACAAAGTACAATTACAATTATATGTATATACACATTTTCCATCAAAGTACTCATCTTTTACCCAATATAAGAGTGAAAAGAATGAAAAAATGTATCACATCCACTATGAATGTTTCAGTACATCCTTCTTTGCTTTCAAAATTGTTATGTTGATTGTTGCAAAATACAAAAACAAAAAAACAAAAATGAAAAAAAGAGAAACATTAATGAAATACATGCACATGCAGTAAGATACACAAGGGTAAAGAGGTACATGTCTAATGGGGAGGGGCAAACAAGAGAGAGAGAGAGGGAAAAGAAGATCCCTGTAATGGGGGGGGGAGGTACATCTAGAATTACTGACAGTTTATATGACATGGTACTGTCACTCCAGGTACACTGGTATTATTCCATCACAGTCTTGGTTGTATTCTCCATTAATTTCCCAGTGGTATGTAACTCTGTTAAGATATCTAATGTTTTAGGTGTGAATCTTGTACCCTTCTATAGAAACTCAAGTGAAGTTCCCCTCAGTTCACAAGGCAGTAGCCAGCGGAATTACTGCCACCTAGTGTTATGCCAAGAAATTGTCAGAAATCTTCTGGACTTGGGAGCTTTCAAAAAGAAACACACGGGCAACATGTAAGCCTAGTACATGAAAACATAGATCTCCTGGCCAAGACCTCTCTGTAATAAGACCACTCTCTCATCTAGAGGACAACCACCTTTAAGCAGTGCCGATTTTGTTTTATTTCATATTTTGTTTTCCACAGTAAGACCACCATCAAATGATAATTTATGTACAAGACTCATGTTTGTTAGTCCAGTGGGTGGTCTTTATTATAAATATAGGCATTTCACTGCATTTGCAACTAATACAGTGACAATCTGTATTACATACCGCTGTTGATATTTGGCTTGAATAAAGTATACACATTTCAGGTAAAGATACATCCTAAGCTCTGTTGCCACTATTGAGTGAAATGTTGCGAGCATGGCTCCAAAGTATGATTCCGAACCATTAGCACCCAATTAAGGTGTGGTAAAACTAGTCTACTAGCTGGGAGAACATATATATATTAATGCATTATTAAATGATATTTTAGCCAATTTTACATATTTAACCCATTCCTGTTCCAAATATGATTAGGGGCAATGCAACCAACCCACACCAAGGAAACCTAATGAACTTGAACTGGAAAAATATTCACTTGGTCTAATCATACAGAGGTTATATTTGGAACACGTTAAAAGTACAATGTGATGAGAAGTCCAGGAGATCTGTTCTAAGACAATTAAAGTCGCTGTTTAACACACCACACATTGCAGCTTCCATATACAGAGAGTAAATAATAGAGATGGTAAGTAACATAATGCATTATACAAATTATAGACCATAACAAAAACAATTTAATTTCTACCACATATAAAACAATTAACAATGTTGCACATGGACTCATAACTGTTTATAATATATAATGTTTAGCATATTGCATAAAACCATAGTCGGAACGAGTCTCCACTTTGTTCATAACTATTGGAAGTAGGAAATTGTTAGCGATTAAGTTAGTTATTGGGCTTGTCATGAATTCTCACATACATATTTCACCATAATTGTTTTCTAGAAAAAGAAATTTAAACAAAAAATTAAAATTCAAATCTGTGCACTTTTGGACGATTTGAGCAACACATGGTTAAATATACATTCACAATATACATATTCATATTTTGACTGCGCATCTTATATAATTAAAGGTGGGGCTATCCCCCGCCATCCCCCCCCCCCCCATTCCTGGTTCAATTCTAGTTTTAACAGAGATGCATCTTCTAGAAACTACACCCACAGGAAAGAGAACCCTTCAACGTACTTTCTATGTTAACTAGGTCCCCGTGATAGAGCACCTATTTTGAGGGAACAGAACCTGCTACTGCCACGGGAATCATTATAGTAGGGTGCTACCAGCATGTATGCCATAGTGCATGTTACCACACATGCAAGATATACGACGAGACACTTTCAGGAGATGACAGCAAGCTCGCTGTTATTAACTATACACTGGAGAGGTCAATGGCCTTTTAGAAAAAGAACACCACACATTTCCACATCAATGCACACATTCCGCATGCATACCATCTGTATGTCGACTCGTGTCTCAAATTATGCCTGCATACTTATCCCCCCATCTTCTTTTTTTTTTTCTAGACTACTGTTGACATGTCCCACAATTGGGACTTTTGGGACCTGTTATCAGCCGCCAACATTTGGCTGAATAGTCCTCCCTGTTGTATGAATGACGCCCGAAAAATGATCCACTTTTTGGGCCTTTCCACCTTGTTCACCTACATTAACCATAGTAATGATCTCTTTGAAGCTTTGAAGAGCTCTCTGTCTGGGGTGACTATGTTACCAATGACAAGCGTCAACTTCCGCAACACAAAAAGTTCCAAGTGTGAGCATACAAAACTTAACAGTTTTAAACCCATCATTATCAAGTTGCTCCTGAGCAACTTCCAGGAGCCCAAGCGTTGCTGTGACAACAGTCTCGGTCTGTTTGCCTCCAGGATTAGCCGACAGAGCATGCGGGGAGACAAGTGGCCTACATAAATCACTCCCTTCTCACTGGGACGCTAATTTTCAGTCCGCTTGCAGATTACTGACCAGCTAAACACACATGACAGCATCTCAAAATGGAAGTGGACCAAAAGACACTCTTTTAAAGTCCCCTAACAAATCCCATTTCATCCAGTCCTCTTGTCATTCGACATACTTGGCCTTGCTGTAACTTTGGTGCCAGGGTCAAGTAAGCGTAATTTACCACAGGTTGTATCAAAAATATGTTTTCCACTTACTTCTTCCTTTTTTTTTTTCGCACATGGAAATTTCTCAAGAGCAAATGAGAGGTAGGATTGCAACCTGCAGTCTGTCAAAATGCTTTTTGTGTGTGTGTTGAATTTCAAAAACCTGACAAAACAGTTTGGGCAACAAAGCATCTTTTAATCTGTTTCTATGCTTCCTATTTTTCAGTCGTGTGTACAAGTTGATGACGAGTGAATGAATAATAATAAATCCATGATTTAATCCAAGGATTGGCTTTGCTGAATACTGCCACAGCCACCTGGTGCCATTATCCAAATGCTAATGCTTCACTCATTTGGCTACAGAAATTTGCAAATGGCTAATGTATTTTAACATGAATTATAGAGTTAGGTAGATTTATGCAGTGATTACGGTTTTATTTCTCAATTTGGCTACAAATTTTGGAGGCCTAGATCTGTCCATTAATTTCACTCTATTCCTATTTTCACTGATTACACCAAACTGTCACAATAAATGGCAATGAATTAGCTTTTTAACATGGTTTAACAGTAACTATGCGCAAAAAAGTGAAATTAAAACTCCAGCTGAAATCTTGAAATGCCATAACTGTGAAAATTCATACACATAAGAATATGTGCGATTACACAAATTGAGATTAAATACCTGCAAACATGTGTAGTGTTTCCCCATAAACTTTGATGCTTGAAATTTAGCAGGTAAAGGTGAAAGCATTTTTGTACGGATTAATTAATAACAAATAACAGGGCAACTCCACCTGTACAGGACAGTGCCTACTGATGAGGAGCAATTTTGAGTGAACATAATTATATGTCTCCATGCCACACAAGCGACTTTGTCAAAAGCAGTAGGCTCATAAGTCATTAAAAATGATTAATGTCATAATTCACCGACAAAAAAAACAACATACATATACATATTATACAATTTTTTTTTAAAAGTTTGTCGCATTAATCAAATAAATGGGAATATTTTCTTTTTCAAAACTAGAAAAGTGTCCAAAGGACATGGATGCCCCCATCTGTCATTGCCTCATCTGCATTGGAAAGAGTTGCACGCAATTGGTGTAGGACTGCAAACCTATTGTGAAATCTTCACATGTACATGTATGGATAATAATTATACACACATACCTTTTCATATATCTATTGATATTCCTATCAAATTTCAAGATTTTCATGGCTATACCTGAAATGCTTCATGTGCCACTACACATGGCACAAGTTGGACAAGAACCAATACTCATTTTCCTGGGATTGTCATTTTCGCTAAGTTAATCGATGATTATCAACAGAGGATAATTAACCCAAGAGACAAACAAAACACCAACATCTTCAGATATTGATTAATGTCTTTATCAAGTTTTGTAGCTGTACCTCAAACACTTTGTGAAATACATATGACACAGGTTTGACATGAACCAACATCTTCAATGAATAGACATTTTCACTAAGTTAATTAATGAAAAATTAACAGGAGTTTACTGTACCCAACAGACAAACAAAACCTCAGGTGCACATCCTCGTATTACATTGATAAATTATTCTATATCTGTATAAAAAACCTAAGATATGCACAACACAAATCTGACAAGTCCAATGCTGAATCAACATGTTCACTAATCAATGATTTATTACCAGAGCATAAATCAAAGAGACAATCAAAACCCTAGGTGCACATCTTCATATACTGATTACTGTTCCCACCAAGTTTCACAGGTATACCTCAAATACTTTATGGGATAGGCCTACATGCAACACAAATCTGACCAGTCTAATAGCAAGTCAACATTTTCCCTTTAAATAATGATTAATTAACACAGAATAATTCATTCAAGAGACAAACAAAACCCCAAGTGCTTACTTTCATATATTGGTAAATGTTCCCATGGTTGTACTTCAAATCGTTTTTAGAAACATACGACACAAATCCAACAACTTTAATGTCGGAAAGATGCAGGGGCAAATCTACATGCCCCACCCTCAGACAAGAGAAAATCGATATGCCCCTCCTTCTAGGTGAAGGCAGAAAAAGTAGGAAGTTTGTTTCAGCAGCCAACAATTTTCAAATGCCATCTCTCTTCTATATACTTGAATGTTATTCACTCTCAAAAAAAAAAAAATGTTTACGGTGTGAAAAAAAATGCACAATGCCTTTTCAGGTTCAGAGAAAAAAAACTGAAGGGAAACCATTGGCCCCAAATACCCCTTGTGTGCTCCTTGAATGCAGAGCTTAGTCGAACATGGCTGGAATGTACATAAATTCCAATCAGGTGACAGGTGTCAACACTTGTTGATTTAAATGTCCCCCTCTACTGCAGCAGTCCGTTGGGGATTAATTTCATCGGGGCTAATTTATTTTGATAATATTACTTTTTATTTGTGTAACTACTTCTCTTCTACATAAGGGAACAAGATTTATTGGGACAAGGACAGCGCAAGATGTTTGCATCCAATGTGAGCAGATGCCTTCTATCTTGATGCCTAACCCCTGCAGATTTTCACTGATACCAGCTTTGAAGCTGTCGCCTGGTATTACATGAATCCTGGGAGGTTGATATCCTATACTTTCATACGTTTAAACTATTACTTTAACTTTAACCCATTCCATCCCATTCCCTAAATTTCCACATACAGTGCCACCTGTTTGCTCTTTGAGACCACATTTGTGGGGACACATCCTGAGTTTCCTGGAAGAATTACTGAGTGTGAGTGTGTGTGTGGGTTTTTTCTTCTTTTTTTTTGGGGGGGGGGGGAGGGGAGATACATATGGTGAATTTCTATCTCAGACTTTGCAGACTTTCCTGGAAGCCAGGATGGCTCACACAGCACTGTCACAGATATTGACTTCCAAAATATATAGCTAAAATTGGAAACCTTGTCGCAATTAACAAATATTCTGCTGCTGTCCTTTAACCCTTTCCCCCTCAAACCGGCCAAAACTGGCCGGTGGTCAAATGTCGTCTGCTTCAGTGTTTTCAACTAATTTCAACAATAATGAAAAACAATTTTGACTGAGAATTGTAGATGAGCCCTATGAAGATCTCATGCCCCACATCAACAGCTTTCCTTGCCAGGAGTTGGGCACTTAGTACCCAACTCATGCCAATGAAAGTTGTTGACTCAAGTGTCACTTCAAGGGGGAAAGGGTTAATAGTTCATTCTGAAATACTTCAGCCATTTACACATTCATAAGCCAAAATCAAAAGACAGTAATATTTGGCTCATGATCAGAGACCAGCCCCAGACTTTATTACCTCTTTTGAGAGACCACTCCAAACCCACAAGCCTTAATAAGACGAACAATTATCAGGTCTCTGGTGCTAACTTTAGCATGTTATTTGACCTCCATTTAGAGACCACCTGCTTTATGTTGCCACTTCTGGAGTGGTCTATCAATGAAGTGACTGCTGTACTGCATTCTCAAATTCTTCATAAAGATTCCTTGTACTGTGAATACATTTATTTTCATGGGTTTCTGCATTTTGGACCTTTCATTGAAACTTTAAATTCACTATTTTTGTTAGAATTCCTATAAATGCCATGTTAAAAATCTTTTTCAACAGGTTATTTTCACGGTTTTGAAGCATCAGCAAAATAAGCAAAAATTTTTAAAAAGCGAAATTAAATGTACATGTATTAACAGTATTTACCTACTTGACAAGACATGCTACAGCATATTAACTCAAATATTGTCAGTGTCTGAGCACAGCATTGTGACATGTAAATGAATTCAAAATAGGAGGAGTTCATCCCCTGTTGGAAGAAAATTCATACACAAACATGGCACCACCCATCAATGCACACATGTATGTAAGTACTAATTTGTGGGATGGTCACTTGAAGGCACCTTGAGATGTAATGATATACCCCTCAGATTACCACAGACAGCACTTGTGGTTGATATCTCGTTCCCTCACCGATACACATCAGCTCACTGGGGACTAAGAACACAATTATACTGTTGGGTACACAGATTTAACCATCCCCCAACCTTCTTAGTCCACAGGCACATATGTACACACACAACTGTATAATATGAGAAAATATGTTAATGCTTAATTAAGTAAAATCGTGTTCATATTTAATTGAGTAAAATCATGTTATCAAACCAGTTCCTGGTGCTATCTTTTTCATCATCTTAATAGTTTTGTCGGCTTATCTGTGTGTATTTATCTTTCAATATGTTGGCATCTTCAGATTTAAGTTTATATGTTTAATCCTTCAGTTATTCAAGCTTTCAAATATGTGTAGCAGAAGGACAAGTTGCTGGATATAAAGAACATTTCACATACAATGGAAATTCTGGTCTCCAAACCCTGCCAAAAGTTTGTCTGCCCTTCTTGCAAACATTGCCTGCTAAACAAACCGGTCTCCATGTTTTCTGTATTTTAATTGTTGTCTAGGTGAATGCTAGGATTTTTTAAAGTCAGTGACCAAAGATCTATTTTTTCTAGAAGAGAGTCTGAGACCACCACAGACTACAGGTTTCCTCTAGATAATCCTAGCAATGTAGTGGGATTTCCATCTTCAACCAAATTTGAGCGAATTTCAAGTATTACAGCCCTATCCTATCTATACAATATAATGGGAAGCCTAAGTCACAGCCCTAATTTCAGGATCACAGACCTCCAATTTGTATGGCTCTGGGGAGAACCCTGGACTTGAAATATGTTAAACTGCTGCACAAAACATACTGTATTTTCACATGCAATCCAATGGGAATTCCGCTAGTCTCCGAACTGTCAAATGTTTGTCCAGTGGTTGAGCATCTGCTGCACCCACAAGGCCATTTGGCTGCCACATTCTGACTTTAAAAAGCCTCTAAACTTTGCCTGCAAAGCAGACCGCGCCATATTATAAGGCCCTTTGACACACCAAAAAGGGTTAAACCTGTTCCAATGTGAAAAGTCCCATAGACCCAGAGCTACAGATGGCTAATCCATAACCTGATGCCACTGAGGAGGAGGATAAGGTGTGTGAGGTGGGGGAAGAAGGATGGGCATGTTGATAGAGACAGCTGCATCAAATTACAGTTAAAGTCACACGACTCCCAACTGGGATCACATCATGCACATGACAATGGCACCTGCAGCTGTGGTCCCCAGCTCAAACTCCTATTAGTTTCAAAGTGTATATTTTTCTCTTTTGAAAATGATTGCCTCCAAAGCAGAGCAAGCTCTGTGTTACTTCAAGCAGAGTGGAGATTGGTCGGTTCAGCAGGCAAGTTAAAGAGCTTCAATATCCCCACCTCTTCTGTCAGCCACAAGCAGTCTTTGAGGCTGGTTGTGTCTCACTGTCAGATGAACTTAACAAGGAGTTGAGTCTTTCGCTGCAGGTGCAAGTTTAAAGGCCACCCCAAAAAAAATCCTCTTTTGCAGGTAGCTCTCCTTGGTTATCAAAATTCATGCTGGTCTACAAATTTTAGGGAAAAACTGTGAGCTTGCTTTCTGTTTTTGCCAAGTGATATCATGTAAATGAATTATGTTACACAGACATGTGTATACATCAAGTGTATAACTTTGAGTACACTGCAGGAGCTCAAATAAAATTAAAAAGCAACAAAACATTCATGGTCTGGCATGCCAGCATTTCTTCTTAATTCTAGGATACAACGATAAAGACTGAGCCTTCCCCCCCCCCCCCAAAAAAAAGGACTGCTGCAGTGGTCAAATGTCATCTGCTTCCATGGTTTTGACTAGTTTCACCATTACTGAAAAAAAAAAAAATTTGAATGGCCAACTGATCTAGATCAACAGCTCTCCTTGACAATGGATTAGGCCCTCAACCCTTTCCCCCTTGAATTGACACTTCAGTCAGCAACTTTCCTTGGCATGAGTTGGGAACAAAGTACCCAACTCATACTGAGGAAAGTTGTCGACCTGGAGCATGTGATCTTGATAGGGCTCATCTACAATTTTCAGTCAAAATTGTTTTTCATTACTGCTGAAATTAGTTGAAAAGACTGAAGCAGACTACATTTGACCACCAGTCCATTTTGGCCAGTTTAAGGGGACAAGGGTTAAAAGGATGGTCTTGTACTTTTCTCTTTCTCTTATGTCAAAAAAATCTCTCTCACAAAGGGGTGGTCATTGACAAGATGGGTCTTCTTTTAGACAGGTTCCATGCTCAACACAAGAAATCCAATGAAATCAACGGTAATCTGGTCAACATTGATCTACACTACAGAAGGTAAAGCAAGGAGATACACATGATTATGATGGAAGTCTCCTTCCTTACTTTCAGCAACCTACAAGTCTCCTTCCTTGTAAACTTCCAGCAACCTACAAGTCTCCTTCCTTGTAAACTTTCAGCAACCTACAAGTCTCCTTCCTTGTAAACTTTCAGCAACCTACAAGTCTCCTTCCTTACTGCCAGCAACCTGCAGGTCTTTCCACACTACAGTGCACATATACACTGTTTAAAAGTTTAAACTTTACTGAACATAACTTTATTTACATTCATGATATTTGATATTAACCTTTGCATATCATATTACTATGTACATATACATAGTTCAGCAGCAAACCCCCCCCCCCCCCCCCCCCCCCCCGCAAATCCTGGATAAAGAAGCAGTACATTTTCACCAAAATGCTATTTCAAGTGGCAATACAACAATTAATAGCCTCTGGCAAACTATGTCTTTTTCAAGTGGCATCTTGTCAGAAGTGTTCTTTAAGATAGGAATTTAATGGCCTAATGACCTTATTATAAACACACACTCCAAAATGGCACGATACCTGGAGTCCCATTGCAGAAACCAGCTGTCTGGCTTGGGTAATCACCCATGCCATGGGGGTTGATAGATAAGGTTAACCCTGGGGTGATTTTCTTTTGCTGAACGGTAGTACAACAAATTTTCCCCAGAAATTCTTCCAGGAAGTCAAACGAAAACCTTTTTACCAGCTGGGATTCTTGATTGTCATGATAACACCAAAATGTACAATTCAGGCATTGTATATATGTATGCATTCTCATGTTGATTGTATTATCTTCATTTTGGAAGCAATTGTCCCAAAAAAATTCTTGTTCTTGTAAGAATCGTTGTTCAAACATCAGTAGATTTTGAAACTAAATATTCACAAAAGAAAGACTACATCATTTTTTCTACTGCATTTCAAGCATTAAGGTAAGGCCATAACTAGCTAGCAAAATAACAGTATGTGAACAACCAATTCCAATTTCTGATTATCCACAATAATTGTAAGCTGCTTTGTTTTTATGGTTAAATACCAGTGAATGAAAAAAAATACAAATGTACTGCCAAGTACAGGAAGTATGGGTTTTTCTGTCACTTCCTGGTAAAAAAATACTAGTTTTGACCAAAGGACATGCACTTCAACAAACGGGAATCTAGTCCCCTTTATATGTGTGTGTTTATATGCATATATAAACCATTTTAATTGTGACAAAATATCACAGATCAATTTTGTTAAGTTTTAAAAAACAACAATGATCCAATAAATCACTGCAGAATGTTCCAACTAAAATATGACAATCCTCATTATTTCACCCCAAATTTTGAAGTTTGCTCACACACTATCCCACTAATAAAAGACTTCCTTTTACCGTTGGGTCATCACATAGAGGTGAACACTAGCCAGAGGCCATTTATACCCACATATGGGTTACATTGAAGTCTACAAAAGTACATACAATTTACAAACAGAACAGAATAGAAACAAAATTTACATATGGCATAATAGTCTTAAAACCAATGACAAATACAAAAACAGCCATGAGGCCGAGGGACTCGACAAGCACACATGCAAACTTGAAACTAAAAGAACACAGTTTTCCATTAATGAATGGACTGGTGGGAAATTATGTTCCTTCAGTTTCAAGGTTGCATGTTATTGTTAATATTTAACCATAATGTTTGTTTTACAGGCATTGGGGTCATTTGTGGCCCCCAACGTGAAGCACAGGGTGCAAATGACCACTGGAGGGCCCCAAATAAAATACCAAGGGCCATACAATGATCCCAATGACACAAAAACAAATATTATTACTACTATTATTCATTTGTAGTATATATACTTCCCGTTGCTTCATATCATTTGCAGCCCGCAAATGTTATTTGCTGCCCTCAATTTTCTTTTAGAGCCCGCAACCTCCCCATTTATGCCCTTTGTTGTGGTGTTAATGTGTATGTAATTACTAATGTCCCATAAATGAATAAAATTGACTGGTATTGGTAACAACCAAATGTTATGCACTTTGAATTTTCCATGTTGTTATTATGGTAGTATTCATTTGTAAATTTAGAAATATGCGTGTATAACTCCATGTTTGCACGAAGGATGTTATCTGTCCCGTTGTTCACACCTTCTTTGCAACCTTGCCTCCACAAATTTCGTTCAGTAAAGGATCTTTCCCCTGGTTGGCTGGAGCTGAGACAAGGAATACTCAGTATTCCTTCACCTTGTCTGAGGCTGGAGTCGGGCCACACACACAGTTTGAAGAGCCCAAAAAAATGTATGGCCCATGGCAACAACGTTAAACTTTTGGTCCAATTTTAATTTACCTGTCAAATAATCTTTATCCCTCGATTGTTTTACTTGTGAAGTGCAAACAAATGCAACGGAACTGGCTGCAGCGAATACACAGGACAGAGTACTTTCGTAAACAAATACTTCCGGGAGTCCCTCGTGCCCCACTTCATGACATCAATGGTCAGAGCGCCATGCCGCTCATGAATATTAATCAGGCCATGTGGTTTCACAACACTTCAGTTTCACACTACCCTGCGCGTCTAAAATGCTCGATTTCTCAAATACCTTGACAATTCTGCTTCTCAACAATGTTTACACACGTGCTAGGGATAGTCTTAATGTAACATATGCCAACAATGAGACTCAACTTGGAGAAAATGTACGACAAACCGAGATGAAACACCGATCGAATTCAAAACAAACAAACTTGCTCTTTAAATTTTTCAAAACAAAAATTGGACCAGGGTGTTCGTGTTGAGCACACTGCTACATATTCCCTGTCAAACAAATAACTGCACGCTGTGACGATTCAAGATGTTAAGATCTGTACAATAATTAAGGACGTCTTTAATTTGGTCTGGATTAAGGCATGCAGCCATGTCGGTGGAGTTTGACAGGTAGTACATGTGTGACAGTTGTCAGTGATCACGAGGACCTGTTGATACCAAAACTTGCACCGTTTTCAAGTAACATAAGCACCAAACAACTAAAATCGTAATGATGAGGCACACAGTGAAACCTCAAAATTAATAATATGGCCAGTGGAAGTTAGATCAAAGATCAACATACCGCAAATCGAGCAATTTATTCCTCCATCACAATCGTCGCGGTACTCTTTCAACACGTTGAGAACATCTTTCAACTCCAACGATTTGCTGTTTGGATTTGTCCCGTAAGTTCCTCTTTGTGACTCCAGTCTCGTCCTTTTGGGCCGGCTGTGCCATTCCAAAGTTCCATCTCCATCAATTTCGGTAGGTGACATCTTCCCAATTTGGTCCGATCCACAAAACTTGGGAAATTTTTCTCGGAGTTTTCCGGTCGCCAGTGCAGTCACACTGGGCCAACAGTGTTGTTTATCGGCGAACATCACCAGCCAATCAGCGAGCCTGGTGTACATGTGGCTCCAGTCAAGTGTCAATAATTGAATGTCACGTGGACATTTTTCGCGGGAAATATTGATTGTCAGTGCGCAAGCTTGGCGGGTAATTTTTCCCGCCCAAAGTGAACTCACAGTAAGAATGCACTGGCATGACTGAAATTCTATACCAAGGCAAACTGGTGACAAGCCCAGATTTAACGTCTACGGTCTGCGGCTCATTGAGAATTGAAACTGGAAATGACACACATGTATGTTGTTGCGCGTAAAAACATGACAGACAATTTTAATGACTTGGTAACGTTAATGTGACCCCAGCCAAGGCCAGGGCTGAGTGTGACATCAGCCTCACATAACTCAGGTCAGGCGCAGGAAGAAAGTGACTGAAAAAAATAATAATAATAAAGACAAAAAATTGCTCGAGACTACCTGGCGGGGTGGGGGAGGCCGGGGGGTGGGGGGAAGAGGTAGAGTGGATCAGTTACTAATTTAGTAATTATAAGGATCAATGTTTAAGACACTCGTCTAGTTTATGTTGGCCTATACCTGTTTTGCGAAGTATCCTGTATCTGTACAATGGTTAGTTTTCAAATAATAATAATAATAATAATAATAATAATAATAATAATAATAATAATAATAATAATAATAATAATAATAATAATTATTATTATTATTATTATTATTATTATTATTATTATTATTATTATTATTATTATAACCTCCAGACCAAGGCTACAAAGTGCACGACCGGGTGGGGATGGGTGAGATGGTGCGGGTAGTTCTTCAGATCAATTTTTAAGTTAGCCCAGCTAATCATTGAGACATTATAATCTTTACGTACCTGCATTTTTCTATATTATGATCTCGACAAAAGTGCATGGTTATTTTTCATGAACTTTATCATATAGCCCCCCCCCCCCCCCCCCCCCATGGGGACATTATTGCTTCAAGGGGAATGATAAACTAAGTTTCACGGCTTAGATTAAACGAGGCAAAATCTCACTTTGTGCACCATTTTGGCAATTTCATGTCCCAAACAGTCAAAAAAAGTGAACATTGATAATATGTTAAACAGCACCACAATTCTGTAAGGGCTCTACCGTACATCATAGTAGGCATAAAACAGACCTCTTAGCAATTTACTCTCTCACATGAAAAGTTCAGAATTCATAGGAACCTACCACCTACCTACATGGTTTAAATGTCCCTAATTTGGGCGTCTTTCAGAAAAGGCGATTTTATGTTTATATATTTCAGAGAAATATCAACAATATGGAAGATGAGAAATCTGTCTATATCAGGTGAGAATTTTGTTGTTAGGAAATGAGCAGCTTCCAAGTTCCATATTGTTATACCGAATGTCACATGCTGAGTGCTCCTCCAAAGTTAATAAAAACAGTAGGCCTACAATCGAACATTAGCAACTAGTATTAGTAGTAATATTATTGACAGGTGGTATTGCAAAAGTTAAAAACAACATCAAGCATAGAAAAATTTAAGATAGGGGTTTGAAAATGTTACATTTTGCATCTCAAGTGAAAGCATTAGGCCCATTAGACTCAATTGGGTAAAACTTTTGTATGCTCGTCGAAACCCAAAATGGAAAACAAATTTTCAGGCATTCGTAACATATATTGAATTATAAAAAAAGATTTATTTCAAAGCAGATGTTGTGTGGACAGCGATAAGAAAGAAATACCATCCTTATGAAAAAGTTATTGAATAGACCTACTTAGAGATCATTAAAATATAGTTTCATACCAGCAAATGCAAAAGAAGTTCGGAAGGAAGTGATATGGTTTATTGACTAGCCAATATAACAAGAGGAACACACACACACACACACACACACACATACATACATACATACATACATACATACAAATATATATAAACAGTTGCACAAGAAAATCATTTTTTTATACAAATGATATTTTAAACACTGATGGAACCTTTACGAGTCATGAATAATTGAAAGACAAATATGATTTAACAGTGAATTTCCTTGATTATTCAGCAATAAAATTAGCTATTACAGGGCCAAAGAAACTGTATTTGATTACTCAGCCACTTTCAGGAAGATTGGTCTGCATGTGACATAAAGACATATTTCAAACTAGAAAAGAAGATGTGCTTCAAAGCACATCTGTCTGTGTGCCTTCCAAAGTTGTAAATATTAAATGCTACTTTTGTCCTTTGGTACTTCATATTCCATTCAGCTTAGTGCTGGATGAAAATTTCGAAGTCCAAATGACCTTTACTTTTGACCTTTAGAGGTCACATGATACCTACAATTTAAGCCCAGCATTAACCAAAATAAGATGAAAATTGATCAAGTTATGGTTAGATGAAACTTTCAAAGAACCAAATGACATTGACCTCTGGAGGTTACCCGTTTCTTAACAAAATGTGCAGTGTTGCACTACCTTCCATTTGAGTCCAACATTAGAATTGAATAAAAATTGACCGAGTTCTGGCTACATGAAAATTTCAAAGGTATAAATGACCCTTGACGTTTGCCCTTTAGAGGTCACATGTAAGTACCAAAAAAAATGTAGTGCTACAATAGCTACAATTTGAGCCCAACGTGATCAAAATTGAATAAAAATTGACCGAGTTAGGAAAGAGAGACAGAAAGAAAGAAAGAAAGAAAGAAAGAAAGAAAGAAAGAAAGAAAGAAAGAAAGAAAGAAAGAAAGAAAGAAAGGAAGACAGAAAGAAAGAAAGAATTTCTGAGAAAAGATTATGTCTGGGTTGGCACACAGCCATAGATAGGTGGCAGGAAAAAGTTCATACAAGAAACTATGAAAGAAGATTTACTTTAAAGCAAATCTGTCTGTGTGCCTTCAGAAGTTGTTAATATTAAATGCTACAACTTTTGTCCTTTGGTACTTCACATTCCATTTAGCTTGTGGTTGGATGAAAATTTCAAAGTCCAAATGACCTTGAAAGTTGACCATTGGAGGTCACATGTAAATTACAAAAATATGCAGTATTAGAATAATTACAACTTAAGCCCAAAATGAACCAAATCAGATGAAAATTGACCACGATATGGCTAGATGAAACTTTCAAAGGGCTGAATGGCCTTTACCTTTGACCTCTGGAGTTTACACGTAAATTACAAAAATGGACTTGTTGCAATACCTACCAATGAAAATTAATCACATTCTGGCCAGATGAAAATTTCAAAGGTTCAAATGACATTGACCTTTAAACTAAACTGGTCACATGTGAGTTATAAAAATGTACAGTATTACAGTAGCTACAATTTCACTTCAACATGATCAAAATTGGATAACAAGAGGCCCTAATGGCAGGGTGTAGCTTGGACATCAATGGCAATGTCAGGACAGCACCAGGCCTATAGGCTTCTTGTATTAAATATTGTGGGTGACCTTGATCTTCTTTCCCAAGGTCACCTAGGACATAAAGTTAAGGACTCTCTCATTGTTGTCTTGGCACATGCAACAATATCCATCACAGGAATAGCACAAATAGCTGTGATTACATGTAGAGCGAAGTGCCATCTGATGGACAAACAAGACATTAAAATCACATAAATTTTACATGTTCAGAAGCCACTTGAGTGCTGGCAACTTTGAAATGAACTGGTGCAATACAGCCATTGTGCCAACAGAGCATTTGGCCCATGGGCCTCTTTCTATGTATGTACATTTGCTTTGGCTGCGGAGTTGAGTTTCCCCATTACACTGGAATAATATAGCAGTTGACTAGACCTATATAAGCAATAACTAGAAAAAAGATTTGCTTCACAGCAAGTCTGTCTGGGTGCCTTCAAAATGAGAGATTTGAAATGCTGCACTTTGCCATCATTCAGCATAATCTAAATTTTTGGTATTAGATTAATTTGCATAAATTGAAATGCTAAAACTTTGGTTCTTTGTTTATTGGATCTGGCCATGTCACAAACTTAGAAACTGTAGTTTGAATGACACCACTATCTATAATAGTTTTGAAGATATTCAAGATTTTAATTTTGTGTATTCACCTAATTTGCACAACGTAAAATTCTACAACTTTGGTTCATGGTTCATTGGATGCAGTTATGTCACAAGCTACAAACTGAAGTTGGAATGGTACCTGTATGAATTTAGTTTTGAAGTTATTCAAGATTTAGATTTTGTGTACTTGCCTTATTTGCATCAATTCAAATCCTTCAACTTCGGTTCATGGTTCATTGGATGCACCTATGTCACAAACCTGTTCATTGAAGTTGGGATGGCACCTCTATCTATAATAGTTTTGGAGATATTCAACTTTTTAATTTTCCAATGCCCCTAATTAGCATAATATAAAATTTTACAACTTTCATTTACTGTCCGTTATATTGGCAGGTGTCACAGACCTATACATGCACATTAAAATTTGTGTCTGTCTCCGTACAATAGTTTGAAAGATATGGAGCTTTAGAAATTGATTGCCCCAATTTGCATAATTTTAAACATCCAAATTTGGTCTTAAAGTAGAAAGAATTCCTGGAAAAACAAAATGACATATAAACAACAAGAAAAAAAAAACGACAAATACAAACAAACAAAACGAGAAGACACGATGATTTAAAACAGGCTCAAGACCTACGCAACATGGTGAGGGCAGGAGTTCGAGTAGATCTTTAGGGCTAATAAAAACATAAAGATCCATTTTCAAAAAAAATCTTTGTTTGCATATAATCAATAAAACATGTATATCAAAAGAAAATGCTAAGTTAGAAGAACAAGGAAGTTAAAACACGCAATGGCACTCCACGCGACACATGTTTGTTCATAGATGTCTTTTTAACTTTTTCAATGTGTTTTATGCAAACTGTGTACATATATACAGGTGTGCTTTTTAATGTATTTCTCAATTTGGGTACCCGTCGATTAATGCGTACATTCCTGTTGATTACCATGTGTTAATAGGGACTGCATGGAAATTCTCAACTTCTCCCAAACCTTCAGCCACTGTCACTTCAAACTTGGTGTGGATGTACTTGTTGGTTTGTCTCTATCAATTATGTTCGAATAATCAAGCTCCAATGATTTTGAGTTTATTTTACGAATTTTTGTTTTTCATTTTTCAATAAAAAAATTTTCAAAGTCTTGTTCTCCAAAATCGCTCAGCCAACTGCTTTGCAATTGCATAGGGAAACCTATATGGGGATCTCAAGACCCTAATTTGTTCAACCGGCGCTGTGAGTGTCTTTCGCCTTTGTAAGATTTTTTTTTTGCGTTTTCACTTTTCTTGACTTTTGTGATAAACCGTAAGTTGGGTCCTCTTCAAACTTATTCACTCGTTTTTCTGTCTTCAGTGAGGTACCACAGGCTGTGGAAGTCAGTTTTGCCTGTGCGAAATGATCCTTCTTACCCGAATATGATAACACTGAGAGACACTTTTTAATCTGATAAACTACATGTGTGTGACTGTAATATGATTAACATATATTTTTAAAATTAAAATTGTTCTTATTTTCTTATTCATACATTTCAGATATTCATAAGGAAGTTTAAATTCTAAAAAGAAAAGAAAAAACGAACAAAAACAAACAAAAAAACGAAAACAAAAACAAACACAAAACACACACACACACACACACACACACACACACACACACACACACACACACACAGAGGAATGAACTGGAGGGACCATTTGTGCCCTGTGTCTTGGCCCTTTTTGGCCTAAACGCGCGTGTAAGACGGGTAATTTCAGCTTGAAATTTAATTACCTCATGTTGGTCTATTCAAAATTCCAACAAACAAAATTTGGGCAAAAATCGACAATTTAGCATTGCAAAAAAGGTATATCTGAAAAATATTCTAACCCCTCCGCCTTCTACCCCACACCATTCGTTGCCAGTTAACCCATGTGAGTGAATTTTAGACTATCAAAGTAAAAGTTATTTATATCAAATATAAACTTGTTACGAACCACTTTGGTCGACAGACATCACTTCAAAATGTCATTTTGTTACTGTGAAAAATATGGCACAATGTCTGGATCAAACACTTGCATTGTTTACTCACCCGGCCATTGAAATGCTCTACGCTGATAAAGCTGAAATAGGATACTTTAGGTTTTAACCTGTTCCGAACCTTATGGAATTGTGATGGGAAAAACATTGTTGACAGTCGACCCTCAAGCAATAAGAATGGCTAGTTCAACGCAATTTCATGACACTTTGCACCCGTGTTGTCGCGAGGATTAAAATATTTCCTGTCATGCTTATTTTTGTTCCTCACAACATTCCATATTATCTAATAGGTGCAGAACACTGCGCTGAAATTACGTTTTGACATCCTCCAGTTTAAAGTTCAAATACATTGTCCAGATTTTGGTATAGGCCTAATTTTATTCCTCAAAAAATTTCACTGACATCAGGCCCAGCGCAAAGATTATAATACTTGTGATAGATTAACTGTACATGATTATGAATGGCTCCAAATAAGAACAGCATTCGCTTGTGGGTCGTCCAGGCCAAGGAATTAGCGTACGGAAGAAGGGCGAGGAGAAAGACACAGGTTCACAATTCTTTCGTTCTTGCAAAGTTCTCTGCGGCTTTCCAACGTAATTTCCATGGAAATAAAATTAAGGCTGATGCTTTCTTTTTCTTAGCAACAGAAGTGAGGTGGTACCTAGCTATGACCCGGTCGAATCAGTCTACTAGCTGTTCGCTATGTGGGGCCACAAAAAGTGGAACGTATTCAGATAAGCGTAAAATTTTTACTGAAAAGCACCGAATGTGACAAGCATTTTTTTTTTGAACTGTGATGTTTTGTGCCTGCTGTACACAATGGGATCCTGATGTTTAGGTGTCCATAATTCCAAAACAGACATCGATAAAAACAAAAAAACAAAAAAAAAAAAACAAACAAACAAACAAACAAACAAAAAAACAAACAAAAAAACAGGTACGATGGGATGTATTTTTTTTCACCTCGTATATTGGCAGTAATTCTGTCAACGAGTAAGAACTTGGGCTA
The DNA here is from genome assembly GCA_964020975.1 of Hermodice carunculata. Lineage (NCBI taxonomy): Eukaryota > Metazoa > Annelida > Polychaeta > Eunicida > Amphinomidae > Hermodice > Hermodice carunculata. The sequence continues at coordinate 64,861,253 of OZ026618.1, read as the reverse complement.
TTTAGACAGTTGTCAACCCGTATTGCATTCTAATTTCTGGTCAAAGTACTTGTTTGTGCATGGGTTATAGGCCTAATTGATTGGATATAGTTTTGGTTTGTGTATGATGTATCAATCATGGCCCCCTCCCAAAGAAAGACAAGAGGACTGTGACAATCCTGTGCTCAGCTGACCTTAGATGCACAGACTGAAGTGGTCCTGTGAACTATGAAATCAAGGTCACCTTTGTTTCAGACCATGATCACTGTTGCTAACATGTACTTGGCGATCGTAAAAAATAAAGAAAAATCACAGCACCACCTGTTGAACAAATTAAGGTCTAGGGGTCCCCAGAAGTGCCCTATGCAATTTTTAAGCAATTAGCTGGGCAGTTTCCGAGAAGCTGTTTTAACATTTTGTCAAAAATTAACAAAATTCATTGGACCGTGAATATTTGGACAAACTTGGTTGAGACCCACCCAAGGTACATCCCCACCAAGTCTCAAGTGAACCTGCTTGATGGTTTTGGAGAAGTAAAAAATGTGAAATTCTATTGCAATCTCCATTTACTTACATAGCAATCAAGAGGAATGCATGTATCAACCGACAAGCACCCGAATTGAAAATATGATAAAAATCAGCCATCACGAGTATCTTCACTTGGTGAACAAACTTCTTTGCCCCTTCTACAAGTTATATTTATACCAAGTTTCAGAACAATATGAGTGACAGTTTTTGAGAAGGAGTCGAAAATGACACCAACGCCAAAAATCGTAAAAAATACAGAAAAATTACAGTGCCACCTGTTGAACAAATTAAGGCCTACGGATTCCCACATGTCTGCCTATGCACTTTTCAAGCAATTGGCTGGGCGGTTTCGGAGAAGAAGGCTTTTTAAGATTTTGCCAAGAAAGAACAAAAAAAAAAAAATAAATAAATAAAAAATAAAAAAAATAAATCAATGGAGCGTGACCACTCAAACAAAATTGGTAGATACCCATTGGAGGAACATTACCACAAAGTAGGAATGACTCTGGTTGGCGGTTTCAGAAAAAGTTAGTTTTTTTTTCTCTAAGATTTGCCCCCCCCCCCAAAAAAAAAAAACAACAACAACAACAACAAACAAACAAATAAATCATAACTAGACATATCTTCTACGCAAGCGTTGACTGAAGGTCGACATTTGCTCATATTAGGTCATGGTGACACCAAATTCTGATCAGTACATCTCTCCAGGTAAGGCAAGTACATTGCCAAATTTGAGCAAAATACATGGAGACATTCTGTAGATATCGTGGCAACAAGAATGAGCATATCCGGCCAGAAACCCGAAAACAGAAAGGTCCCCCCCCCCATGGGGCGGACACTTAAAGAATCCAAACATCACTGCAGCGTGACCATCTGAACAAACTTGGTAGAGACCTATCCAAGGTACATTGCCACCAAGTTTGAAGTCAATCTAGATGGCGGTTTCGGAGAAGTCCAAAATGTGAATCAGCATTAGAATGCCCATTGACTTGCATATAGCAATCATAGGAAAGGTATATTCACCAATAAGTACCCAAATTGAAAAAAGTTTTTTCAAGATTTGCCCCCCCCCAAAAAAAAAAACAAAAACAAAAAGTCATAAAAAAAAACCAAAATCATTGGAGCATGAACGTTTGAACAAATTTACAAGAGACCTACCCAAGGTACATCCCTACCAAGTTTGAAGGGAATCTGGCTAAATGTTTAGGAGAAAAAGTCGAAAATGTGAATTGTGGACAGACGGATGGACGACGGACCATTGCATAAGCTGAGCTGACTGACAAGTCAGCTGAGCTAAAATTGATAAAAAATCCAAAAATCACTGGACTATAACCATTTGAGCAACCTTGGTAGAGACCAAGCCAAGGTACATTGCCACTAAGTTTCAAGTCAATCTTCATCTCTTGAGAAGTGAGTGGAACTCAAGCTCCATGAAGAACAGCATTTGTGATCAGAGACTCTGTCTTCTTCTGCAGCTGCCGAACCTGAGAAGACTCTGATGGCAGATCAGCTTGCTGCTTCTGCCTTGAAGTTGGCTTTCTCTTAGCCCCAAGGCTCTGTAGTTCCTGGAACTCCTTCAGGCCCCCTCCTGCCGGAAGGTTTCTCAGTCGTCAGCAGCTGTGGTCCCTGAACTGAGTCTTCCAGAGACCCAGCAGGTTCTCTCTGGCCAGCAGATTCCCCTGTCATGGCCACTGTGTCCACTGTTACAGGTCTGCTGGAAGCCCCCCTCTGCTGCCAAACATGAGCTGAGCAGACAGAGGCAGCATTTGAGGCTATGATGATTGCCAAAAGTCCTTGCCACCCCTACCCCTGGCATGGTGAGAGATACCTGCTGTTAGCAGTGGTTGCCCCATCACCCGCAGACAATTTATTATTTGATGAGGCCTTGGGTCTCACCCCTCCCCTCATGAGTCTTGAGTCTTTGGACCTTGACACCGAGATGGAGGATGAGCTTCTGTTTTTGGATGTGTCCATTCGCAGATCCCAGCCAAGGTCTAGGGTTCAACCATCGTGCCGTTCATGCTTTGAGGGGCCCAACTCGTAAGCAATGGTAGAGCCTGTGGAAAAGCCTTCCGCACCCATGGACACCACACTGGCTCTGCCACAAGGCTTTAGCCATGTCAAAGTTCTCATTTAGAGCCTGGTTGGTGACAAAGCTGTGGTCCTACCAGAGGAGAGGCATGGGGCTGTTGCACTGGGACTTGTTTCTGGAGGACACATGGTACCATAACTCCAGACCCTTTTGCCCTTTGTGGCTGAGTACTATGACCAGCTTATGGCCACACTTGTGGCAATTGGGTTCCTGTAGAGCCACCTTCATCTGCCTGCTTGAGGAAGGGGTGACTCCTCCCGAAGCAGGACATTCAGGGGAGATAGTATTCTATACTAGAGCAGATCTTTCCATCCCATGCACTGCTGGTGGATTTCGACTTTGAGCTGAAGTCCATCACAAATCTACCGAGGCCTTCAAGCGATTGGATGAAGATGCGTTATGGCATCCTACTCAGATGTCTCGTTGGCCACTCTGAGGTCTCCCCTTGATGACTTCAGGGGCTCTATACACATTAAAGAGGCAGTGTGGGATTGGTTAGACCAAGCATCACTCCTTGTGACTTCCCTGTCATGAGCTGTCGATCACCAGGTGCGGTCCACCTGCAAATTGGAGGTGAACATTTGTTTGTTGAGGAGGGATGCCTACCTCCAGGGTCAGAAGTTGCCTGACCCACTGAACTGCAGAACCTGAAAGGGGCTGCTCTTCTCAGGTTCTCTGTTTGGGGGAGAGATGGTGAAGGCCGTTTGCCAGGCACAGGATCTTCAGGCCCACTCTGCCAATCATACCTGTACAAAAGTGTTGACCGACTCTGTTTGGTCACTTTCTTCCTTGGCTGCCTCAACCCCAAAGGGTAGCAAATTTCAGACTATGCCTACTCGCCCCTTGGCTCATGCTCCCTCTGGGAAACAATGCCCTGGAATGAGCAAAGTCAAGATGTCAGGCAAGTTTCAGGGCTACTGAATCTTGTATGCTACAGTGCACTGTCTCAGGATCCCCTATCCCCATGTTGTTAGACTCCGAGCCCAGCCAGCAGCTGCCTCTCTGCCTTTCTTCTTCAATGGGAGTCTTTCATGTACAATCCTTTTGTCCTCAACATCTTGAGACAAGGCGGTGATATCAAAGTAATTGGATGAGTGATTTTGGAGAAGATTTTTAAAGATAAGCTACAAAAGAGAACACAAAATTGATAGGAAAATCCAAAATTCACTGGAGCCTGACCATTTGAACACACTTGGTAGATTTCCACCTAAGATACATTGCCACCAAGTTTGAAGTGAATCTGGCTGATGGTTTTGGAGAAAAAGTAAAAAATGTGAATTGTGAATGGACGGACGACTGAAACTGCTAAAAGTTCAGTCTAACTAGCAAGTCAGCGGAGCTAAAAAATCATAAAAAATACAAAAATTTTTGGAGCATGACCACTCAAAGAACCTTGGTAGAGACCCACTAGAGGAACATTGCCACCAAATTTGAAGTTAATCTGGGTGACAGTGTCCGAGAAGTCAAAAATGTGAATTGTGAATGGAATGTCCATTGACTTACAGAGTCATCAATAGGAAAGGTGCATTGACAAAGAAGTTCCTGAATTGGAAAAAACAAAAGTTCACAGCAGTGCCACCTGGTGAACAACTTTCTTTTACCCTTTAACAAGGACCATATTCACCAAGTTTCAGCTTAATCGGAGCGACGTTTCTGGAGAAAAATTTTTTAAAAATAGTGAAAACATGCAAAATTCATTAAAAAAAATAGAAAAACAAATCGCAGTCCAACCTGTTGAACAAATTTCCGAAACTGTCACCTAGATTAACTTCAAATACTTCATAGCAGCTATCCAGGAATTGTAATGACCAAAGTGCGTTTTACTGGAAAAAGTGGCGCAGTCTTATTAGGAACAATCTAAATAATCTAATTGACAAGCCTGATGAACTTGAACACGCAATTTCAATTGCCTCAGATTCACCTTATATTGATAGAAGCAACCTTTCACAGTATATCAGACCTTTCGCGCAAAACTTGTCTGTTTTAAGTTTGAACATCCAATCTTTAAATGCAAAATTTGATAAGCAGAAAACATTACTTGGTGTTTTACTAAACGAAATAATTGAAATCAGTGCCATCTGCCTGCAAGAAACTTGGTTAGACGGATCTAATCCAGACACTAGTCTTTTCGAAATAAACAAATACATCCCCATTTCTCTTGGGGCTACTTGCAGTTCACATGGAGAATTATTAATATATCTACACCAAAATTATCAACACGCAACCAGAGATTTCTATTCTCCAAATACTCTGTAGGAGGGTCAGTTTATTGACATATTTGGAAATAATTTGAAACAAAAAATTACAATTTCTGACATATACAGGCCAGCCCATGACTTAAATGACCACATAAAATCATTTATCAATGACATTTCGCCGATTTTTTCAACTTTGTCCCAGGAAAGATCAGACAAACTAATCGTGGGTGACTTTAATATTGACCTTTTAAAATCAAATATTGGAGAGAAATATTCAGATTTTCTTAATGTTATGATGAATAACGACTTAATGACTAAAATAGCCTTAACCACTCGTTTTTCTGAACGAAATGCAACTTTGATTGATAATGTCTTTTGTAGTTTAACCCATAGTAACAAGGTATGTCTATCTGCCATTATCTTCACAAATTTGTCTGATCACCTAAATATTTTATATGCCTAGACCAGAAGGTAAACCTTCAAGCCCCACCTAAATATGTTCAAATTGAAACAAAAGATCTTGTGTCAATTCAAAATTTTATCCAGGATATAAATAATACTGACTTCATGCAAGCCCTATGACAAACTGATAAACATAATGCATCACTTAAAAAAAGCAAAACAAAAACAAAAACAAAAACAAAAACAAAACAAAAAACAAAATCAAAAAGGTGGAAGGTGGAAAATCTGAAGTCAGCTCCTTTGGATAACCTCTAATTACTTTTTCGTATTTTTGGATAGCTTGATAGTTAAACTACATGCTCCCAGAAACTCAGATGTGTGAACATAAATTTATATGAGAAAATTGATCTCAAAACTTTTGATTACACTGAAAAGTTAAAGCAGTGCCGACCACATGGGGCTTGTTTGCATGGGCATGATAATGAACCATGCCATTGTTTGCACAGTCGTTAGTCCATGACCCTTGGAAACCAATTGAAAAGGGTCACTCATAGGGAACTGCAAACCATTAGCCATGGCGAGAAGAATGTGTCATTTCATTCTGATCACTACCATTGTTTTGATTACTTTGAAATTCTCTATTGCTGTAAAAACAAATTAGTCCAATCCACTTACTGAGCCCCAAATATGGAAAGCTGCATGTGAACCCACACCCAAACAAGCCAAATGTGATGTTCTCAAGTTGTAAAAGTCTAGATTTAAGCCACAAAATATACTTTTTTTAATGACAACATCAGAGAGGTCAAGCTACAAGTTTATTTCACACAATAATTAGAAAACGGGACAGAAGAAATGAGTATGTGTGATATTACCGCCATAAATGAGTAAGAATTGGTAACTTTTTCTTTCAATGCAATTTGCTCGGAACTGTTTTTTTTCTCCACCTCTGGAATTTGTATCTCACTTCACAAACATATGAATTGCCCTATCACATTAAAATCAACGAACATCAAAAGAAAAATACCATATCCAGGAGCGGTTCCCAGGATATTTTTTCCTAACAACCCCTTCCGTGACTTTTGGAGCCATTTATAGAAAGAAAATGAACAACCTGTCAGGACTAAATTAAAAATTTTATAACTTTTTATTTATGCTATTTCAGGACTAACCATTAAATTCGATCCTGGACATGGATATATTTTGTAAATTTCTGCTGATTTCAACTGGAAAAAAATTTGTGCCACTTCTGCGCGAAAAATATGAAAATCCTACCAAGTCAGAAAAAATGCTATAAAATCTAAAAAAAAAATCCAATCCTGCAAAAAAAAAAAAAAGGTTTCGACCCTGGGGAGCGGGTCTTCCTCAGGGGCCAGGGAGGAAACCTGAGTTTGCATAAAAAGTTAACTGATATTACAAAATGAGGATGCAGGTGGTGGATAGTTTACAGGCAGTGTGGATAGGCTAGATTGATAATGTAATGGATTAACGTTACTGGTTTTGTGACATCAGAGATAAATGAATAAAATTTACCATTTATGTTTTATATGGAACAAACTTTTATTGACATAACCTAATACAAAGGTATAGTCTAAGCCGTAAACATATACATACTCATATACACAAAAACATATACCTGGATTCAAAAGGGAGGCTTCACATTTTTACTATTTGACAGGTGCAACCCAGTGCAATTGCTAAAAACCCAGTTTGTTATACCTTTTCTCAAAAAATGAATTGATATATTTAATGACTAGTGCTCGAACTATGTCATTCCCATCTCCCATAGTCATGATAAATTTAAACTTGCGATCATCATCCGTCTGTGAATTGAAACAAGACTGCAGATTATGTATCTTTGCCAAATCCGCATGCAACGTGTGTTTTTCATTCTGTGAGAAGCTACAATGTAGAACAAAATGGGATTCATTCTCAATTTTGTTTGAGTCACACAATTTACAAAAACCTAAAGCTCTAGAGGTGTGGAAGGACGAGTGTACCTCCCAGTTTCAACGGCCAAAGTGTGTGCACTTAATCTTAATTTAGTGAAGTGTTTTCTTTGTTTTATCGACCGATTCTGACGTAGGTAATATTCAATTTCAAAGCCAGATTTAAATTTGCAGTAAGTTCGCAATCTGTTACAGTTTCAGGTAATGAATGTACCAGGTGAGCTCCAGAAAGTTCCTGCTTGCCTGGACAGCAGACGAGTGGATACCAGCAAATGTTGATTTATATATGATGAATATAATTATGAAATGATGAAATAAAATTGAGTAAAATTATAAATATTTACATGTTATTTTTGTTAGCATTGAAAAAATAGGAACGGTAGTGTAGTTCATGAGGCAGTGGTTACACTAGAGCATCTCGTGCAACCAACGTGCTGCGCAATAATATCCTCATGCTTGGCCTGGGACTATTTTCACTTCCCAATTGTTAGCGCCTCCGAAGCGTTTGATTCATAGGCCTAAGCATAATGGGAAGACGGTATCAGATGATCAAGAATTGCATATCTACTCGTCAAAACTTACCTAAATGTTTTCTTTTACCGGTTTTGCAAGCTTTATTGAAATAAAGTTGTTGTGTTATTCGGAACTATTTTTTTCCTAGTTTTGTGTTCCAGGAGTTGCCTTGACAACTGATGGCTGATGTAGTAGCCCCGCCTACTTGGCTCCTCCCACTAGTAAACAAAAAGGCGATTTTTTGTAAATTAACAAGCTAAAAACGATTTTAAATCAACTATCAATGATAATACTTACTCTTATGTCAATAGAAATTGATGTTAAATGTAAATATAAGAATTAAACTTCGTCTCTAGTATAATTACGGGCGCATGGTTGCAGTTTGTGTGACAGGCATTTCTTTGATGACGCGCTACCGCGCGTCATCAGAAATGCTTGTCACACAAACTGCAACCATACGCCCGTAATTACACTAGAGAGGAAGTTTAATTCTTAAATAACCGAATGCCAATACTGAGTCGCTATTCTTCCGGTGGCCGGAACCATACTAGACGTTTTCTGCTAGAGCAATGCTTCTGGCAGCCGAAACCCGACATCCCACCGCCATTCTTCTGGTGGTCGTAAATACTGAGCTGCTATTCTTTCAAATTTGGGAGACTCTTTCCGAAAAGCTTGCCTAAATTATAAAAAGTCAGAATTTGATGAAATCTGTAAAAACATGTAAAAAAGGAATGGTTAAAAAAAGACGGAAGATCCCCATCCCTGGAAGTATCAAGTTCATTATTAACAATTTGAATCATAGCACATCTGTTTAGACATCCAGCACTAAAATGTATTGACATTTCACTCCATCTCGATCATTTTGGACAAAGTTATGCCTTCTATGGAAAGTGTCTGCATACGGGTCATACAATTAAAGGGTTTGCTGCAAAGACCTGATAACTCGAGTTACAGATCTTTGCCTGAAATTAGGCGCATTGCCTTGTGCATGGCAGGATCTTCCTGCTGTGTAAATCTTGGAGCTTTCTGAGTAAAATTGTAGATCATTTTCAGTGCAAGCTCATGTTAACTCAATATACCCATCAAGACAAAAGTGTGCAATACCATGTGCTTTATACCTAACATATTTTAGCACAACATAGGCCTACTATTTCCCTCAAAATAACTGAGTTAGTGCAAACTTATGTTATCTTGACATACAAAATCAGTCCGTTGTACTTAAAACATGCATATACACTTGCCCAATTCTTGCACTACTAAAGTTCTATGAGGAATTGTTTGTAACTTTGTTTGCTGCATCATACATGGGCCCGAAATATGTTATCGGAGTGTAAAAAAGAGGTAACTGTGCATATAATGTTTGTGGGTGCTGCAATGTTCTAGAAATGGTGTCTAGTTATGGTGCAATAATATGATAAATTACTACTTTTTTAATTGTATCTGTCATTTGGGATGTTTTCATGGTCAATCTTCGTGGAAAACTTAAGACTTAGGCCTACCTTTAAACTTTGGATTAAGAGTGAAGAAAAGGGGAATTTGATGCAAAAAATACAAAAAAACACAGTCATCATTTTCAGCACTTTAAAACCCCATTTTCTCGATTTCACAAAGGTGGGACTTAACAGGTCTTTGCACCTAGCCCTTCAATTCATGGACCCACACCTCCGGGCCGGAAGTGTGGGTCCATTGTGCTGCATGCAGTAAAAATACAGAGAATTAGTAGAAAGAACAGTTGAAAGGTTCAATATAAATCAATGTGTCTCTTTGCATATACAGTGCTGTCCAGCTGAAAACATTTGTAGCAAAATTTTCTTTCCTTGTAGCATTTTTTGCACTTCTTTACATGAGAAGCACTTATTTTTGAGAAAATCTGTAGCAATTTTGAAGAGCTTTGTAGCAAAATTTTGCTACAATGCTCCAGTTGGTCAGCCCACATTAGAGGCTTCATAGAACACTATGAAAATAAATCTCTTCAGAATGTCTACATGATAAAAGACTTAACAGCAAAAGATACTTTTCAAGTATTGAAATGGGTAAATAATTTAAAGACATGGCTATTCTCACCAGGAGCCATCTGATTGGCTCCCCGATAATTGCCGGAAGAATAGCCACCCAACGTTTGGTTCTTGCCACCGGAACTGTAACCACTTCTATTATTAAAAGGGTGACAATGACAGTCAGGAGACGGACAATAATTCATGTACAAGTTCACTTTATGTGCTTCTCGGTCTGGGAAATGCTAACAGATACATTATATATTTCAGTAGTGACCATCGTTACCGTTGGGCACCAGTTCACATCCATATTCATCAGCGCTGTCGTGCCATTGAATGTAACCATCGCATGCATAAGAGTCGCGTATACTCTTGGTTGTATTGGAACTGGCATTGGTGCACCCTGCCTGAAATGTGTGTACCTTCATTTAACTACAACTGTTATGGATGTCCATGTGTAGCAAGTGAGGTCTTGAAACTCTATGAGCGGTGGCGCATTTTGTTTCCAGAAAGAACACACACACACACACACACACACACACACACACACACACATATGTGTGTGTATATACACGTAGGAGGATTTTTCAAGTATGCCTTGTGCCATGCGTTTATGCCATTTTGTGAGGAAATGCTCAAATTTACCATCAGGTATAAGTTGCTGTTTACGAGGTCCCATCTCCAGATTAAATGAAATATTTTGACCATCTGACTGTTGTGATAAAATCTATCAGGTAAGCCTTTAAAAGATCGATAATTCACGCTTATTCTATGATAACCATGTAAAGATACGTATAGCTAGCTTTATTGATATAATCAACGACTCTGAAACACTCCTAGGTACTTGGCTCATGCCAACTTTTTACCTCTGAAAAACATGTCAAATAATACAAACATGACTTTGACCTTCCATATGCATTTGCAACACTCTCAAACGGTCACACTAAACACCAAAAACAAGCGGAACCAAGCGAAAACAAGAGGAAACGTCCGGAACCAAGTTAAATTTTGTTGAGATTATCTTCATATGTGATTTTACATGCTTGTTTTATGTCATGTTGACGACATATAATACAAATGAGGCATTTTTGGTCGACTTGCTGGTGCATTATACCGCTAAAACCGCTACCGTTAACTCAGCGATGTCATGTTGACGACATATAATACAAATGAGGCATTTTTGGTCGACTTGCTGGTGCATTATACCGCTAAAACCGCTACCGTTAACTCAGCGAAAACAAGACCGGTACGCCATACAGCTACACTAGGCTTTGAACCAAGCGAAAACAAGAGGAAACGGCCGGAACCAAGTTAAATTTTGTTGAGATTATCTTCATATGTGATTTTACATGCTTGTTTTATGTCATGTTGACGACATGTAATACAGATATGGCATTTTTGGTCGACTTGCTGGTGCATTATACCGCTAAAACCGCTACCGTTAACTCAGCGAAAACAAGACCGGTACGTCATACAGCTACACTAGGCTTTAGTGCATAGCCATAAGTGCGAAAATCCTTTCTCACTTGTTGGCCCGGTCGAGTGGCTTGAATCTTGAAACTAAAGAATTATCTCATTCTCTATTCCCAATTGAATACATAGATATATAATTTTTTTAAATAAAAGCGACCTGGTTTTTCCCCTGTTGCTATTTTTATGTTTGGGGGCCTTTCATTTTCTCACTATCCATTTTTTTTCAACCTTTGTCGTTTATGTTTTGGGGCCTTTCATTTTCTCAAGGGAGGAACAATCTTGTTTATTAATCAATAGAAACCATTACCATTGTCAAAATTAGTGTTGGGGGTGGGTGGGTGGGTGAGGGACTGTCCAGGAAAATTTTCAGTCGATATTAACTGGCCTGTATAAACAATAAACACACCAAAAACTTGTTGCCTTTTGTCTTTATGTTTGGGGGCCTATCATTTTCTCAGTATCAAATTTTTTCTAAAGCCTACCCGCACTTTATTTAATTATTCATAATTTAATTAATTATTTATGCCATTATTAATATTAGGCCTATATATATATAAGGGTGAGTTTTGTTTGGTGCGCGCAACATCAGATTGCTCACTGCATTCCTTCAAGGATTTGAGCAGTGACGTCATTGATCTTTGACCTCTGAAAATTGGGTCCTATATAGATATGACTGTGACCTTCAATATGTTTCTCAAACACTCCTAATTATGTTTGACTAATCCAAAATTCAGATGGTTGGCTGCATTATTTGAAGAGTTGGAGCAATTACAAGTATGTCATTAATCTCTGAAAAACAGGTAAAGATATGACCTTGACCTTCCATAGGCTTCTGAGACATTCCCAGGTGATTTGTCCATGCAAAATTCTTATGGCTAGCTAAATTTGTTCAAGAGCTTCAGCAGTAACATCATCGGTCAGTGATCTTTGACCACTGCATATTGGACAAAATATAGGACTTTGACCTTCAATAAACCTCTGAAATACTACAAAAATTGTGGCTCATGTAAAATTAAAATGGCTAGCTGTGTCTTTCAACAGGCAGAGTGGTATAACAAATGAAGGATGGACAGAAACAGGAACAGCAGGGGTAACAACAATACCATTTGGTTTTCCTATGCTGAGGGGCTAAATAGAGTATGTATGTGGCCCCCGGGGGGGGGTACTTCCTATACCTTGCTATACGGGTAGGCGCCGCGGAAAAGACCCCCCTATTTTCGGTACTTGTCGCTCTCTAAGACCCCCCTTTTTCCTGCTTGTAGCTCTAAAAGACCCCCCTTTTTCGCTTGTCTCACCCAACGACCCCTGTGTTTTTCAATTCCTGTCTCCAAATTGCCCCAAAATACACCAAATTTTATGTAAAATTTCATTTTTTTTTTCAATACAAGCTCCAAAAGACCCCCCATTTTCACATTGGTTCCGCTCCCGTTGGGTCCGGGTTTTGTACCCTCGGTGGAGCCTACCCACCAAAAATTCCGGGGAGTACCCCCCCCCCCCCGGGATGTGGCCAGAGCATTGGAAAAGGCATCAAACCACACATTTGACACATTTTCTCAGGGCAGTCTTGTTTCTTTCAACAGGCAGAGTGGTATAACAGGTGAAGGATGGACAGACACACAGACAGCAGGGGTAACAACAATACCATTTGGTTTTCCTATGCTGAGGGGTAAAATAGAGTATGTATGTGGCCAGAGCATTGGAAAAGGCATCAAACCACACATTTGACACATTTTTTCAGGGCAGTCTGTTGATATTTTCCAGTATTGCATTGCACTGTAAATGTACTTATGTCAATGTGCAAAGGTTTTAGACTTACATGTATTTTTGTGTTTGTTTTTTGTTTTGTGTGTCAGGTATTTGATTGATGTATTAGTTACGTAACATCTCAACCACCATTGCCTAGCCTTCCAGTGCGCCTGCACCCCATTCATCCTTCCTCCTCGCACACCATTTCTGGCTTGCTCCAAGAGTTGAGAGCTCTGTTGATTTGCGTCCAGAGAAACTATTTTAGTGCTGTGCACACTACCTCTTCTGGGGAATTTGTTTTCTTAACTCTCCTAGTCTCTTCTGAGATAGGGATGGCTTATATTTCACCTGCAGATCCTCAAAGAATTGTGGAAGTTGAGCTGGTCTTGGCTCAAAACCAATCTTTTCTAAGATGACATCTGGCAGGTCGAATCATACTCAGAGGGAGGACAGTGGCATACAGGCAATTGCTACTTGGCAGCATGCTGTGGGTGTGGAGCCACAGATCACTTCACCTTCTCCTTTGTTGGGTAGAGGGCAGAAGATGGACTCAAGGAATCATTTCATGGCAGCCTGGGATGACTATGAGCAGTGTTATGGTTGTTGCCAACATCTTGGCTGCGTGTGTTCTCATGAGAATACAAGATTTTGTGCTAGGTGGGTAGACGACATGTGGCTGCTCTGGGAGCAGTCCCAGAGGAAGAGAGGAGAGGGCTAGGCATAAGTGTGCAAATGCCAAACACCAGGCCATCAAATCTGACTCCCAAATCCCCCTGGGCCACCTACACTCTTGTCCCTCGTAGTGTGGGACAGATGGTCAAAGGACCAGGGCAATGAAGAGCAGGTGCCAGTACTCCCACTGGCACCTCAGCTGTGGACCAAGAGGTAGAAGGTCATGTCAGCTCAGACATTGATGCTGTTTCAGGAGCAACTCAACATGTGCAGGGACTCGACTCAGTCTGATTGTGGAGCCCACATGGAGGACAGGATAGCATTGCTTTTGGCCGACACAAGCGATGTCCCATCACTTAAACTGGTTGAATCTGGAGGTAATACGCTTAGCGGCCCTCCACTTCCAGGAACTAGTGGAGCACAAACACGTTCTCCTTATTGGCCACAACTAAACCGCAGCTGCTATCTCATCCGGCATGGTGCGACATGCTCCTGAAAGCTGAAGGAGTTAGCTGGACACATCATCACATGATGGTGCTCCAAACATGACATCTGCATGCAAGTGAGGCATGTCTGAGGACTAAAAAGGTCTTTGCTGACCATCTCTCAAGAAGAGGTCAGCGGGTAGGGACAGAGTGGTTGCTTGACCCATAGGTCGTTCAGGCCATGTGGGGTACCCCACATATGGATCTGTTAGTGACAAGCGCAAATGCAAAACTTCCGGTTTATGTGTCACCTGTCCTGGATCCCCAAGCCCTAGTGGTGGATGTTCTAGGCATGGAGCAACCTTTGGCCTTCACCTTTCTACCTCCACAAATCCTCTGGAGGGTCCTGTGGAAGGTTAGGTCCCATGACTGCAATCTGATCTTAGTCACCCCTGGCAGCTAAGGATGTATTGGTCCATGGACCCTCTGGAATTAAGCGTCAAGCCACCGCTATGTCTACCATCATTGCTGAAATTTCTGGTGCAACTGTGGATGAGTGTGTTTAAGAGGAACCTGAAGTGCTCAACCTCCATGCTTGTTGGCTGCAGAACAGCACATCTGCCATAGAGGTTATTCGGAATAGGTTGCAGATAGAATTGCCAGAGGGGGGCTTCAAGACTCTTCTCTAGTGGTATACTTAGCTGGCAGGTGTTTTCTGAATGGGCTTTGGTGGTCCCATGCAGGTTAAGGAGGGTTTTTAGGCTAAGGCCAGGATTCTGCTGTTGGCTGCCTCACATTCACAAACCTCTGCGGTTTTCCAAACAGACATTGCCTCCTCACTTGGACTGATAGTCCCCCCAGGCTGTTGGACCTGCTGGTTGTTGGTCAGTATGTAGGTTTCTTTACTCCCTCCCACCACCGATGTGTTTGTATAGCTGCAATGCTGGGCAAGAGGTAATGTTATATAATGCATGAAATTTTTTTCAATTTCGGTACAGTAAAACGTCCCTATACTGAACATCCTTGGGACCAGAAGAAAGTGTTCAGTATAGTGAGGTGTTCAGTATAGGGAGGTTTGATAACATTCAAAATATGTATTTGGGACCGAAGAATGGTGTTCAGTATAGAGAGGTGTTCGGTATACAGAGGTGTTCAGTTAGAGAGGTTTCATTGTATTACGGAGTATACTTACCTCTTGACCACCAGAGAAGCTTCCCGAACCTCCCTGCTTCCAATCCATAGTTGATTTCAACTGACCAATCATGAGGAGGAAGAATAGGGGCACATGCCCACCAGAGGTCACTACCACCCTTCCCCGCTTCCACAGGAACCAAGTGGTGGTGTCAACAGGTCTTCAGAATAATAGAGTCCCAACTTGATTGTGTCCGGGTTTGTGCCCAAGACACGGAGGTATACGCAATGGAGGTCAAGAGGCAAGTATACTCACTAATACTGAAATAACTCAAAATTTCACTTTAGGTCCTATTAACCTATGTTATAATATTTCTTAGTGTTTTCATTTCAACGGTTTTCTTTCATCAGATATGAGAAAATAAAAATATAGTGAAACGAAGCAAATTTACATTGTCAGATATTATTCCATGCACAACATCCCCCCCCCAAAAAATGAAAATAAACAATATATATATATATATATATGCATGGCCTATGACAGGTTTAACTGTAGCCAACAATAAATGCTCTCCAAAGCTGCATGTACCACATTACTCCTGCTAAGTACGAAAGACACCTGGGAAATTCTCATAATGCGAGACTAGAGTTCAGACTTGTCTAATATTATAACACTATTTTGGTACATTTAATTAGTAGCATTTACATTTTGTTTTCATATTTTCTGAGTCATTAAAGGGTGGGGTGCTTAGGGGGGTGGGGCACTAAAAAGGGGTAGCACAGTAAAGATCAGAGGTGTTTTTTTTCTGCATGTCCTTGGCAATTCATACAATTTTGGGAAATTTGACAGAAAATAATTGACAACACCCAATTTTAGTGATCAACAAATTAACTTCTCTTTATTGCACCTGTTAATATCAATAAAAGGCTAGGGTTCACAGACTTGTACAACACAAATGTGAGCCTATGCAGAACATAGAGACTCATTTAAGACAAACGTGAACCTATGTAGAGTGAACAGACACATCACTTAACTCATTCCATACCAGTCCCTGATATTTACGTATATTTACCAAGATTTAAGACGACAATTGCATATTTAAATTCTCCATGAAAATAGCTTTCGTTCAAGTACCAACATGACTATCGTCTTAGGTCAGTGGTTCTGGCACTGACCAAGGCCTGTGACCATAGTATGGAATGAGTTAACTGTGAACCTCTCTGGAGTGTACAGAAATATCACATTGATATAAACTTGCATATATCTACAATGCACAGACGTGTAAGACAGTAACGTGAACCTATGCAGAACGTATAGATTCATACGACATAGTATAACATACATGTGTGTGGAAGACGATCATTAACAGACACATTCAGTTTTACAATTATACTTTAAGTAACTTCAAATTACACAATTTGGCAATTTCCAACAATCAAAGGGCAATAACTGTTCAATACATAAGTATGACAATTATGACATGACCCCCCCCTAAAAAAAGAAGTATTATACTGTTATCCTTGACCCATTCGGTTGTTAATGTGGAAACATGAATCCCTTGCATGCTCTTCAAATCTTTCCACTGCTAAGTACGATATATCCATGGACTCATGCCCATCCACATTTATACCAACCAAACAAATTCATGTCCATAAGTAAACTTTGAATACTAGTCACAATCATGTCAAAGCTTCTTCCTGTTACACAGTGCAAGCCCTTTACAAATAAACTTGGAGGCTTAGTTTTTAATCCCCCCCCCCCCCCGACCCAGACGCTCGAGTTTAACTTAATTTTCATTATCGTGGTCATGCGCACAAGAACATTTTTAGATTGTATTTCTAACTATCCTGCTGACATTCAAACTCATTGTAACATAATGAATTTTGAAACTTTCATGGCATAATTAACGTTTTGCTTTCAAGGGAAATATAAAAATTTGGATTTTTTTTTAACCCTATCGTTCTTCTAATAGGACTGGGTCAACAACCTTTCTTGGTTGGTTGGGCTCTAAGCACCCAACCCGACAACCCCAGACCACTCTTGACCTGCAGCACACTATCCTGGCAAGTATCATCTGCAATCTTGCTTCCATACAAAATAATTATTTCCTATTGGTAAGAAAGTTTTGTGGAAACATTTGATGAAACAACAATGGATATTTCAGATACACTATTCTGCATTGTGGCAGTATCTGCTTCCTGTGTCACAAGACATTTTTGACCAATGAATGAAGCAGGTCCCCCCCCCCCCTTACCCCCAGCTCCTTCACCTGCGATGGGTGACTAGCCGTGTGAAGTTACCTGTAGCGCCTCCAACAAGCGACTTGCTCTATTGTACATCTGGGCTCCTTAAGCCACTTTGAACAGTAATGGGTGAAAACAGAACTGCTAAAAAAGAAGTCTGGAGTTTGGGCTATGTGAAAAGTTGCTTTCTGTCAAAACTGTTTTTACTGCACCAGAAAATACAACTTAATTTGTGGAAAGCTGACCTTGTTTCCAGGTTGGTGTCAAACCCACCCTGGTGCCATGCAGAAGTAAATGTACTGCTTTGTCCCCTTCAACCCTCTTCCCCACCCCACCCCACCCTACCCCCTCTACAGGGTCAATGTTTGCCTGATCCTCATACCTGTTGAGCTTAACAGTGACCCAGTGACCTCCTAAGCTGCCCATGTACATGACCCACAGCAGTCCTCTCACTACCATCAATCACTCATATGTGATCATTAATAAAGGGGAATGTTAGACACAAACACTGCTACAGGTTCCATCAGAGCCTGATCCCAAAATTTTTAAAATGCAGCCAAAGTGCTGGAAGTCAAATGTCATCTAATTCAGTGGGTTTCTTTGGCTAAGTTCAACATCAATGAAAAACAATTTCAGGCAGAACTGTAGATGAGACCTATTAGAAATGGTATGGCTTAGGTCAAGAGTTGTCTGGCTTCACCTCCATTGCAGCCCCATATGAATAGATGCGGACTCCATGTAAATCGGAGCTGGAAAACAGTTAAATATGTGTGGATACTGTTTTGCCCACATATTTCTTTTTTTTTTTTTAAATTACTGTGGTCCCACTTTTATAAGGCCACCCCAAATACAGCCCAAATGTGCCCTTTAATGTGGGGTGACCTCCATCTGCAGAGGGGGATAATATAATAGGAATATCATACTTGGTGCATGAGAATGGTGGTCTTTTAAGAAAGGTGGCCTCTACTGAGATGGGCCTTACAAGAGGACGACTACTGTACTATGAATGTACAAAAAATATATTTGCTAGCTTGCAGATATATTTATTGATAGGAGCTGTTCCTTTACGTCAATAAGCCAAGACTTGCTATGCCATGAATACACGTAAACAGGTGCAGATATTATGGACTTGACTGCACGATCAGATTAGTGTATCTTCCTAATTCAAGACACAAGGGCAATGTTACGCTATGCTACACTGTGTTTTAATAAACTTCTATCCCTGTTCATCTTAGGTGCTACAAAACAGTGCGCCAGATCTCTTCACAATATACAGCGCATAATCAGATGTATGGACATGTATTTTTAATTTATTTGTCACTTGTCTCTGGAACAAGCCAATATTATCATACATCCACAGATTAAGCAAGTCTCGCCAAAAGGATTTCTACAGCTCTACTGACAAAAGTATTTCACAAATGTACATGGTCATGGTTGACACAAAACTGTCATTCCATTCCCAGTTGACCATTTCATTTTTTGTTACACCACTATGGCTGTTCCATATGATGTGAAGTTAAATTTTCCATATACATATATACATAAACACATATGGGTGGACTCCATCAAAAACTAGGCTTACAGTGTTGGGAACCTTTTTGCACTGTTACTGGTATCACATATATATATATATATGATACCAGTAACTGCATATATATGTATATATATATATATATATATATATATATATATATACATTTTTAAATATGTCCGATATATGAACATCATCAAATAACTCTGTCAATGTTCTTTTAGACTAAATCAATGTTTCCTCTGTCGTGCCCAAAGCATGCCAAGGATAGCTGTTGACTTGGACAGTCCATTTACCTGTGTAACTCAGGTATGCTGGTACATGTACTTCAACAAAATATCTCTTTACCGGGACTTTGAATCTGGAATCATTGAGAAATCCCGTGACTTTTGTTGTGACAAGCAATGAAAGACTTAAAGCTGTCCAGTGAGAACAAATACCAATGTTGTCAAACTTACCTGTCAAAATTCTTGATAGTTTGATCTTAAAGTCTGCAGATGAGTGAAACCTGTACTTAATTGCTTCATGGGTGAAGAGTCTGCTAACTTCTCACATCTTCATACTTAGCTTATCCCGCACCAGAACCAAAGTTTTACATCATTTTTTTTTTACCATTTCGTAAAACTCTTCCTGCATTGAGCATAGTACTATGATCATACATAATTACAGTGTGATCTTGTTATATGATGATGTACATCAGCACTTGAAATAAAAATATTGACAGAAAAGTCTGGGGCAGTCTGTTTATAAAATTGTGCACAAATAAAGGATTCTAACCTCTGGTATACTCATTTTTTTTTTCATAAGTTCACATTCCTCATGCCATCAGTTACATGACTTTTCATTTCCTATACATGTATTTACATGTTTGAGAAACTATCACGATATTTTATTCTCCACATGATAAACACAAGGAAGACCTATCAGTGGCTATGTTAATTTGTTTGCTAAGAACTATTTCTTCAAATTATTAAAGGAAGGTCCAACCCAGGCATCTTAACCCCTATCAGTTTCTAAGAACACTATCTGAATTCTGTTTTCAAATCCCTGGACAACTGTTATATATGTATACATGTGCATATATATATGTGTGTGTGTGTGTGTGTGTGTGTGTGTGTGTGTGTGTGTGTGTGTGTAGATTCAGTACTGATTTACTCTTTTTATTCATGCAAATTTCTTGTTGTTTGTGAAATAACTTTTTGACCAACTTGAACATACAGCCATACCCTTCACTCCACAGTAAGTTTTGCAGACATAAACTTGTAGGCAAATGTATCCAAAAAACATTAAAATAAAAGAACATTTCTATTGCAAAAAAAAATACCAAACAAACAACAAAAAAATCCCTTTTCTAATTCTCTTATCTCTATGACAACAGATGCCATGAAAACAACTTCTGCACATAAGAATTCAAAATGTACATGGCGAGTACGTTTTCTCACATAGAATTTTGGTGCTTAAATTATCAAACACAAGGTGTGTGCAATAGTTTGCTGCAAAACTGTCAGCATTATTTACATTCAGCTTAGAACACCTTATCAACCACTAACTCTGTCAGTTAAACAAGTTTATCCTTTGGTACAAAAAAAAATGAAACGAAAAAATACAAGCATGTACAAATTACACTCTTCTAACCGTGAGTGAACTATTCCATTGAGATGAAAACTCTTAATAATTGTGATCTAAGATTTTTAAAAATCCCATATTTAACATGTGAACAGCAATTTATATCAATATCCTGTGTTTTGCATTAAAAGTGAATATTTTGAACTTGAAGCATTGCATGCTTGGACAAGACAAAGGCATGATGTGAATAACATGGGCACCAGATGGCTTGATATGTTGTTTCCTGCAAGTTGAAGTCACAGGCAAGTCTTGCACGTGGAATGGGTCATTTAAATATACAAATAGTCTTAATGCCCTTTTTTAACTTTCAAACAGAGTCTGTAGAATTACAAATACTACTTTATACAAAGTATACATTCCTTTTTTGGGGAGGAACCTTTCTTGAAACGAAGTAGCAATTCAAAATTCATTCATACTACTAATCTTGCATCACTGATAGCACTCTTAGTAATTACATGTATTGTAAGTGATGACATCATAACTGTGCAGTGCTCATATGCTACATGTAGTACCTGCTCTAAAGACCACCTCTCGTGAGAGACCACATTAGTTTTTAAGACCACCCTTTCAAGACATTGGCCTTTTATTTCTTTGTTAATTTACCTGCAATGAAAGACCACCTGTCATATGTGACCACTTTTGTCTGGCATTAGGGGTGGTCTTAAATTGCAGGTACCACTGTAGTTTCTACTACAGTGGTCCCCTCTTATACGGCCAACCCCAATGCAGCCAAAAAATGGCCTTACAAGAGGGGCGGCCTCTCTTGAGGGGAGAATATAATGCAAATACCATACTTTCTTCACAAGAATGCTGGCCTTTCAAAAGGGGTGGCTTCTGGTGAGAGGGGCCTTACAAAAGGGGAACCACTGTACGGACACAATGATCGATCTCTTGTGGCTGATTCACGCACGTAACTATGTACCACAAACTGTAGCATTACTTCATTACTCTCAGAAGAGTACGAATAACTTGATAGCATTAATTACTTAAATTTAACATTAAACAAAAAACAAAGAAAAAAACAGTAGTGAAACCGTGCTTTATGATGATTTTTTAGCCACACAGTAATTTCATCTTGAGCTAAATGTCCATCATTGTGAACAGGCCCCTTTTCTACATTTGTACTCAATAAGGGAAAAGCACCATTCTACATTCCTTGATGTGTCCAACGTGACAGGCCAGTCAGAACCACCTTAAATTCATGGAGGCTGGCAAAACTCTACTTTTACAGCAAGGTATGTCTGTTCACTTCTGTACAGTCAAACAGCTATGAGGAGATGTAGCATATGTGGACTTCTGTATTTTTATTATATGTGCCTTTTATCTTTCTAAGGCTATGCCAGTTAAATAGTGAGTTTCTCATGTACATAATGTGAAAAATTGGTGAGGACGTGTTTTGTTATTTCACATTTTTGTCATTTTTGTTTCACAAAAGTGCCAAAATAAAGTAAAACTTACACAAGAATCACTTCTATCTCTGTTTTCAAGTAATAAAATGGGTTGAGGTGAAGCTCTGAAGCTGAAGCAGGCAGTACCTGTAAAACTCACTATTATTTTGTTTGGCCTAAAATGCATCATTTAGCTTACAAACTTGAATTCGAATCAACACATGGTGACTTGCACCGTGCATTAATTGCTTATATAACTGACAATAATGTCATACATATTTTGTACAAAATATAATCATAAATGTTACAATATATGAAGAAAAAATGTTACAATATATGAAAAATACATGCTTGGGCTCATTACACTGTTATAGAAATATATTATACATGTACAAATGTTACCAATTCTTAAGTCTGTGAAAAATGAATATACAATATTATTATAGATTTATCTCTCCATGATAGATTATGTAATTATAAATATCTACAATAATCTGTGACGTAATATTTCTTCTTCATAAATTTCACCCGCTGCGTGCACCACAGAAGGAATTATCCTTCAAATAACAACACAACTGCAGTTAAAAAGACGGATCTGTCAGGCACCTTTCTTGCTTGCATAGCAAAATGTAGCTAAGCATCTTGGCTGCTGGGCAAGCCATTCTGTTTTACAGCTGCAGGTGACAGATATATAACCCTGTCACCAAGACAGCTCACTATCCACACAGCATTTAAACATGTAAAATACCTGAACAAAAACTGTTTTTCTAACCCAGCATATTACAATTAAGTATCATTGTGTTGGTGGGATATACATGTATTATATATGGCATGTTATGTAAAATCTATGTATGAGCATTATTTTATTCATTGGCACCAAGTTTACAACCACTTTTGAGAAACAAAGTTACTAGTACTTCTCTTTAAACTGCACAATAATAATATTCTAATGTCTTTCTAGGATTCAGAGCCCCCTAAAACCCTGAAATGTGTGAATTCAATATAGGGATGTTTTAAGCCATCAGGTTATGCCACCTGGTGACACACAATAGAACTAATAGTTCTACAAGGATCACATCATTCAGTAAACCATTACACTGAGGTTAAGTGGGGCTTGGCCACTGGGGTGTCATGAAAAAAATTATGGCTAATCATGGTCCAGCTGTCAATACAGTGGTTTTGTATTACCTGGACAGTTATACTCAAACTAAAACAAAACCAGGAGGGAGAAAATTTGCCAAGCAATATACAAAAGTGTGGATTTTTTATTGGAGATTTTTACGTATATTGGTGCTTCAATGGAAGCTCCATCAAAGAGCAGTTTTAACAAATAGTTCTCATGTAATTCCAGCTTAACAAACAGGATTGTTTGACACTAGTATTTTGAGTAGGCCCTACAGCGAAAAAATTTTTCTATGTTTTGTTTTTTTTAAATCAGTTCACTTGGCAGAAAAAAAATCAGGATATGCCCTAAAAAAACCCCTAAGCCACAGCTGTTTCCATTGTTACATTATTGTGGTGACAGTAAACTTGGAATGAAGCTGACACAGTTGGCCCCAGTGACCTTGAAACAGGTCAGGGTTGCTCATACAGTCATGCCCGAGTACTCCGTAAGAGGGATCAACTCACACACCAAAGTTAGTTGTGGGAGATCTTCCCTTCTCATGTTTTCAAGGTGACACTGAACACTGCATAAAACTAACACAGCTGACCTGTGTGACCTTGACACAAGATCAAGGTCACTCATGTGCAACCCTGTTCAAGCCCTCTGTGAGGAGGAACCACACACCAAATTTGCCTGGATCTCTTTCCATTCTTAAGTTATCCTGTTGATTTCAATTGGGTAAAAGCTGGCATGACATTTATGTAACATCAAACTTCCTGGCCCAGTTCCTGTTTGTTTACAGTGGTCCCTGACCAAAACAAGACTCCTCCCACTGGAGAGAAAAGTGAGCATATAACAAGGGTGGCTGGCCTTTAACCCTTTCACTCTGCAATTGAGTTAAGACTACGCACACAGCTTCCCTTTGTTTGGGTCTGACACTAAACTGTGATACATGTATTACCACTGCACTATAGCAACATAATGACTTACCATGGTATAGTATACTGTAAACTGCCACGGTACACAATGTTTGTGAAGTGGGACTGTTATCATGGTAGCTAAGCCAGCTGACAGCACCTTGTGATGAAAACATGGTAATTACGTGAACAACCATTGTATGCCACCAATACATTGCCATTGCTTCATTTCACGAACATATTATTGCAGTAGTACCATGAGTTTCCCATCACCTGGGAATTCCTTGACAACATGACACTCCATGCACTATGAAAAAAATTCCAAGAATTTTTTTTTTTCCAATTAAGGTTGGGATAAAATGTAAGCACACACATGTAGACATTATAATAATAAGTAAGCACATTATATCATATGAAATAGTTAGACTAGCATCTCCGGTAATATATGGTGCCACTAATTAAGTATTCTTTGACCATATAATGTGCAATGGTATCCGAGGGATTTGTTTTTCTATACTTACAGTTATGTCACAGACCCAATGTACATATGTTACATGGAATGAATGATGATGTGATAAGGCTATAAATTTGTGATCATCTTAACATCAAATATGCATAAGTAGTTTGATTGGGCTGTTCAAAACATGGTACTGCAAACATTATGTAAAGTGGTCCTGGTCATGACAGTCATGATCCTGGTCATAACAGTCATGATCCTGGTCATAACAGTCATGATCCCAGTCATGATCCTGGTCATGACAGTCATTATCGCAGTCATGATCCCGGTCCTGACAGTCATGACCCTGGTCCTGACAGTCATGATCCCAGTCATTACAGCCATTATCCCAGTCATTACAGTCATGATCCCGGTCATGACTGTCATGAACCTCGTCATGACTGTCATGATCCCAGTCATGATAGTCTATCATGACCTCTCCAGACAGGTGGTTCCTCATTAGCATTGTCTGTTTGACAATTCTAATCAGAAATCACCTGCCTTGAAGCACCAAGTGTTCATGATACTTCGTATGGTACTTTTTTATGTTTTTATACCTGCTATGAGATACCACCTATCTTAAGAGACCACAATTTGGTCATCCCTACACGTAACATTAATGAGTTATACCAAGAGGCAAAGTGGTACGTCTGTCAAGGTTGTACATTTCTATCGGATCCACATAACTAACTCACAAAATATGAAGGTGATGATCCACATCTTCAAAACAGCTTTTAACATTTAGGTGATGGTACAGCTCACAGCGTCCCTCATCTACAGGTAACATACACATGACAAGACCTTTTTTCACATCAGTATATATCTGAAGTGCAAAAATCTGAAAGGCCTGCCTGGTTTACAAGTTATAAATATACCAATCAGACTGGTGACCTTTAAAATTTACAATGGTGCACGTTATCATTAAGATCCTCGTGATCATGTTACACATTGCTGTTATGGTCTTTTGATATGAAAAGTAACCCTGCATATCATTCAAATATTTAAATACAATAATGTCTATAAGTGATACCAAAAATCTTCGAAAGATCTAAAGCACATGTACAAGTGATACTGCACATTTCCAGACGATCTTGGTCACTTAAATGATGTGATCTATTTCTAAAAATTTTAAACTCACATATGAAAGATACTCCACATGTTCAAAAATCTTAAATCTTCCCTCAAGTAATCCTGCACACTGACAGCACCTGGATTTAGCATCTGTAACAACTGTTAACACAAAAAGTATCACACAAATGACACACCAGGACAATGTCACACATTTATGGGGGGGGGGGGGGGGATAAGGGGTTTTCCATACTAGCGCACTGGGCATTTTTTATTTGCTGTACTTACGCATTGGAAGTCATTTTCATTTCCATACTATATACTAACTACTATTGGTACACTTTCATAT
Organism: Hermodice carunculata; assembly: GCA_964020975.1. Taxonomy (NCBI): domain Eukaryota; kingdom Metazoa; phylum Annelida; class Polychaeta; order Eunicida; family Amphinomidae; genus Hermodice; species Hermodice carunculata. The sequence continues at coordinate 64,835,430 of OZ026618.1, read as the reverse complement.
TTTCTCTACCTTGTATTAGGGCAAAATTATCCTTTGTACCAGGGACCCCCTTACCCCCTCCCCCCATTTATGTCTCACAATACCTTCAACAATACCACACAAGGTTTACTCTATTTTCCTTCACAGTTAACACATTATGTAGCTCTTTTGTCCTGCCCTCAAACTGCCAATGAAAAGTGCCCGAAGTTAACCCAGATTTGATTACTTTGGCAATCAGGAAAAGAATATAGGGGCTCTGACCCCACTGCACCTATGAGTATTCTATTCACAGGTGTACTCCTGTGAAAATGGAGAAAAATGACAGGCCCCTGTGTGAGCTTGTGAAAACGGAGCAAAATGACAGGCCTCTATCTGGCATAGCACAATAATGTGAGCATTTCTGTTGGTAAACCTCCGGTATCACCGCCTCTAACTCCAGCAAGAATACATCTTACCTTCACACACCTCGTCGTAAGTTAGTCCTGAAAGGCATCCAATGACCAGACACCATTTACATTAACTTTTACCCTGATTTATAACATTGTGAATCTGACATCATCCAAAATCATCCTCATCTACAGTGAAGTGACAAGCTCAGATTGATGGACCAACACAAAGGCACCTCATGTTTTTTTTTTTTTTTCTATAATGAAATAAAAATCTCAATTTTGTGAGCATATTGTAGCAAGAATTGCTGCATTTGTGGGGTGAGTTAAAGAACACTGCTGAAAAAATCATCCATTTTAACCATTTCCCCTTGAATTAAGACTGAGTCAACAGCTTTCCTTGGCATGGGTTCCGCACTTTGTGCCCAACCCATGCCAAGGAAAGCTGTTTACCTGGGACATGTCATCATGATTGGTCTCATCTACAATTCTCAGTCAAACTGTTTTTCATTACTGTTGAAATCCGTTGAAAACATTGAAGAAGATGACATTTCATCACCAGTGGGTTTTGGCCAGTTTCAGGGGGAACGGGTTAATCAGCACCTGGGTTACACACTGTCAAGCACCTACAAATGTTCTGCATCATGGAAACCACATTTTGTGAGATCCACAACACACAAAAAGGAGACAATATGGGTACGTATACCACCTCAAACAAACCCATTATAATCATGCTACAGGCCAGTATGTGGTGTGATTTACCTGCTTCCTTCATTATTCCTCATGAAATAATTCTTGTCACTACCTATCACAATGGTGTAATAAATATCACGACTATGTTGGGGCAACTCTAACCTAATGCTTAACACTCTCAGTGGCATAGTTCTTCCAGAAGTATTTCTTTGTACCATTTTTCTTCCATGATGTCACTCAACTTCTGAGATGATATTTTGTAGTATCACACATTATGTAATTATGAAGTCATCATTTCATGATGTTGCACACCCTGTGAGGTCAACTTGTGATATCGCACACCTGTGTGATCATCAACCTCTAATATTGCACATTGAATCAGTGATATCACATACAATTTGTTGTATCACACATTTGTTAAGGTTACCAACTTGTGATATCACATATCTTGTAAAAGTACCCTCAATTGATGTCACATATTTAAATGAGGTAGTATCATCATAAATGTGAAACTTCATCCTTTTCACTGACAAACTCTGGTTCTATTGGGGAATCTGCATACGTGCTGAAGGAATCCAGTTCCATGCTACATATACTGGTGCTGCTAAGACTAAATGGCTCCTTCGGAGAAAGGGCCTGTATATCCGAAAATATCACACTGCCCGGAGACGGCAAGTCTAACGTCTTCCCAGGAAATACTCCACTGTCTGGGGAAGGTAAGTCTAACGTTTGCGGGGGTGGAACTCTCTTAGAATCTCCTACAGCTGCCTCTAGTTTGTCCGTCTCGAGTTCTTCACAATAGCTGTCACACTTGTCAGCAAGAATAATGTCGCTGATTGATCGCAGTGGTTTGCTTCTCTCCTTTTTGAAAACTTCTGGCTCCATGTCTTCAATCTCTACCCTGATTACTCTCTGCAGGTTTGGGTCACTCCTGTACTGGGGGCTGTCTTTAATCTCACCATCCGCCCAGCTGTGAAGCCTTCTCAAGTCGTTTCCTGACTCCTTGTTCACACCTAGCTTGGACTCTTCCCCTTTGGCCATTGTCATATGCTTTGCAGGCATGCTAACTGGTCTTGTAGCTCGAGCTGATCCGTAACTACCCCGCAGAGCAGGATTTAGGGTCTGTAGATAGGGTCTTCCCTTCACTGGAAGACTGCTTCGCTCCAGGTGAAGGCGGGACTTCAGGCGTGGGCTGTTATTAAATGAGGCTGTTCCAGTTTTCGGTCTTGCTCCCCTGTGTACCAGCATAGGAGTGGGACAGTAGTCCAACTCTGGACGCAGACTGAGACGTTCCTCCCAAGAACTGTCCAGTGAACTCACACTGCTATTGGAGGGGCTGGATCGACGGCTGTTAAACCGACTCTGTCCTGAAACACATAAAAAGGACCAAAAAAAAAAAAAAAAAGAAAGAAAATAATAGCTCATTAAACTCTTTCAATGCCAATCACGTCTAAAGTTGATCTACTGAAGTCAGACATGTATGAGTTATCATTAGGATCTCAGATTTGTATTCCTCATAAAAAGACCTTTCATTCAAGTACCAGCATGCCTATAGTTCCAGAGAGAATACTACAGGTCAACAGCTTTTCTTGACACACATTGGGTGCATTTCGCCCAATGCGTGCCAAGAAAAGCTGTTAAATCAGTCCAAAATTTGGCACTGAAAGGGTTAAGATAGTCCACTCTTGCATCGTTTTGGATAAAATTTCAAGAGGAATGATTTAACAAACATACAATGAAACCTGCTTTCAAAGACGATCTTTATAAATGACCAAATACTGGTACTTCAAGACAGGTGGTCTTTCATAAGAGGTATAAATAGGATGAAAAATACTGAGCCAAGTATAATGAAAGGGGCCATGAAAAGATATTTCAAGATTTGCGACCTTTCATTGGAATGGTCTCTCCAGACAGGTTTCAATATACATGTAGTATACACAACTCCTTATAAAAAAAAAAAAAAAGATTTTTTTTTTATACAAGGACCAACATGCCTGGTGTAGTCAGTGGTTTTTGTATTGCCTTGAAAGCCATGCTTCACATGCTATGCATACTCCAGCAGTTGGGGCACCACTCCCCGGGCAACGCCAAAAACCACCACTGACCACGGCCCTTACCAGTACATGTATTGTTTAGAATGAGCAGAATGTAAAATATACATGTGCAGTGACCCCCCTCTAATAAGGTCACTTTAAGTGTACAACAAATGTGGGCCTAAAGAGGGGTGGTCTGTCACTGGGGATGGGGTGGGTGGGTGGGGGGGGGTGGGCTTATAGGCAGGAGATCACTATAGTCTGTTCAAATGCCAGAACATGTTTGTCAGTCCTTAAAGTTGGTATTTTTACTAAAGCATACACAGGGACCACTCTGATCATTGGCCAAATGCAAATATATTTCTTGAATTTGGCTAAAGAAATGTGTAAATGGCTGATATATTTTAAAATGAATTATTAAACACCCATGACAAAATTGTTGTGAATTATGCTTATGTTTCATATTTTGGTTACAAATTTTTAACTCATTCCATACTATGGTCACAGGCCTTAGTCAGTGGTTCTGGCACTGCCTGGCAAGTCATGCTGCAGCTGCCCTTGCAGCAGCTGCAGCATGGCTTGCCAGGCAGTGCCAGAACCACTGACTTAAGACTATAGGCATGTTGGTACTTAAAGGAAAGCTCTTTTCATGAAGAATTAAAATGTGCAATTGTCGTCTTAAATCTAGGAAAATATACGGAAAAATCAGGGACTGGTATGGAATGAGTTAAGACTAGATCTGTCCCTGATACCTACACTGGTACGCAGACAATCCTCAACATGATATTCACACAGGTTAACCTCACTGAACAGCCCTCGGTAGATTGTCATTTTTGCATGCCGTAATGAATTGTTTTTCTATCTACTCAGTCTTAATTCAAGGGGGGAAAGAGTCAATTTGCTTCAAATATTCAGTTTTTTCTTTTAATGAAAAAGAAGACTGCATCCAGTTTTGAATTCCATGTTGGCCCCACAACAAGTTTTTAATTTTTTTTTTATTTATTTATTTTATTTTTTTTTTGTGCATATTACATCAGACATAACTACATGTGCCTGATCTATTATACTACCTCAGAAAACCTGACACGGATAAGCTTCAGGTGTGCAACAAATTGAAACATTCATGTGAGGCATGCAAAACACTTTCATTTAATTCATGTAATGTAATTATACAAGTTACATGTAATTTTGATCAATGCCCAATCTGAGGTAATTTTGTTATTTGTATTTGAAACTGTCTCACTGAAATAAACAACCTACCTGAGAGAATTCTACCCTCTTGTGCCTCAAGGGAACGCAGCTCAAAAATCTTCTCAGTCAGAACTCTCTGCAAAAGTTAAAAAAAATAAAAGGTAATTCATTGTATATAAAACAAAAATTCACAAAATGATTGGAGTGAAAATCTAAAAGAATATGATTCATAACCAAAGCACAGTATCAAATGGACTGGATTTAATTTTCCCTGCTTATGTGACAAGCTCATCAAATTTTGTTGGGAATGTATGTCTAAAACTGGCTCATCAGCCCAAATATGTGCGCAAGTTAGCAGTTACAAATTGCACACAAAGTTCAACATCGACAGCGCTGGTGGAAAACTACTGTACAGTGCTGACATCTGGTGGCAAAAACTTTGTCTTGCACCAAAAATATAAGCTGTTTAGGATGCTTTTTCGTTAATCATTGTATATAATATCACTGTTTTTACATATTTTATGGTCATGATACAAATTTAGAATAGTCACACTATTTCTACCTTTTTTTCGGGGGGGGGGGAGGGTGTAAAAAAATTGGGAGGGTTGGTTAAGGGGGCAGGGGTCTCAAAAAAGGGTTAATACAGGTACAAATCAGCACTGATAGTAGATGTTGGAATGACTAGACATTGATTCTGTCATTTTTCAGATCTTAGTTTTAAGTTGGTTTAAACATATTTTATTGAAAAGCAATTTTCTAACAGGTTCGCCAGCCTATATTGGGGCCTCTTAATTTTAAAATGCATTCTATAAACATGATAAAATATGAATTTCCTATTTCGACTAAAGCGACATCCTATACACTATGCCTTTTTTATCCCAAAGATTACAATTCATACCCATCAACTCTCCCATTTGTTGGCAGGAATCCCCTGATTTGCAGACTCCAAAAGTTATCAAAATGAGGTGATTTTGAGAGACAGTGTTCTAGTTTCTTTATTTTTATGCACCTTTTACCTGGATCTCGCAATTTGAAATAGTTGGGTATGGACACCTATGACAATTGTGCAGATAAAAGCTTCTTGTTTGGTCATATTTCTGGTTATTCCTGCCTATGCAAACACTATATGCATGGTTTCCTACCATATTAACGCTGAGGAAAGCTGTTGACTAAGACTACTTTCTGCTTTAGACTGGGCTTGCTGGTATTTGAATGAAAGGCATCTTCATGACAAATTTGAATCTTTTAACCATTATACTAGTATGTTTCATGGGAATGAGAAAACAACTATAGCAGTGATTAGCACTTTAAGGGTTAACTCTCAAGTCGAATGGACACAGAGACTGCGCAGGGGATGGCAGTACCCTCCAGCGCTTAATCTGCTGATGGTTAAGGAACAAAGTGTCATACCAAGGAAAGCTGATGACTCAATCTTGATTCAAAGGGGAGAGGGTCAATTATTGTGCATGTATGTGTGCTGTAACTTATGATAAAATGACCTGTAAGTTGAGCCAATTTCATACAGCTGTGAACGATGGGCGTACATTTAAATGTCTTTATATTTTCATTCAGATTGCAACCAGCCTTTCGGGCTGCACACGCAAGTTGGGATTTACCATTATATAGACAACACCTACAAAAAAAACCCCATCACAGCGAGTACATTCACTAAAACATCTGGTGTTTAGTCTGAGACCTGTGCATCAGCCATGCCAACTTTTAACATGTCATTTTAGGGACACCTTGTTGAGACCTTCGGTTCCCAAAAAAATGACGATGAAAGAAGATACCATATCATTCCTGTAACTACCACACCCCATGGCAAATTTTTAGAATGCAAACCTCAAATTATGCCTTCACATAAAGCATTACTCTGTGTTTTGTATACATGAAATAACCGTAAACATTAATAATATTTACATCACTTTAGCATTTTGTGACTCGTCCATGGACACTAAAACAGTACCCCCTTGAATTGATGGCAAAGTTAATGGTTGAGTCAACAGCTTTCTTGACACCCAAGCCATGGCAAATAAGCTGTTGACCTGGGACATTGATAGGTCTCATCTACAGTTATCATTCAAACTGCTTTTCAGAAAAGTTGAAATTAGTCAATAAGCAGATGACATTTTACCACCAGCCAGTTTGGCCCAGCTGAGGCAGCAAGGGTTAAACACACTCTGGATGTAAATTGCCCACTTCAGATAACTGATAATCAAAAAGACTTAAAGTCTTTAATTGACTTTTCACGTGTGGTTAATTTTTGCTCTCATCTCCCATCGATGAAATCCCCATATTGTGCCATAAGACAGGCACATTGTTTACCCCCCCCCCCCCAAATGAGCCAAAACTGCTTGCAGGTTGAAGGTCCTGAGCTTCAATCTTTTTTGAAAATTTTATCTGTGAGGGAAACCAATTAGAGTGGGGATTGTTGATGAGTCATATCTGAAGACATGCCATTGGTCAATAGCTTTCCTCAGTGAAGGTCAGGTGCTGGACCAGGATGTACTTATTGCAATACGCATCCACAAAGGAAAACATGGGATATCCCTGAGGGAAGGAGAGTAAAAACAACATACCATGAAAAAAAAATCCTAGGATATACTTCCCCATCCTCAAAAAACTTGTAGGTCAAAATATCTCGTGAAGGCAATTTAAGTGAAAAGAGTTGCATATATTAACATACTTTAGAAAACAGCAGACTTCATTTTAGGCCTTGAGGCCACAAACAAAACAGATCCATGTTTTTTTTCTTTTTCTGTGAACTGATTGGAATCCTAATAGTTTGCAGAAACAGACAAGATCTGCCCACACATGGAAAGTTCATGTAGACTTTGCTTTGAAAGGCCACACCTAGATCTGATCCAAAACTGGACATATTAAACAGGTGAGCACTCAATGCAGGCAAAAAAAAAAAAATAAAAAAAAGACAGAGACCCCTCCTCCCTCCCAAAAAAGCACACACACATATTTACGTAAGAAAGAACTAAAAACCAGATAAATGTGGTCTTGACCCTTTCTTGCTCAGATTACCCCCAAAACTGCACAGATATAAATTTCCCTCTGTTTTAGTCTTTACTTAAATTTCATGTTAATAAAGAACATTCTTGTTGAAAAATTGTAGATAAGTCCTTTCATGCAAGCACATCCCAGGTCAATAGGTTTCCTTGGTATGTGTTGAGCACATTGCACCCAACCTCTGCTAAGGAAAGCTATTGGCCGAGTCTGAACCTGGAAAAGGTTAAAAGAAAGGTAATCTCTCATTGGAACAGTACCTCAAATGAGGGACTACAGTAAAAGGTAATTACAAATATTCACTTGGCTTACTCTATGCTGTGGTAATAAAAGCCTTCATCAGTGGTTTTTGCATTGCCCTGTATGTCACACTGCAGCATGACTTGCCAGACAATGCAAAAGCCACTAATTTTACACTGCACATGTTGGAAAGTTCACTTGACAAGGAATCAGAGTCTAATTTTCATAAGACATAAAGACAAGGCCAGTATTGATAAAGGTGGATACACAATGGGCCAAAATGCCTGACCAGTTTCATCCATACCTGGCCTCAACAGAGGTGAGCGACTTCTGTCCAACCCATGGTAAACATTAATGATGTTTACTGTTTACAGGGAGGTGGTCTTTGTTTAAACTCTCTGCTCTGACAGACACTGAATGAGCATTCAATACATTGGCCTTTGAAAGGGCAGGATTACGTCATTACCATGTTTTTTTTGTTTTCTTTCTTTTCATATGCCTTCATATTAACCCTTTCCCCCTTGAACTAAGACTGAGTCAACAGCTTTCCTTGGCATGGGTTGGGCACCAAGTGCCCAACCCATGCCAAGGAAAGCTGTTGATCTGGAGCATGTGATCTTGATTAGTCTCATGAACATTTCTCAGTCAAATTGCTTTTCATAACCGTTGAAATTAGTTGAAAATACTGAAGCAGACGACATTTGACCACCAGCCGGTTTTGGCCTGTTTGAGGGGGAAAGGGTTAAACCCCACTAAATGTGCAGGAAAAGTCCCTGCTGAGGATCATGACAGTGACAGTAAATTAACACAATGAAACTTTTCCCTACACATGTATATCATTCATTAAAACATTAATACTGACCTTCAGTTTGAGGTATCGCAGATGGAGATCTACCTTCTTGCAGCAGTTCTCAAACAATACAACCATCCTGTGGAAGGAAAAAAACACACTGTCTTATTACCGGATACAAGTTACGTCATACAATATACACAGACGACAAAAGTTACATAAATATGTCAGAAATGTTCCCCTTATGTCAGGCATTGTGTAACACACAGAGTAAGACAGACCACAATTACAGCACAGCGTGAATAACACTATTTTTGTTATGCATTGGCATACCCCCCCCCCTTCACTCCGTCTGAATGAAGAAAGACTCCTTTTAACAAATTTTCATTGGCAATACAGTGAAACTTGTCTTCACAGAAAATTCTTGTGGATAACCCAAGGGTGGTCTTTAAAACAGGTGGTCTTTCACATGAGGTATAAGTTTAAATGTACAGTGGTCCCCCTCTTATAAGGCCACCCCAAATGCAGCCAAAAAGTGGCCTTATAAGAGAGGTGGCCTCTCTTGAGGGGGAGAATATAATGGAAATATTGTACTTTCTGCACGGAAATGCTGGCCTTTCAAGAGGGGTGGCCTCTGGTGAGAGGGGCCTTATAAGAGGGGGACCACTGTAATGAGCAAAGTGCCCTAAAAAGGTGGTCTTTAAAGACAGATGGTCTTTCACATGAGGTATAAGTTTAAATGTACTGAGCAAAGTACCCTAAAAAGGTGGTCTTTAAAGATAGGTGGTCTCTCAAAGGAGTGGTCACTCCAGACAGCAACCTCTGTATTATTCTGGTGCAGTGGTTACATTGTATTAGGCCCCTCGTACCAAGAACGACCATCCCCTCTTAAAGCCACTATCTTCACGTGGAGAATGGCATATCTACTGTACTGTCATATCTATTGTACTGTATTGTACTTGAATCCGCCCAAACCGGCTGGTGGTCAAATGTCATCTGCTTCAATGTTCTCATTAAAATTTCAACAGTAATGAAAATCAATTTGAATGACAATTTTAGGTCAGACCTTTCAAGATAACATGCCCCACGTAAACATCTGTCCTTGGCATTGTTTGGGCACTTTGGGCAAAGAGCACTTAACCCATGCCAAGGAAAGCTGTTGACCAAGTCTTATTTCACCGGGGAAAGGGTTGAGGATCACCTGTTTTTTAATACTGTAACTTGGTGATAACTGGGGGGGGGGGGGGGGTCCTTGGCTTTTTTTTAAAAATATAAAATGTCATTTCAGCCTTGTCACATCTCCATAAGAAATCCTCAATGCAACCAAAATCACACTGTGCCTGTCGCATTCCATTGTTCTCTTACTTATGGGACAGAAAATTGTGAATTTCTGTCATCATCACCTGATCCTGACAGGTAATTGAACCAGGGAGTTTGGTTACCCAGATTTCACATTTAACATGACATGGAGTTTATCACTGTGGGGTGGCCGTGGGGGTGGGGGGTGGGGGAGGAAGCAGTTGTTGTTACCCCTGCCTATTTGGATATATATTTTTCTTGTCTGATAAGATGGTTACATGAATTTACATCATCCTGTACTGTTCCTGTATATTTGTATATTTGTATATTTTCACTAGGATAGAAAAAAACAAACTTTGACATCTCTGACTCATAATCTTTATGTAGTAATTGAATAGTTCGGGTATTACATGTCACTCTATTCAATCAACCAAGAATTTAGTAAACCTACACATGATGGTACCTCCCAAATTTTTTAATTCTGATGTTAATTTCTGTTTGTTTTCTTAATTTTGTTTGTTTGTTTGTTTTTTTTGTGTGTGTGTGTGTGTGTTCAAAATGACATGCAAAATGAGCACTGACCTGGAAAAACACTTGAGCTTACCAAAATTTTAATGGTTAAAGATCAAGAACAAGTGTTCTTACAACTTAGGTTTAAAATTGGGATCCTTGTTACTTGTGTGTGTGTGTGTGTGTTTGCAGTGGTCCCCCCCCCCCCCCCCCAAGCACACCAGACATGTGGCTTGTACCAGGGTTGGAGCTGCCTTTCATCCGGGGACCTTACAAATGGTGGACCAGAACATGCATGTCTGCGCACTGTATGAGACATTTCTGACAACTCACATGTCTCTTAACCTTTTCCATTTAAACTGTTTAACTCATTCCATACCAGTTCCTGATTTTTCCGTATATTTACCAAGATTTAAGGCGACAATTGCATATTTAAATTCTTCATGAAGAGAGCTTTCATTCAAGTACCAACACGCCTATAGTCTTAAGTAAGTGCCTGGCAAGTCAGGCAGTGCCAGAACCACTGACGAAGGCCTGTTACCATAGTATGGAATGAGTTAAAAGTGCCTTGTGGTAAATTGACAATTACCCTAACTTTTTACTGAATGCATATTGCTGTTAATGCTAATACAAAATACTCTAACACAGGAATATTTGTAGACGGACATGTTAGGGTAAAATACCCCAAGTCAACAACTTTCCTTGACACGGGCCCACCCAACCTATTGCAAGCAAGGCTGTCCAGTCAGTCCTATTTTGACCAGGAAGGGTTAAAATATAGGTAATAAGACATCACCTGCTCTTTCTACTGGCATTTGACTCATTAAACCTTGCCTGGTTAGATTATGACTCAGTCAACAACTAATACCAATGAAAGCTCTTGACTTGCAGCAGCTATTCTGATAGTATTCATCAACAAGTTGTACTCCACATGCTTTTAGTACCAAGATGTTTAAGTGATGAGATGATATTCTATCTTCAGGTATTTTTGGTCATTTAAGACAGCAAATGGTTAAGCATTGGCCAGTTTAGGCAACAAAGGGTTAAGTATTGGTCAGGTGAGGCAGCAAAGGGTTAAGTATTAGCCAGTTGCAGAGCAAAGGGTTACATAATGGCCAGTTGAGGCATCAAAAGGTTAAGTCACACCACATATATGTGTAACTAAATCAAACAATTCCCACCAGTGAACTCTACCTGACAGCCCAGAGACAAACATCAACTCAAGGATCTCCATGCTACCCATTTATGTTCCAGCCACGGAGAAATTACAGTAAGTAACACTTGAAGTTTATCATTTCATGTCCATAAAATATTGGCTCCAGTCACTTGAAATCAGGTTCGTAATTCACCACTTCTAAAGTGCAAGTACCATATGTTATACACACTGTAAGTACATGTGCACTGGAATCCGTTCTGAAAGACGACACTAAGAATGACCAATTTGTGCCCTCTCAAGTGAGGGAGCACTGTATAGTGTACAACTGTAAATTGCTTTATTTTTATGTGTTTAAATTTTCGTGGTTTTTGTATTTTTGAGATTTCACTGCAGTTTTAATTTCATTGCTTTGAAAATAATTGCAATTCAAACGGTGTTAAAATATTGTTTCACTATATTTTTATTTGCACGGTTGTGTGCCATCAGCGAAATATATGAAAATGAGAAAACAGCAAAATTAAGGTAATTTACAATGTCATGAGTATATCCACATACAGTGGTATATGCTATTTAAGACCCTCCATACTTAGTCCCCTGCAAAAATGGTCTTACCATGTTGCAGCTGGTCATAGAATTTAGGTAAATTAAACAATTTTTCCGTATATTTACCTATATTTAAGACGACAATTGCATATTTAAATTCTTCATGAAAAGAGCTTTCATTCAAGTACCAACATGCCTATAGCCTTAAGGACAGGTAAGACACCAAAAATAAATCCCACTTTAGTCAATCCTAGCTAAAACTCTATTTGTGTTAGGATAACATATCATATATGTGTGTAATCGTCATACTCCAAAGAATTTATATGGCCCGTATTTGGGTGTCTGTGATGTTAATTGTTGAACAAACAATTGGAAGTTGACCGCAAAGCATCCACTCAATAAATGTCGATATAAGTCACTAATTATTTGTGATAAAATCATAATTACACTTGCATCTTAATCCTGACATATTGGCAACAAAAAACAATCCTACGATTTTTTATGTTTGGTTTCGTTTTTCTGTTATCCATCCTCAAAGTTTGACGTTTCAATTTTCCCTTGATTTTCAGGATGTTCATTTTCTTCATTTCATAGAAAAAGAACGAAGCAAAATTTTGAAAATCGCTGAATCGTTTTTGCAGTTCAGACATTACAGAATCAAAAGCCGTTAACCTGATTAAATTTCGCCCAGCCGTTTTTTTGGAATAACCATTCTCAGGTGGGGTTCTCGTCCTATTATCCTTTCTGAGAAAACAAGCTTCAAAGGCCTTTGATGTTGATCATTTGCCTCTGAAACAATACCATTTGGTCAAGTTGGCTGATATTTGTACAAAACGTAGAAAACAACGTCCCTTAACATTTGGGGAGGTTGTCAATCAATTTTTGGCCAATCACATGAATAAAAGAGCCTTTGAAGTACAAAAAGCATTGTTCAGCGATCTGTCAAACGGCGACAACGACAGTGTGGTTTCAAAGCGTGACATCACGGAGGCGGCCCTTTGGGCCCCGTGACCTCCAGCCTGGCAACGAAAATTGTGTTGCCTTGCTTCAGTGGGCGCCCTACGGCCGCTGGTGGTCTGTGCACGGATGTGGGTTTGGTCTTCTGCCCCCTACCTCTTCATTCCGTTTTTAGGGATAGTATTTTATTGTATTTACTCCTATCTGTATACTTTATGTAGTTAGCTTGTTAGACTTGTCTGTACACTTTACTTAGTTAGCTTGTCATTATTTTGTAGTTATTTTGTCAATGAGTTTCATTTCTCTTTCCAACCTGAATTTTGTAACGTTATTTTCTGTGTTTTCTCTGCTGTTCACGTTTATGCTTATTTCGATGTGTTTATTTGTACTTTTATTTCCTCATCCCTGGGTTTCGATAAAATATCATGTATGTGGGTATTGTTGATTAGAGTGTCAGTATTTTTCCCCGCCTGTCTTTGGTGTGTAGGACCACTGGGGTAATCCATCGCGGCACAGCCTTTGAAGGGACATCGTTAGACCATTGCCGCTCCTCTTGAACATTTAAAGTCTCCCTTCGTTAGAACACAAAACAAGCAAGATAACTATAAAGTAAACCACTAAGGCTGTGATAGCATGTTTGCATCTTTTCCCTGCCCCCAAACATACTTTCAGCATGTCGCCTTGTTTCGCATTGCCGCCCTGATACCACTCTCCTTTTGCCATGGGCCGTTGCTACCTGCAGCCACGTGACAGGCTGTTAAGTATGATTGACGGGTGGCATTGTTACGTTTGGCGGCTGAAAACCAAAATAATGACACATGGACGTTCGGATGTCCACATGCTTGTGTGGTTTTTGGTGTTTTTCTCATATTTCTACTTTAGTTAAAAGCTTGAAATTTTGACAACTAATAGAAATGACATTCATCTTGTAAAAACCGTTAAAATCTCAAAATCGGCCATGCAAAGGTTTTTGGTGTCTTACCAGTCCTTAAGTCAGTGCTAGAACCACTGACCAAGGCCTGTGACCATAGTATGGGATGAGTTAAAAGACTGGTGTTAAAAACATGTGGTCTCTCATCGGAAGTGATCTTTGTAGCAGGTACCACTGTTTATTGTTTTATTTATATAGAAGGTGGTCATCCCAGAGCATGTGAAGGTAAAATGTGGCGCCACCTACTATAAAGACCACACATTGTTATAAACTGCATGCCACCGAAGACCATTTTTTTTTTTACTTTTTTACAGCACTTTTTCATTTTACTTGCCAAAAAGGCCACATCCAATATATATAACCACTTGCCAATAGTAGAGAGGTGGTCTCACTGAAAATGGCAGTCAGTAATGTGCACACCGGCTTATGTCAACACAACATGCCTGACTTAAGAACTGCTGAGCTGGTGCCAGGAGAGGCAGATACCAGTATTTTGCAGCCTCTCTCTCAATTCGTTGGCACTTTTTGCATGCTGTTCCCTCCGTGCCCCCCCCCCCCCCATTATTTATTTCTAGATGACATTAATGAAATGGTACCCTTGCTTGCATGGGACAGGAAGAACTGTAAACCTGAGGGATGGACTGTCAACCCTATGGTTCTTCCTGTCCCACGAAGGAAAGGACATTATTTCCTATATTATACTGAAGAACAATAAATGAACAAATATCGTGTCACTTTCATTCCATTATAATAAATTAACAATCATTTACATGGCATAAATTAGGCCTATTTGGCAAGGCTGGGTCAAATGTGCAGTGCCCATTGTGACAAAAATTGGCAGCGGGCAACAGTAATTTTCTTGTAGTTAACAGTGAAAACTGTCACACAGCCACTTAGCCAATCAGAACACTAGATTAATGCCTGAGGTATAATAAAACAAAATGCATGTCCCTGTGGCACATATTGGAGACAGCATCTTGTGAGAAAAAATCAAAAGTACAACATAGCAAAAATTGAATGATTCATAAATTGTGATGATGGGCCAAACATGTGATGGAGAAATTTGGGCAAGTTACATGGCAGAAACACAATGATATTTACCTCATGGTGTCCGAGCATGTTTTTATGAAGTCAACAAGTGCTTGGTGTGTCTCATTCTCCATACTGATGCCATTGATGGACAGAATGACATCACCTGCAATCACCATAGCAACTGTTAGTATCTACAAGGTTACTATGACAACAACAAATGTACAAACAAGAGGACTGTGTGAATATCCTCTACCCGGTTGATTTCAAACAGAAATATTCACCCAAATATCAGTACCAACTTGAGCTGAGCTGAGCTGAGTGGGTATAACTTCAGCTACAGCTTGAACTGAGCTAGACTTAACAATCTGAGCTGAGCTGAGTGTCAGCTGAACTGTACCGAGCTCATAGCCGGATATCACTGATGGAGACTCTTAACATGGTGACCCAGTTTTACTAAACAGCACCTGTACATGTACAACTCCTAATGTATGTGTGTGTGTGTGAGGATTCATGAAACAAAATTGAGGCAAATTGAAACTACACCTCAAAGATGAATAGTTCATGGATGCAGATACACTTAATCTCCTGACATACTTTTACAACATAACATTATTTGTCTATTCTAGGTCTAACATATGTCCATTACCAATACATGTGTGGTGCATGATACACTGTCAAAACATAAGGAAATTATATCCTGGTGTTGAATTTTTGCACATGGATATGTCAATCAGATCAAAATTATAATTTTATCATTGTGGCCCTTACATTTGACCTACTGACCTAGTTTTGTCACACGACACCTCAAGGTGTGATTTATCTGATGATCTGTACAAATCAGACATTTGTGTTAGAACCTTCCAGCTCAACTTTGGTAGAAGGTTACCTGATGTACATCCTACAAAGTTTGAGATAAACCCAGCCATTACTTCAGTGGCAGAAGTCAATGAGTACAAAAACTTCGCAAAATAAAACTGAAGTACTACCTGTTGAGCAAATTAAGAATTGGGAGTCTCAAAATTCATCCCTGTGTGATTTTGAAGCAACTACCTCAAATGGTTTCAGAGATGTTTAAAGATTTAAACAAGAGGGCTATGTGAAAAGCCCATCCTCCACTGGCCTTCACATTCAACCCATAATAAGTCCCAATTTGGTCCAGCCGATGAATATTATGGAGACGAACCAAACAAGAGGAATGTGTAAACAGCCCATCCTCAGCTAACCATGACATTCAACCCATGAAATGGATGATGATTTTGGAGAGGCAGAAAAAATATGAGTTTCCATTGCAGTCCCCATTGATTTACATGGTAGTCAATACGAATGCATGCATGCATGCATGCATTAGCTGACAGGTATTCAAATTGAAAAATTTGTTCAAAATCAGGGATCCACAGTGTCACCACCTAGTGAACAAATCTGATTAATCCTCCCACAAGCTACATTTCCACTAGGTTTCAGAACAATCTGAGTGACGGTTTTGCAGGAGTCTAAAATGGGAAAAACACACGAAAATTTGTAAAAACATGGATAACAATTTGCAAAGCCCCCTGTTGAACAAATTGAGGTCTGGGGGTCCCCAGAAGTGTCCCTATGCAATTTCAAACCAATTGGCTGAGAAGTTTTGGAGAAGCAGATTTTAGACGATCTTGTTCACAAATTAAACAAAACAAAAACAAGAGGATCATGATGATCCTGCGCTCTGCTGACTGGAATCTGCTTTTATAGTAATGCAACACATGCACTCTAGTTTGTATACCTAGATAAACAAACAGTGGTACCAAAGTTTGACATATATCATAACAGATGTCGAAAATAGCTTTAAGACACAAAAATTCAAAGAAAAGAATCATGACGATCGCGAACATGTCCGGGACAAAGGGAGCTTGTTATGATCCCCTTCCCATTTTGTGGTGTGGTGAATAATACATGCAATTCATGTGGCCTGTGACTGCACATGGTAACCACAGGCTTTGGGTCGATCACTATCAAGATATAAGCTCATACATCATTGAACTTAAATTTGATCTTGCAAGGTCATGCAAAGTCAAAAGGGACCATACCAAAACAAATCCCACATTGCAATTTCTTATTGATATTTAACAGGAACAAGAAGCGTAGGATCCACCATTATCAAGTTATCTTGTGATGAGCCAATATAAGAGTTTGACCTTTCAAGGTCTCTTAGTCAAAAAAAATCACAAACAAAAAAAATAATAATAATAAATAAAAATAACATACCCGTGTCATTTTTGCAAACTTTCATTGTCTGAAGTTCTAAGCAATTCTGTTCAGCCATTCTGGAGAAGTCAAGAATAGCCTTAACATACAAAAATTCATTAACATAATAAGCAAAAATTGCAACATATCCATATCACTTTTGCAAATTTTCATTGTCTAAAGTCAAGTTATAGTTTGATAAAATTTCAAGCAATTCTGTTCAGCCATTTTGGAGAAAAAGTAAAAAATAGCCTTAACACCAACAAAAAAAAAAAAGAAAAAAAAAAGAAAAAAAAAAAAAAAAAAAATTACATAACGATGGATGGACATATGGACAAATGGATGACAATCATTAACAGTTTCCAACAGTTCAGCGGATTGACAAGTCAGCAGAGCTAAAAATTCATTAAAAAATCTAGAAATCACTGGAGCGTCACTTTTGAATAACTTGGTAGATACCCACCCATGGTACATCCCCACCAAGTTTGAAGTGAATCTAGTTGGCAGTTTTTGAGAAGTAAAAAATGCGAACTTCCATCGCAATCCCCACTGACCTGCATGCTAATCAACAGGAATGCAAGCATTAACTGACAGGTACCCAAACTGAAAAATTTGTTAAAAATCTGGGATACAGAGTATCACCACCTGGTGCTGAACTTTGTTTAACCCTCCCACAAGCTACAATTTCACCAAGTTTCAGAACAATCTTAGTGATGTTTTGGAAGAAGTCAAAAATAGCCTTAACACACAAAAATTCATTAAAAAAAATAGAAAAAACAAGGCTTAAAGCCTGGAGGTGGGGCTTTTTGTTGTTTTTCCTTTGTTTTCATTAGGGCATGAACATATGTTTACATGTATAATATACATATACATGTATATGAAATTTGGGTACATTTGCGAGTTAATATTCATGGCTATGATAGTAATATCTGTAAGACCTTAATTTACCGGGCTTAATATGAATATTTTGTTAACATTTCAATACATGTAGGTTTGTGTATGATCAAACAAAAATTTATTTCTAGGGTGGGAGTGAGCGTATTTTGGAGATCGTTTATGCGCATGCATAATGTGTTATGACATATGTAAAGCAGCCACAGTGACGTATGAAAAGACCTGTTGCTGAAGCCACTGCAAAGAGGTGGAACTAGAAGAATACCTGAGGATTACTCAGTAGTTTCACAAGTAAGTGCGTGTTTTTCATATTTCGTTGTTTTACCTTGTACATATTACACGAGCGAAGATGTGTTTGTATAAAATTTGACAGGTTCCCTGCCACTTGCGGTGTCATCGCATCAATGTGGTATCTACGCGGTCATTGCCATGTTGACCATCACATGAACATTATGGCGATGTCATTCACCATCAGCACATGCTTTTGAATATCGGCGCATTGCTCACAAATTAAACTTGATGTGTGTTTTGAAGTCTTATACTGAGTTGTTATTGTATGTCACTAAGTCTGCTTTATTGATTGCTACATTTTTAATGTTTGTCAGGGTCAACACATAGCAGGCACAATGAAAACTTGTAAGAATGACACTATTTTTTTCCAAGAAAATGAGTCAGATATCTGAATATTTCAGATTAATGAGTCAAAAAACAAAGGAACAACAACTTCAGTCCCTTCAAATTTGTGTCATTATAATGAATATGTCAGATAACTGAGTGTCACTTTGAGTTTTCACTGTATTATTTCATTTGAGCTCCAGTACACTTTAATCAGGTGGTGCAAAATAGAAACAGAATTGTTAGCCCCCTCATCACTGGAAGTGCTTCTCCTCTGGTTTAGTTTCTACCCTTGATCTGTAAAAGGCCACCCTGTACATCTAATACATACAGGTTGTCATTTTCCATTCCAAGGGTATGCAGGAAGATGGACCTTAAACAAGAGGGCTGTGTGAACAGCCCGTGCCTCAGCTGATCTTGACATTCATCAGACTTGCAGCTCTATCAACTTGGGAAAGGA